>OX376374.1:46378930-46886430 GCA_947369275.1 Nemotelus nigrinus
TAAAAATATTTAACCCTTTGGTACCGGCAGCCATTTTAGTGATATGTTAAATGTACCAATTTTTCTGTCAAAAAAAAAAACTTTTGCAAAAATAAACGTTTATGTGATGAATTTTGAATGTGTTTTAAATGTGAACATGATAATGTTTTTGAAATTTTTGACCCTATGTGTGCACCAGGCGCCTAAAATGAGATTGGGAAAATTTAAAAATTTTTGAAATGCAATAACTTTTTACAAGATAATTAAATCATTATGAAGCTTACAGAACTTGTTAATGCTGTTAAGTTGCATACTTGCGTACTTGCTTGATGAACGTGCTGGCAAACCTGTAGCCACTAAAGGCACTGAAAATTAAAACATTCAAACCATCGTATCTCCTAAAAAATGTCCGTTTCTTACAATAAAAACAAGCTTGTATACAAATCTCATGCTTTGTGTACACAGTCAAAGTAAAACTTTGGAAATTTCATGTCGGAGAAGAACGGTAACCCTTTCCCAATTTACCTATATTTGTAGCATCAAAAATGTCTGCTCGCGGGATCTCACTAACCAATAATCAGATGCAGTTGAAATTTACAGAAAACATTGAACTTAAGTAGGACCAGGTCTGAAAGAAGCGATTTTGAATTATGAGCAACTCTGTGCCAGTGATGCCAGCTTGAAAAATTACAAAGAAAAAAAAACTACTTTTTGCCCTATGAATTCTGATTCAGTTACCAGCGATTGGTGGTCTTGTGTTTGTTTGGATCACCTTTATTAAACGATTTCATCGCGAAATTTTCAAATGGTAATGATGTTGTAATTAGAATAAACGGCAAATATGAAGTTTTTAGAATTTTAGCATTGATGCTGGCACAATGCTGCCAACACAAGTCGGTAGTGCTATTTTAGTATCAATAAATGCTTACAGTTAGTATACATACTGGAAACATTTACAATGAAAATAAATAACCAATGTTTCAATTCCCAAAGTTCTGCAAATTTTTCGGATCGCAGCCCCAAACACCAACTTCAGTTACATTGCTGCAGGTACTGAGCATTTTCTTCATTGATGTTGCTTTGAAAATTTTTGTGAAATAAGTAACTGATAACGAATATAATTAACAAGTGTTTCGCTCTCATAAACTATGAAATGCATGTCTGTGGTAATATCTGAAACCTTTCCACCATATGAGTTATAAGACCAAAGTAAAACGTGGCGTTTGAAACAGTTTGGCTGTATTAAGCAGCTCGTGTGGTAGAATATGCACTCAAAATCTGCACGATTCTTCTACTGTTCTTCGAACATTAGGGTTTCTTGCGGTTCAGGTGTGCTACAGTTTTTTTTTATGACGAATTTAACTGGACTGTTAACTTTATGATCTAGATTAAGAAAACTGTTAACTAGTCGTCGTGTGAACGATGTTGCTTGACAATGCGCTCATTACATTCAGGTACACAAAACCCCGATTGAAACAGAATTACGGTCAAAACAATTGGAAGAAAACGGTCTGTTTTATTTTGATCTCAATCTTTTTATAATCAAATCAAACTAAAGATTGAATGTTGTAGATACAGAAAGGATCTGAGAGTTTCCAACTGGCAGAGCACGTTAAAGCGAAGGAAAATGAACTTTTCCAGGAATTCACACAAAATCAAATTAATCTATCAGAGTTTTGGGTTTCTTGTGAATGGGAAATGTATGGAAGTTGTTTGAATAAAACATGTGCAGTACTTTGGAAAACACTAAATTTCGTCTAGAAATTACAATTCGTACGATCCTAAATACAGTTAAGGGGGAAATGTATTTGAGCATTTTCTCAGTTCTTCTTGCAAATGATTGTTGGTTCAAAGAATCGCTATAGAAAAACTTCTCAATAAGCTGCCTGCAAAAATTATAGACGACACGACATACAAATAAGTGAATATTTTTTAGTGACCAGAAACAAAATGGTCGGCTAATTTGCACTGATTAAATGTCAAGAGAGTGGAGCTGCATAAAAAACCATGGAAATTTTTTTCACTATACAGCTAGTGATACTCATAGCAATGAGCACTGGCTTGATCTCATATTTATTTTAGTTTTATTGCGTCGATAGTCTGTAAAATGTAAACGAAGTGGGGATGAAAATGGTATTGCTGATAATAAATCTTTCTTGTCAAGTGTACAATAAATGCGCAGCAAAAAATAAATAGCTTCATTGGGTGCTATCAATCTGACATACGACGGACTTCAATTTAGTTTTTGAGTCCATCAGTCAATCGAACTGAATTTTATGTTCCAGAAGCAATAGTGATCGTTTGCCTATAACAGTAGATTGCTTGATCCATTGACATGTGCACAATTAAAGTGATTTTTCTATTTTTGCTCATTCTTGCTTATAGTGAATTTGCAAACGCGGAACTCAATAAAATTACCTTTACTAGTTCTGATGTTCCTAACTTAAGCATGTTGCGACATGCTGGGGTTTTAACTCGAACTCCGAAAAGATGCCCGGCCGGCCAAAGGCTAGATCACACAAATCGATGTCGACCTGCATAATGTACAAGTTTAGTTTTAAGAGTATTATGTACAAATCAAGTTCCAGAAGACTCTGGTGCGCTTCATCAGTAATTGAATAAATCGAACTGAGGAAAGAGTTTCGTTAGCCTGAATTCATATGCATACACGTTAGAGAAGAGCTGAGCATTATTGTTTTTCAATAAGGTCAAAATAAAACCTGTATAAATATTTAAAATCAAATTTGGTATTTATTTATTTTCTGTCACAATAATTCATCAACTGCTAAATATTAATCGATCACGATAAGCTATCAGTGTTCGGCATTTGTTGGTGTGATCCAGATAAGTGTCGTCAGGACAAAAAGTTTGTGTGTTAAACCACGTAAACCAATCTCCACTTTGCTATCTTGTGGAGTCAGTTGACCATTCGCACCGCTATTTTTCTCCTTCCGTAGCTGAGGATCGCCCGGAAAGTATATTGTATCATCACTTCTACTAGCAATCGCGAAATTTCCGTTTGGTCTTTGACTTGAATGCCTATTATTTTGGGGAATCCATTGACAAACCACTTGAGTATACAAACAGAATAGCACAAACACTAATTTCATTTTCTGAAATACACAAATATATATTATTTCTATAAAACACTCTAAAACAGACGATTCGGATTAGTTTTGTTTCAGCGTAGCCACAACTTTTTTCTGAATGTTTGGAAAATATCGACATAAAAAAGGCGAAACTTCGGAAAAATTGGGGGACAGCTGGATTATGGTGTGAGCCTTGGTACTGGCGTGTTAAACCAAATGAAGAAAGTCCCCATCGATTCGAGTGCTGCGTTACTTTTTATACGGGGTCAAAAGTCACCAAAAGTGACCTTTTCTAAATATCTCACTAACGGTCACGTCTTCAGAAAAACGATGTATGACGAATTTGTAGCTTAGAAAATTTTCTACCAAAAGAATGTGAGCACTTATTCTTTTAACCATAACCGTTTTTTAGATATATTGATCTAAACATTTGTAACTAACAGAATAGACTTTCTCAACGGGATTTTATATTTTATCCGATTTTGATTACGACTTGGAATGTTTGTGGGTTTGTTTTTCTGTGTTTAAGTGGCTCATCAAAAAAAAAAAAACAAGTAAACAAGTTGATCTATCACACTCCAGGGTAGATGGAAAAGTGTACTCTGAAAAGTCCCCCCTCCCTCCTATACTAGAAAATGGTATCCCTGAAATTCCATCCCCAATCTTCAGGAATGAGCTCGTTGCCTACTCGCTGCCCACGGTTACACAAGATAACATCACTAGACTATCCTGTCAATTGTCTATTCTTGACATCGTAGGACACCCCCCACACCCTACCCACTCCGGCAAACAAATCATCCCGAAATTGCCGGTTTTGCAGTTTTTTCCATACCGTCTTATCCCATGAACGATCAGGCCAAGGTCACGTAATTTCAAGTGCAAATTGGTTTCGAGACGTCTCATGTCTCATTGACGCTATGCAGTCATCACAGGATTGGTGAAAACTGATTATTCGGGGAGATTCTGCAGCGGGTTGAATTCCAATAATGTCAAGAATGAGCGTTGACAGAACTATGCCATGATATTATTTTGTTTTTTCATACTCCTATCCTGTGCATGACGTATGCTACAAAACCTTTTCCATCTATCCTGGAGTGTGGTAGATAAGTTAATTTGTTTACATGTTTTTTTATGAGCCTCTTAAACATTGAAAAACAAACTCACAAATATTCCAAGTCGTAATCAAAATCGGATACTATAAATATGCCGTTAAGAAAGTCGATTCTGTTAGTTACAAATGTTTAGATCAATATATCTCAAAAACGGTTATGGTTACAAGATAAAGTTGGTGACCTTTGACCCTGTATAAAAAGTAAGGACGGGGACTTTTGATATTTTGTTCAGCACTCCAGTATCAAAGTTCACTCCAAAATTCAGCTTTCCCCTAATTTGTGCGAAGTTTCGCCTTTTTACTAATGTTGGAAGAAGCATATTAGTATTAAAATCACTTTGGCCAGAAATTCATATATCTATATATATATATATATATATATATATATATATATATATATATATATATATATATATATATATATATATATATATATATATATATATATATATATATAGATATAGATATAGAGATATCTGTATATATATATATATATATATATATATATATATATAGATATCTATATATATATATATATATATATATATATATATATATATATATATATATATATATATATATATATATATATATATATATATATATATATATATTTATATCATCAAAAAATGTCAGTGAAAATATCTGAAGAACGCGCTATCCGATTGAACTGAAATTTTTAGCACACATTGGTGCATATGCAGAATAGTGCCAAGTCTCGTAAAAAGCTAATAATTTGTTACTCTTTGGCGCCGGCGGCCATTTTCGTGATATTTTAAATATCCCTATTATTCCGTCAAAAAATAACTTTTGCAAAAATAAAGTTTATATAATGAATTCTGAACGTGCTTTTAATGTGAATGCGACAATGTTTTTGAAATTTTTTACCCTATGTGTGTAAATTTTTTACCCTATGACAGTCAACGAAATACTGGAGAAGTTAAGGGCCAGTGGCTTTGAGGTAGTGGCGTATGCCGATGACATTGTGGTACTTGTGAGGGGTGCGTTCCCACAAACTTTGTCGGACCTTATGCAATCGGCGCTGGACCATATTCAAATCTGGGCCAGGAAAGTCGGTCTTAGGGCAAACCCGACAAAAACCGAACTTATGCGCTTCACAAAGAAACACAGGGTACCGGCTATTGCCACGCCTAACCTCAACGGAATAACATTGGAGCTTGCTGATAGTGTTAAATATTTGGGCCTTATACTAGACAGGAAACTGAACTGGGGGGCTAACGTGAAACATAGAATTGGTAAGGCCCGCGCAGCACTTTTCGCTTGCCGGTCCGCCTACTCCAATACCTGGGGTCTTAAACCTAGGGCGGCCTATTACATATTCACATGTGTAGTCAGGCCGATTTTGGTGTATGGAGCGGTCGTGTGGTGGAAAGCAGCGGAGAATAAAACTAATATCAAGGAGCTAACAACACTGCAAAGATTAGTTTGCATATGTATTACGGGCGCTTTAAGAACCGCCCCAACGGCTGGGTTGGAAATGATTTTGGGACTCATGCCCCTAGATCGATTCATCTTTAGAAGCGCAAGCTTAGCGGCGATACGCGCTAAAAGTTCTGGCATGTGGAACGATTCAGATCAGTGGGGTCACAGCGGTATTCTTATAGAATGCCGCAAAAGATTTGGACTCGTTGCAGAAGACACGGACCACATGAGCAAAATAATACATCTTGGCAGGAATTTCCAGGTCAAGATACCCACAAGAACAGACTGGAAGAAAAAGGAAGCTACCACCGATAGGGGCGCCTGGATTTACACGGACGGGTCAAAGACGGACACAGGAGTTGGCTCGGGCGTATTTTCTACGGATTTGAGCCTTAACCTGTGGTGTAGACTGTCGGACCATGCTACCGTCTTTCAGTCTGAATTACATGCTATACGCATGGCAGTTGAGTCCATTAGTGGAATATCAACCAGACCAATGACCATTTGCGTCGACAGTAGGGCAGCCATTCTCGCTCTTGCGTCTTACAGATGTTCTTCAAAAACTGTTAACGCTTGCAGAGTGGCTCTCAATGAAAAGGCAAGGCATATTCCTATCCGGATTATGTGGGTCCCAGGGCATAGTGGGGTCATAGGCAACGAAAAAGCTGATGAATTGGCGAGGAAAGGTTCAGGAGCTAGCAACTGCCCCTGCATCACTGTACCTCGGTCAATCGCGGACGCCACAAACAAACTTGATGCCGCCATATGGGCCAAACTAGAGTCCGAATGGGAAAACAGGCTGGACTGCAGGGTGGCCAGGACATTATGGCCATCACCTGATTCAAGCAAAAGCAGGAAACTGCTCAAGCTCAGCAGGAACTGCTTGAGAACCACGGTCGGCTTGCTCACAGGGCACTGCCTTACCGCATCTCATGCGAAGAAAATGGGACTGACATCCAGCAGTTTATGCAAGAGGTGCGAGATGGAAGAGGACACCATCGAGCATACTCTCTGCGATTGTCCGGCCCTAAATAATAAACGCCTCAAAATTTTTGGTGCATACCACTTTCAAGGGTTAGCAGAGGTGGCTGGTACCGTCACGCTGAGTCAGCTGATCCAGTTTGGCGAAGCGGTCACTTGGCAGCTCTAGATAGCCAGCGGAGGGTGGCAAATGGGCCCAAACTGGTGGCCTAATGCAAGCCGCGTTTCCCGACAGCCCTCTTTACTAACCTAACCTACCCTATGTGTGCGCTAGGCGCCTAAAATGAGGTTGGGAAAATTTAGAAAATTTTGTATTTCGATTGCTTTTTTCTTGATTATAAAATCATTATGAAACTTAATAAACGTATTAACGTTGCTAAGTTGCACTCTTGCGTAGTTTTTGATGATCGTGCTGGCATCCCTGTGGCTACAGCAGGCACTGAAAGTGAAAACATTCCAACCATCGAATCTTCTAAAAAATGTATGTTTTTACAATAAAAACTAACATCTGTACAAATTTTATGCTATATCTTCACACCCAAAGTAAAACTTTGGAGGTTTAATGTCAGACAAGAACGGTAACCCTTTCCCAATTTACCTATAATTTTAGCGTCAAAAACTTCTGTTCACGGGAACTCACGAACCAATAATCAGATGCAGTGGAAATTTACAGATCACATTGAACTTAAGTAGGATCAGGTCTGATAGAATCGATTTTGAATTGTGGGCAACTCTGTGCCAGTGCTGCCATCTTGAAAAATTACACAGAAAAAAAACTGCTTTTTGCCCTATGAATTCTGATTCAGTTACCAGATTTTCATGAAATTGACACAGTAGCTGAAACTTTTTCTTTTTTAAAGCTTTTTGCCCTATAACTTCTAGTGCAGTCATGGAATCAATACGAATTTCATACAATTAATGGAACCTATTGTAGGCATTATTCAGACCGAATCTGGTTGAAAAGCCACGATAGGGTTGCCAGCCATTGGTAGTTTTGTGTTTATTTGGAATACCTTTATTAAGCGATTTTATCGTAAAGTTTTCAAACGGTAATGATGTTGTAGTGACAATAAACAGCAAATATGAAGTTTTTGCTTATTGGAAAAATTTTGCGGCTGGTAATCCTACATTTCTTTATACTCCTATAACTTTGAAAGCAGTCGTTGGATTGAGACAAAATTCGCAGAGTAGGTTAGTTTTAACTTGAAACAGATGTGATACTGGCACAAGGCAGCCAACACGAGCCGCTAGTGCTATTTTTGTATCAATAAATGCTTACAGTTTGTATACACAGGAAACATTTACAATGAAAATAAATAACCAATGTTTCAATTCCCAAAGTTCAGAAAATTTTTCAGATCGCAGCCCCAAACACCAAATTCAGTTACAGTGCTGCAGGTACTGAGCATTTTCTTCATTGATGTTGTATGAGATGCTGCTTTGAAAATTTTTGTGAAATAAGTAACTGATAACGAATATAATTAACAAGTGTTTCGCTCTCATAAACTATGAAATTCATGTCTGTGGTAATATCTGAAACTTTCCACCATATGAGTTATAAGACCAAAGTAAAACGTGGCGTTTGAAACAGTTTGGCTGTAATAAGCAGCTCGTGTGGTAGAATATGCACTCAAAATCTGCACGATTCTTCTACTGTTCTTCCAACATTAGGGTTTCTTGCGGTTCAGGTGTGCTACAGTTTTTTTTATGACGAATTTCACTGGACTGTAAACTTTATGATCTAGATTAAGAAAACTGTTAACTAGTCGTCGTGTGAACGATGTTGCTTGACAATGCGCTCATTACATTCAGGTACACAAAACCCCGATTAAAACAGAATTGCGATCAAAACAAGCGGAAGAAAACGGTTTGTTTTATTTTGATCTCAATCTTTTTATAATTAAATCAAACTAAAGATTGAATGTTGTAGATACAGAAAGGATCTGAGAATTTCCAACTGGCAGAGCACGTTAAAGCGAAGGAAAAAGAACTTTTCCAGGAATTCACACAAAATCAAATTAATCTATCAGAGTTTTGGGTTTCTTGTGAATGGGAAATGAATGGAAGTTGTTTGAATGAACCATGTGCAGTACTTTCGGAAACACTAAATTTCGTCTCGAAATTACAATTCGTACGATCTTAAATACATTTAAGGGGGAAATGTATTTGAGCATTTTCTCAGTTCTTCTTGTAAATGATTGTTGGTTCAAAGAATCGCTATAGAAAAACTTCTCAATAAGCTGCCTGCAAAAATTATAGACGACACGACATACAAATAAGTGAATATTTTTTAGTGACCAGAAACAAAATGGTCAGCTAATTTGCACTGATTAAATGTCAAGAGAGTGGAGCTGCATATATAACCTTGGAAATTTTTTTCACAGTACAGCTAGTGATACTCATAGCAATGGTCACTGGCTTGATCTCATATTTATTTTAGTTTTATTGCGTCGATAGTCTGTAAAATGTAAACGAAGTGGGGATGAAAATGGTATTGCTGATAATAAATCTTTCTTGTCAAGTGTACAATAAATGCGCAGCAAAAAATAAATAGCTTCATTGGGTGCTATCAATCTGACACACGACGGACTTCAATTTAGTTTTTGAGTCCATCAGTCAATCGAACTGAATTTTATGTTCCAGTAGCAATAGTGATCGTTTGCCTATAACAGTAGATTGCTTGATCCATTGATATGTGCAAAATTAAAGTGATTTTTCTATTTTTGCTCATTCTTGCTTATAGTGAATTTGCAAACGCGCAACTCAGTAAAATTACCTATACTAGTTCTGATGCTCCTGACCTAAGCATGTTTGAAACACAGGTTGCGATTTTAACTCAAACTCCGAAAAGATGCCCGGCCGGCCAAAGGCTAGATCACGCAAATCGATGTCGACCTGCATAATGTACAAGTTTAGTTTTAAGAGTATTATGTACAAATCAAGTTCCAGAAGACTCTAGTGCGCTTCATCAGTAATTTAATAAATCGAACTGAGGAAAGAGTTTCGTTAGCCTGAATTCATTTGCATACATGTTGGAGAAGAGCTAAACATTACTGCTTTTCAATAAGGTCAAAATAAAACCTGTATAAATATTTAAAATCAAATTTGGTATTAATTTATTTTCTATGTTACAATAATTCATCAACTGCTAAATATTAATCGATCACGATAAACTACTAGTGGGCGGCACTTGTTGGTGTGATCCAGATAAGTGCCGTCAGGACAGTAAGTTTGTGTGTTGAATAAACCACGCAAACCAATCTCCACCTTGCCATCCTGTGGAGTCAGTTGACCATTCGCATCGCTATTTTTCTCCTTCCGTAGCTGAGGATCGCCCGGAAAGTATATTGTATCATCACTTCTACTAGCAATTGCGAAATTTCCGTTTGATCTTTGACTTGAATGCCTATTATTCTGGGGAATCCATTGACAAACCACTTGAGTATACGAACAGAAGAGCACAAACACTAATTTCATTTTCTGAAATACACAAATATATATTATTTCTACAAAGCACTGTAAAACAGACGATTCGGATTAGGTTTGTCTCAGCGTAGCCACAACTTTTTTCTGAATGTTTGAAAAATATAAATTTGAAATGTTTTCGATAGCATTATCAGATAAACTTAAATCTGTTTAAGACAAGTCGCTTTCGAATTTATAATTCTATTAACCCATCTTTAGTCGCAAAGCCCTCTGTGCTAAGTAAAAAATGTGTGATTAAGACTGCTTAAATAAATGATTGTTTTTTGCAGTATCAGAAAGATGTACGAAACCAGATCCACATTTAGTACTTAAGAGGAAAAGATATCATCAGAGAGCAGGTGTTTTTTAAAATGACTGTGGGTTTTTCTGCAATGTTATTTCAAAATATATCGATATAATCAAATGTTTATATCAATTATATTCACGACGATATTTACTATATGCAAAACATGTTTGTTAGCTTAAGCGGGTCGGACATATATTTACATTGGAAAAAATGAAAACAGTAAATCATACCACAAAAACAAACGCTTAAAGTAACATGTGTTTACTAACTGGCTAATTCGACTTTCAATATGGATTGAAATCAGCACAAAAGACAGAGTTCAAGGAGCAAAATAACCGAAACCGACGCAAATACTGTCAAATACCATCTTTTAACATGTAATTTGATACTTGTAGTTTGATACATATGTTTCAGATATTCATTTCTAAGACTCACATCATATTAGAAACATTTTCTGTTTGCGAAACAATATTAAAGACTACTAATGAGTTAAATAAATAAATAAAATTAAATCCAACATCAATTCATTAATAATTAAAATGATAAGCTAAATGATGTGTGATAGTTCATATTATTTTGATTAGCTACAATTTCGCTTCTCTTTAGTTTTTTTTTCTTTTCATTTCTTGGTTGTATGTTATTTTGCTCTTAGATATTCCCTACTAAAATTCTTTGTTCAAATTGTTTCTGCGTCCACTCTCATCTGCTATTTCATTTTATTGACTTGTTCTTTATTAAAATCGTGACTTTTATTATAACCAATCTGTAAAATGCATTCAGTCATAAATTTATGCTCACACAATACAACTTTGCATTAAACAAAAAAATTAATAGAAAGCTCTCAAAGCGTCTAGAACTGTAAAGCAAATAAACTCTCTCACATACGTATGTGTTCATATTTGCTCTCTAATTGCAAACACAGTTGTTTACCTTAATATATTAAAAATAGTGGAAGAAGAAGTTTATTGAAAGCCTTTGAACGCCTTAATATAGACTTTATGACGGAATGAGAAAGAGAGGCAGAAACTTTTTCTAGACTGAAAATTCGGGGTATTCAAAAAATATAAAGTGGCATTGTGTGTAAAAACTATAAGTGCGGACCGAAACTACCCACCAAAAGGTAAATGATTATTATTATCAACAAGTTATCCAAACCGCTTGTTTTGCTCATCAATACGAGCTGACCAGATTTGTGGTACATTTAAATTAAATTTACGCACATTGCACAAAAAATACAGGCGCGAGATTATGGTAGGTAAGAAGTTTCTGAGTCGAGTAAAGGGGAAGAAAAAGAGACCAAGACTGAAACTGAAAAGGGCCTACAGGTGGCGAAATTCGTGTGAACAACTGAACAAAAATATGACCAAAATGATCAAAATGACGAACACACAGACAGAGCTCGCCGAACCGCATAGACAAAACGCTGACCTGCTCGCGTAAAACTACGAATTGAAAATTTGTTGTGGCTGTCCACAAACAATAGCCAAAACTAGAACGCATGCTAGTGATATCACCGACACCATCACTGACCGCCAATAAAAACAAAAACCCAAAGTGATTTCCCTGTATCGTCAGGACCAGAGGTTGAATTAGAAGATCGTCTAATGGACAATGAAGATCATGGAGGATTCTATCAGCCGGTGAAAAACAAGCAGAAGAAGAGTATCCAGCATTCTCAACTCCGAGACCACAAGCCCCAAAAAAACCACAAGTGACACAGAAACCACAAAAGCCAACAACAACTGTACAGACATAACCAAAAACTAAACCAGATTATAAAGGACGAAAACTTGTCAGTACTGAACAAAAGAGAACGACGGTCCCAGTAACAATCAGAGAGCTGCAAGAGTGAACTCAAATAACTAGGCCACTTTAGGACTATAAAAAAAATACGAATCAGCCAGGTGTGTTAATTTGGCGTCCAAGTGATTTCTGTTACAACTCTTAATCACTGAAAACGAACTAATTATTTAACTGAGGAGAAGTTACAATTTCAAACTTACTTCCTTCCAGAAGAGAAGAACCTCAATGTAGTGATTCGAAGTCTCCATGGCTTATCCCTTGATGAGATTGGGGAGGACCTGCAGGCTAAGAGCTTCCATCCACTAAAAGTCTTCTTCCTCAAATTGAGGAGCTGGACATCCAAATTCGTCCAAGTTCTCCTCCCAAGAATTGAGACTAATATATACGAAATCCGTGCAGAATGCCGGCTAGTTTGCAAGGTTGAGGCTCAGCGACCACACGGTGGACAGTTGCAGTGTCACAATTCACAGCAGTTTGGTCATGCCGCCTGTAATTGCCATGCCCAGGCAAAATATGTTACGAAGGTAACCATCACCATTTGAGTTGCACTTAACTGCAGCCAGGGTCTCCCAGTCAGTTATGGGGGTGTCCGAGGAGCCCGTAAAACGTAAAAAAGACGCCTGCACTGGTGTCGAGAGCAGACATTAAACCTCAATACCGCAGCATTTAGACATTCCAATCCACAACTCAGCCCCAAAAGCCAACAAATAACGTGCAACCCAGAGCTGTGCATCCTACAGCTAGCTTACATGACTCAAATGCTCTGTAGCATGCAAAAGCAATTCCAGAGCATGATGAGGGATATGATAGACAAGATGATGACGCTCGCTTCATTTCCAAGCCCAATAACTAATAAAAATCAATATTGCCGGTTCCCAATCATATGCCTATTCTTACATGGAATGCCAATTCCATCAGCAGTAAAACCAGAGAACTAATTCAATTGCTATATGACTATAAGGTTAACCTCATGAAACATTTCTGAAATTAGCTGATCGCTCCACATCTCTAACTATGTATATCGTACCGATAGACTGACATGTAAAAGTGAAAGCACTAAAACCCTAGTGAAAAGGTGCATACATCACCATCACATCCAAAATCCTACCCTAAGTCAGACATCAAGCAGACATCATCAAAGTGTACACTGATTCTGTTAAGCTCATAGCGATTTCCGCGATCATCAATCCGAGGAAAACCAATTTCAGCCCGGATCTCAGAAAGTTATTTGAAGAAGAAGGTCCTGTATTTTATTCGCAGGAGACATGAATGCACATCACCGTTTTTGGAAAGACGTGAAAATCAATCAAGCTGTAATTTAACTTCAAAGATTAATCAAGGAAAAATGTACAAGCCTACATTGCCCGATGAACCTACACATTTTGGCAGAGTTCATAGTCATGCACTAGATTTAGGAGTTTCGCAAAATTATCACCAAAGTCTGCGACTAAATGTTCTCGATGAACCCATCCAAGGACAAGCCGGTTCTTTTCATCATAGAAAATGTGTACATCGACGAGCCTCTTCGAACGAAAAAGAAAATGAACTGGAAAGCTTATGGCGAGTAAACAATAAGTGCATTTTTTTGCACACCCGAGCAGATTAAATTTTCTTAAGTGTACTGAATACAACAACAATTTCGTTGTTGTATTCAATATACTTGACAGAATTTGATCTGCTCGGATGTGCAAAAAACGAGCCTAATATTAGAAAAAACCAGCGATTTAAACATAGGAATTGAAGCTCTGTCACCCAAGTCAAGGACATCATGAATCACCCGACAAAAGGGCACAACAATTGCGAGCTCCCAAGAATAACAAAAAATCTCATAAAGATGAGGAATAGAGTGCGGAAAAGAGTCAGGAATGCGAGTGATCCTAATATTGGAATGGAAACATAGACTAAGAATGTCATAAGTAGTCGGATCGCGCAGTTCCGCAACGAGAAGTGGGGAAACTTGTACATTTTGAGGGCAGCATCATACTCTTTTACTTACATAAAATCCAATTAGATTGCGCGAGCCCAGCAAGCGCAGCAGCATAAAATAATAAAGATAAAATCTGTAAAATTTGGTATGGAGGACATGATCAAGTCAAGCAGTGATGTCAAAAAAGAGTGAATTGCAATTCATGTTGTAATAAAATACCACTATATGAAAGTGCTGACGGCAACTACAATAAAAAATTAGCTAAATATGACTTTAAGAGCCCTTTTGTTCCCCGTGTTTACCAACGATTGATCAAAAACAGATTCGCTTGTACATTTCGCAGGAGTGCATAAAAAAACTTATGCTAAGTGCAAATTTAAGAATATTTTTAAAACGATACATGACAGTTGAGGAAACTTGGATTCACTACTATACGACAGAGATAAAACAAGAATTCAAACAATGCGGAAAAACCAGGCGAAGAGCCCCGAGGAAGGCGAAAACTGTCCCGTCGACTGGAAAAGTGATGGCAACAGTTTTAATGTTCACAAAACATGGTGTTCATCGACTATCTGGAGAGAAAAAACAATCAACAGGTAGTATTATGCAGCAATTCTGGGTACACTGAGCGAAGCAACAGTCAAGATAAAACCGCCTCGCCTGGCAAGGAAAAAAGTTTTCTTCCATCGGGACAACGTCTTCAATCGCAACGCCAAAACTAAATGAATTACTCTGAATTACGCACGCATCTTTTTCACCAGAATTAACCAATAGTGACTTTTTCTTGTTCTCGAATTTGAAGAAATTGCTTGCTGGGAAAAAAATTCATATCAAATGCAGATGTGATAGCTGAAACAAAACTCTATTTTGCAGAACTGAAAAAATGGTGTTTTACTGACGGTATTAAAAAACTGGAATAGCGTTGCACAAAAAGCATTGAGTTGAAAAGAAACCACGTTGAAAAATATAAAGATATTTTCAATCAAATGTATTCTTTGCTATTCTCATTACATGTGAGATGAAAATGTTAGCTGTGAGCATAAGACTTCTGGATAGTTAATGAGCACGAAAAAAAGCAGAGAATCTCAAGGCAAGTTGTAGCAGCGCAGCTGTCAAAAAAAGAAGAGCAAGTTAGAGCAATTGAGGGTACGTAATCCTATGGAACACTTTTCAGGCAACAATTCTCAAAGTGTCAGAAGTTCAACCTGTTAGTTTTTAAATCAGAGAGATTAATGTAAATCCGATTTGTTCTATTTGGAAGTTTTCCATATTTTATTTTGATTTGACTGAATTTCACTTCACTATTAAAAAAGCTGTACTTCAGTCACAATTTTGACAATTCTGAAACAGCTGATCGCTTGCTCGAATTTGCTCTATTAAAAAAGGTAGAGCAGAAATCGTGCTCTAAATTGCTCTAGTTCAATTTGGAGCATGCTCATGAAACACAAATCAGAGCAGCCTCAGGCAACTTCAAGCAGCCGAATCGCTCATTAAACACATTTTGCTGAGATATCTCAATCTAGCTCAACCTAGAGCAGCTCATTAAACACAGCTATTATTAGTTAGTATCAAGAAACCAATTACACATTTCCCCTTAAAACGATTCACAGATCAAATTCATTGAACACACTTTTTAAATTATTGAAATCAAAAGTAGTCACAAACTCCGCTAAAAATCTGTCTTAATTTCTATAACTGCGCATGATAAAAACAAAAACATGCAAACGAATTGCGTCAATGTTTTTGTTTCAATGTTTCTTATCAATTTCTCGCAAATATTTTCTTATACTTGTAGTATCTTTGTGACTTTCATAACCAAACGTTTAGCTGGAACTGTGAAAATGAATAATCTGCGAATAATTTTTTTTGCTCTAGTAATCTGTTTGTTATGTTTCAAAGCAGTTTTCGTAGATGGACGTCGAGTTATATTCATAAAAACCACTGAATCACCATTATTGTCAATCAAAAAGTCATCCGTGTTTCGAACTCCAACTAAATGTGCGACGGACCATTTTCCAGATTTTCGCGGAAAGTGTCGTCGTGTATGGTTCTAGAGAATATAATATCAAAGTTAGTTGATTAACTTGAATTTCGTCTTATTTCAGATGCGGAATATGGTCCTGTGAAGTAGACTGCAGTACATTCTGGAATATGAAATCCAAATACCCAAAAAAATAGCATGGTGAAGCGCATGTGTTGGTAATAAATAGTGATAAGGATTTGCCTAATTTTACCGCCTAGTTTTTGTGGGTATTTTGACGACTTGCTGTGCTATAATACACAATAAAATATTTTTGTAATGTGAAACTAACAGTGGAGACTTGTGGCAACATCAATAATAAATAGACTAAGAATATTATTGACTTTTTTCTTACCTTAGCTCGTACATGACAGCCTCAAAAATATGTGTAAAGATAATCAATTCAGCACGAACAATTTATTATAGAATGTTTAAACTCAACTTCGTTTCAAAGACGCATCAAATTCAAGAGAATTGGACAACTAGAGTGGCTGGCAGCCAAAATGATGTGATCAGGTTAACCGACGAAAACCGATCAATTTCCTTAATGAAATTTAAAAAATACGATAAAAATTAATAAAAATTCAAATAAGAACGGATTTTGACATCACAGCCAAAATGATGTCGAGCGAGTTTTTCCAGAAAAAGTACCACTAATTCCAATACTCCGTTTGTGGGGAGTGGATATCGCATTGTAGACATAACAGTGCTGCCATATTAGGGATTTTAACCCTAGCTTTTGGGATATTTTAAAATCTTCAGGGGACAAAGAGGGGAAAAAAATATTCAGGGTTTTGTTTAGGGCATTCTGAAATTTGATAATGCATTTTTCCGGAACGGATGTTTCGATCGTCATGTCTATCTTTTTCTGACTTAAAAAAATATAAAATATCAATCTTCAATCATTACAATAAGCAAATATTGGTCATACTGTTTCAAAATTGATATTTCTACCTTACCGATGGACTACAGAGGCAGCGATTGCCGCACCTTCTATCTCTATCTATTTACAATGCGCTGTCGTCAAATGATGAGGTCATTTAACCGCTCTCGCTCTATCGTTGTTTGATGTGTATTGCACTTAACACGGGGATGTCCCAAAATATCGGAATAAGTCATATTCGTTTCTCCAAGCTCGCTTATTTATTAACTAACCGATGAAATATGCCTATAGTACTGTGTAACTGTCTCTCTCGCGACTCTGTCAATAATAAACCTTTCGGGACTAAGTTTTTCTGAGTGAAAACTTAACGCACTCAGGAAAAAATTAGTCCCGAAAGATTAGAATGAGTGGGGGAAAGTTTCACCTCACCTTCAAAAAGTTTGCTTCATGTGACTGAAGCCTTACACATAATTTATATTTAAATAACCTGGTTTTTGAGAATGCCAAAATTTCCCGGAAATGACGTCACTATGGCTACTTACAGTTTTTTTCAGGGATAAATAGGAATTGTCTGGAGGTAAGCCGCAGCGCCCATCTGGCAGCACTGAGACATAATGACAAACAATCAGAGTTTGGTTTTTGGACGAAACCATTATTCTATAAAGAACAATGCGATATGTATTTCGCGATGGTTCGACACACTTTTATTGAAGAACGAAAGTTAATAATAAACCATTCTAAGGAAGGGAAACCAAAAAAAAAAAACAAATCGCTTATATTGTTAAAAGGAGTGCCTATATTATTGAACGGTGCAGCATATTCTTGAACATTTTCAACGAGTGAAAAAAGCCCACAACAAAATTTTTTCTCAAACGGATTGCCGTCGGATCGTGAGACAGTCAAAAAAAAGATGCTACATTGAGTGTCTCGCGATTGGCAGAGATTGCTGAAAGGATTCTCGGCAAAAACAGCAACCTCCAAACTATCAGGAGGATACCCTGGAATGCCAATTTCAATGGTAGAGTTACCCGGAAGAAACTTTTCATCAATCGCAAAAACAAATTACACAGAATTGTTACGTTCGTGAGCATCTGCTTTTAGGGATACCGTAATTTTCTCTGATGAAAATAAAGTCAATTTATTTGGATCTGTTGAGCGAAGATACGTTTGGAGGCAACCAAATAAAGACCTCAGTTCATAATATTTAAGTGCCACTCTGAAATACGGAGGTGGACATGGAATGGTATGAGCATGTATGTCGTCAGGTGCGGTCGGGAATTTGGCTTTACTCGATGGCTTCATGGACAAACGCCAGTATCTGAATACTTTGAAAGGGAGCTTACTGCAAAGTGCAGAGAAATTGAATATAAGGGAGAATTTTCGATTTTATCAGTACAATAATCCGAAGCTTTCCTCCCAAATCGTTCAAACCTGGCTCATTTGAAATTGCCTATATGTTGTTCAAACATCTCTACCGTCTCCGGACTTAGGTGTTATAAAAAATTTGTAGTCAGACTTGGAGAAAGGCATCAGGAAACACACAATTTACAGGACCTTAAAAGAGCTTTGCGGGAAGAGTGAAACCAAATTCAGTCAGAGTACACGAAAACTTTAGTGGAATCGATAGCTCGTAGATCGGACGCGGATCTCAAGCAGAAAAGCTGTTCCACGAAATACTATAGGGGCATTTCACGTGAAACGGACAACGAAAAAAAAGTTGACGTTGTGGATTTTTTTTTGTCGTAAATGATCATTTAAGTGCTGTGTGTCATATGGTAATTTGGACTAATTACCACTAAATGACCAAATTATCAATCACATTGCTAATGATCATCAAACTTTGGTCATTCATTTTTAAATGATGTAGAGTTCCCCGATACATACATAATCCCCTTGTAAAAAGTCATTATTCGCATTGAAAAGGAAAAAGAAAACAACTTTTTTGAGATGTCAAATTTAAAAATGAACGGATAGATTAAGGATGGATCCAGTACGGCAGGCTATCGCATACTACAATTCATTACCGAACGCGGTCAAGCTAACAAAAAATATAATAGAGTTCAAGACATACTTGAAATTTCACATCAAAAACACAAATCCTTAATGAAGAAGATACCAGAGTTTTTTGTAGACTTTTCTCTGGAAACATGTCAATGAGAACAAACATATAACTTAAAGTATGAAGTGAAATTAAAATTAATAGAAATTGTATCTTCCCTTATACCAATTTTCAATTGTCTGGGAATTATTAGGACGATATGTTTGATAATATGTTGGTGCACACGGACCGTGCATACTGATTGAGTGATGAGCGATTAGCGCGAAGACTATGTGTCAGCAACTTTTAAATTACTAATTTAGGTATAAATGATCATTAGTAAATTAGTAATTTAAGTGCCTGTCTGTTTAGGCTTTATGTGCTCTAGACACCTCGAAACACCTCCAATGAAAATAAGTAATAAAAGTTTGCGTTGGCAATTTTTCGGGTGGCGACCAGAAAATCCTTGTTACTTCCGATTTCAAAAAAATTCACTGAGCTCATTAATTTTGACGTGAAAGAAATTTGGCATAATTTGGGCTGCAGTGCTTATGTTGCCAGCACTGAGCATTTTTATCATTTATCTTATAAGAAGTGCTGCCATCAAATATTAATATGAGATGCTTCTTATAATGAAAATAAGCAACAACATTTGAACATCCTTCATTTACGGGGGAGCTGTTTTTTTCAATTAATTCATTTCTAAACTATTTTTTAAAAACTATGTAACATATTCCTGTGCACTTAAGGAGATCCGATAGCGATAGCATTCTAAACCTAATCTTGATTTACTAATTATGTAATTAAAAGTTTGTCTTACTGGAACTAATCTATGCTATTTTCCTTTCTTTCCCAATCTTGAGGTGTTAATTAAACCTGTATACCTTTACCATAGTGCCTTAGAACTCTCCGAATAGGGATTGTTCATGGGAAGGGCAAATAGGCATGAGAACGGTTATTTTGGACGCATGCTGTCATAAAATCGTTTGCAGCTAAAGAAATTAGCGGGGTATTAGTTTTATTTATATGCTAAAAAAGCACATTAAAATTTACAGTCACTCAGAAAAACAAACCATTTTTCACTAAACAAAAATTTACATTATTTGAAGTGAAAAGAATTTCACGAAGCTCCTAAGACGATTCGAAGGTAACTAGTACGAAAGTTTTAAAAAAAAATTAAGCATCTAGTTCTTACCGTTTTGGAGAAACCTTGTGCGACTTAAGCTCGCGAAACTGGCGGACAAGAGAAAAAAATTCAGATCTTAATTGTAGCTTTATTTGCAATAGACTGACTTATTGTAACATAATCTGCAACATTTATACATTCTGGTTTGCTGAGTAAGAACATGTGCCTGAATTTTTGTACAATTCTATGGGAATTTGGAAAAGTGCAATCCTGGTTCATTCGTACAATGTGAATAGCGTTCATGATGCGTCGTGCAACGAGATTAGCCGATGCACGTGCTGGCGTGTTGGTCATGTATCGTAACTCGCGCAAATTGTGAAAATCAGATTTGAAATAAGTTTGCAACCATTTCTTTTCTACTTTTTGGGATTAAAATGCCCCATTACAATAGCTGAAAACTGTATTCGCAGATAGTTTCTAAAAAGTTTTTAGTGCACCAGACCTAACAAACTCATTTCTTTCTTCCTCCGATTCAACTCCAACGGCTTTTGTCAACCATTTAGAAATCTCCTGCGATGAAATACGTAAAATTATTTTGGAACTCAACTGCAGCAAAGGTCCTGGGCCGATCTTCTTCCTCCGATCTTTTTATGCAAGTGTGTAGAGCAGCTTATAACTCCTTTGCATATTTTTTTTAATAGATAACTTTCGTCAGGAGTTTTTCCATCCAGTTGGAAGCTTTCTTATGTCACACCCATATTCAAGAGTGGTGATCGACGCTGTATTGAAAATTATAGGGGCATTGCCATTTTGTCTTCGATTCCGAAACTTTTCGAAAAGATAGTATACGACAAATTGTCTCCGCTAGTTCCTTCCCGTCTGAACGAGCAACAACATGGGTTTAGAAAAGGTCGCTCAACTACCACGAATTTGACAATCCTAATCTCAGACGTCCTATGCAAAATGGAAAAAGGTTACAAAATTGACGCAGTCTACACAGACTTCAGTAAGGCATTTGACAGAGTTGACCATTCTAACTTAATTCTTAAGCTACAGAAATTCAGTATTACCGGGTCTCTACTCAGCTGGCTGACTTCCTACCTTTGCGATCGAACACAATGTGTAAAATTTCAAGGATTTTTATCGAAAAACGTTAGTGCTACCTCTGGTGTACCCCAAGGTAGCCATCTTGGTCGACTTCTCTTCAATATATTTATTTCCGATCTATCTGACGTCCTAGCAGGCATACCTCATTTACTCTATGCAGACGACCTCAAACTTTATCTGACCATTGAATCCAAATCGGATGCCCTCTTTCTCCAATTCAAACTTGATTCCCTTGATCATTGGTGCAATGTAAACAAGCTCTCTCTCAACATTAATAAATGCCAGGTTATTAGTTTTTCCAGAAAATGCACGGTCACACACAATACGTACTTCCTCGGTAATAATGTGCTAACTCGAGTTGATAACATTGTTGACCTCGGTGTTTTCTTAGATGAAAAACTCCGCTTCACTTTACACTACGATAAAATACTTTCTCGTGCAAACAAACAACTTGGCTTCATCAAAAGACGAGCCAAAGAATTTCGTAGTCTGTGGGTCACTAGATCTTTATGCACTTCACTCGTACGTCCTATTCTCGAATACGCTTGCATTAGCTGGAATCCTGCTTTTGAAACCCACAGTGACAGACTCGAGTCAATACAAAAGCAATTTTTACTTTTCGCCTTGAGAGAGCTATACAACCCTTATGACTTTAAAAGCCTACCCCCTTATGAGTTTCGACTGGGTCATTTAAACCTATCGACACTAGCCTCCAGAAGAATGGTGATATCGGCCTGCTTCACATTTGACGTCATTAGAGGCGCTATTAATGAATTCCTGAATAATAAAATTTTGATAAATATTCCTGTGAGGAACACCAGGTCCAATAGTTTTCTAAAAGAATATTCTCATTCGACCACATATGGAGCTAATGAGCCAGTAAATAGATGCTGCAGAGTATTCAACAGAATAAGCAATTTATATTCCCCTACGATTTCCAAATCATCCTTCAAGTCCTCTCTTTTCCATGCCATCCGTACCCTTAACCTTAAGCTATGCTTTTATGTCAATGTTTATTTATTGATTGCTATTTTTTATATTTATTTGATACTCTTTTTTTAATTTGTTTGTTTTTTACTTATTTAACTTGTTTGTTTTTACTTTTTCCTTTACTTTACTTTACTTTACTTTTCCCTTTTTTTATTTTAATTTGATGTCCTTTTTTTTAATATGTGATTTTGTACCTTGTTTTGGTGAATGAATAAATATACTTCTTTTTCAAGCTGTCTTTGTTCGTTTCGCACTCTTTCTTTAACAGAAGCTTTCACCCAGCCGATCAGGTACTTTCCTGCCGTGACTCCTAGTGTCTTCACGACACTCACCAGGGTTTTTTTGCCAAGAATTGAATGCTAAGACTGCATTATCAGTCCCAGTTTCAACAATATGCATTGAACAAAAAATGGTTTTTGGTACAATCATCCAAATAAGTGAGTCAAATGAGTCGTTTGAACTTTGGGTGAATCCATCCACACAACGCGACAGCAAAGATTCATCATCTAGTTTAGTGAAAATTTTCTTAATCACATCCATGACGGCTACAGGGAATGATAGTTTGTGGATGAAAGTCTGCACTGTTTTATCATTTCTAGCCTATTTTCAAATCCAATCAGAGGTGTCTATGGGGCACAGATGTTGTTGTGGCTACTATCAGAGAAAACCAGCATTTAAGATTTTCACAAAAATATAAGAATGTTTCACGCAAAATATTAAAAATACTGTCACGATAATAGGATAGCCTTGATTTTATTCTTTTTTTCCACTACAGACTTGCTGCTCCAGATTGCATTATCATAGAAAGTGGCTAATTTGTCGATAGCTTTATCTGTTCCTTATCTTTATCTTTTGCCTTCAATATTTTTCATGTGTATCTGCCAAATTTTTTACCATTCCATTCCTACTTCACTGCCCACAGCCTGGTTTCCTTTTGCAAATGACCAGTGCATTCAGCCTGAAAGAATACAAAAGTCAGCTAAGCAATAGTTTGACAATATAAAAATTATAAGTCACTACTAGAGTTGGGTCGTACTCGCATTTTCACATACTAGGTATTCATAGTACGAGTACAAAAAAAATCCTGTTCCAAATACCTGCTCCAAAAATACTAGCTAGTATTTTTTGTACATGCGATTAAGGCCCACCGCAAATTGAATACAGCCTAGCCCAGCACACGGCCAGCCCACGCGTGGATCAAACTGTGCCAGACCTGTTTGAACAGGCTGCCGCATATTGAGCCCAGTCCACGGCTATCCCACTAATTCGATTGACACGCATGGGTCTGTTTGTTTATCTCGCACAGTTTTCGTGGGCTGGGTCAGTACTTTATTTCATTCTTCGTGTGCCTTTTGTTTAAAATGGATGTTGAGAAATTAATCGAATTGGTGCGAGAAAAGCCCGTGCTATATAAGACTACTGATCCGCACTACATGAGAACAAAATTAAAAGAATATGCATGGGGAAAAATTGGCTTGGAAACTAATAGCAATGGTTAGTTGTTTTATTTTTATACACATGCTATAAGCTATAATTTATATCATTCATAGCGACTTCTAACTGAACTGGCATGGTTGACTTGGGTTCAATATGCGGAGACTCACCCATCCCATGCGTGCGGGAAGCACATGGGTTGCCCGTGGGCGATCCATGTACTGGATTGGGCTGAGCTCAATTTGCGGTGGACTTTACAGTGATGTAATGAAACGGTATGATATGCCCCCCCCCCCCCCACCCACCAGACACAAAGTTCCCAGGCTAAAATGGTGATGGTGCAGATGACCGTGAAAGGATACTGAGTCATTAGTCCGTGCAGCTTGTCCGTGCAGCCGTAACTTTCCAATGGTCGGTTATTTATTTGGCAAGTCTTTCTCCAATCTAGGAGCCATCTAAGGGAAAACAATCAAATTCAATCAATCTAATTTGATTTTCATTTTAATATATGCATAAAACACCTCACGTATTCGTTCAAATTACCAATGTCGAAAAATTTACTAAGATATTACCAACTAATCCTGTTGCCATCTATATAACTTTTCATCGACCGATCTCTGATACCAAACTTTTCCTGGCTAATATAAAACAGTCGGTTTTCCACTTCGCCTCACTGAAGCATGAAGATTGTCGAAAATTTTATTAAGATATTATAAAAAAAAATGTTACGTTTATTAAACATGCACCCACTGGGGGCCAACTTCTTCGATAAGGCTGGACATGAGTCACACACCCGGTAGGGTTGGAGTGCAGTCACGAGGAGGGCTTCAGCACAGCCTGAGAAGCAAACTGGCGAACCAAAAAGGATCACAGCATTTTTAGTGCTACTTTCAGTTTTTCCGGCGGATTTCATTTTGCCGTATCTTAGAAACTAGGCCGCTTTTTCCCAGATTTGTATGAAAATTTCGTCCAAAACAACTCAGAAAGGTCCCCGAAATCATGCTAGACCAAAAAAAATTTTTGTAAAATACGAACGTTTTTTCCCAATTTCCCCTATCAAAAATTTTTTCGCCCTGAAAATATCACAATTATATTCCTCGACCACTTTCAATCATCGAAAGCGCTGTAAAGGCAGTTTTTGACAAACTATGGCCAAAAAAAACCTTTTCTTCCTTACAAAACCTAAATTTTTGTATCACAGCAATAAGTCTTGGTCCGTTATGCCCCAAATAACTCTAACCCAAACTTGGCCGATTTTGTCCGATTTCATATACCTGTTCCAGTATATACGCCTCATCTCTAGTAACTACCTTCACAGAAATACATATCTCCATATGGTTTGTCAACCAATACATTCTTGAATTTTTTGGGCACCGTCTCTCCACACCGTCTGAAAATCCTCTTTATTCCTTCGACTTCCATCATACCAGCTGACACGCTTTCCATGCTTGATATTCATCTCCTGTGTTAGGTCTCTCGTAAGAGGAGCAGCCTCGGCATACCGCGGACATAGTTTCACGGTCCATAACTTTCCCACTTTTGAGGCCTATGATGGACATCACTTCGTTTTTTGCTTGTCATCACAGCTTCCAGATACTTCATGTAATTATTCAGCTTCGTCTCTCATCACCCATTTCATCGTCAAATTAGCTTCTGAGGAAACAGATTGGTGGATGCTGGCAATTCCATAAGCACGATGGGAGACTTGAGGAGAAAAATCCATGTTGTTGAGTATAGTTGTAGCGTAAATTACTCTTCTATTGACTTCTACTGTAGTGTTCCGTTTTTTCGCAAGTAATGGTGAAGATGGAACTCAACCCGACTCGCCAGCCTCTCTGCAATAACACTTGCGGCAGACACACAGGATAAAATTTCTCTGAATAGCAGTGTCTTTCTCATCAATGAAATTTTTAATGTTGATTACTTTTTAATTATCACAAATAGACGTATTCAATCAATTCAATACAACCAATTGTGGCCGTATGCGTTTCGGGGACATTGGCAGGCTTGCAGGGAAGTAAAATATTTATACCAGGACAAAAGCTGCTCAGTTCTATGCATAAGAAGAATGTGAGATGCAAAAAAAGCAAAGTCGATTTTTGACGTATCCGACCCTCTTAACCGAATCGTATAAGTGAATAGGCTTATTTGTTTATGCATTAAAATGGACGAGTTCATTTTTGTTATATAAATTTGGATTTCGATTTGTTATATAAAGTATCATCATCTTAATTGAAGATAAATGGATGCAGAGAGAGAGAGAGACCGAATTTTTTTCATTTGGTTGTCCACAATAATTCGAAACATTAAATTTTTTAATTCATTGAAAATTTCAATAAAAAATTAATAACCTAGATTTAGGAGTATTGCCTATTAACCACAATTCGTTTCCTTTCGTAGGCAAGAGTAACATTGGTAACAGCAACATGTTATAATCCGCATAGACGAGTATTTAATTTTATTTGAGTTCGAATTCACTCTGTTGGTTTAAGAAAATAAGGTTTGAAATATATAGAAAATGGAAACCCCCACTACTTAATTTATGAAACCTTGCAATTTATCACCAGATTATGAAAGCCACAATTTAACAGCTTTTCTAAGCTCCATATAAACACATGATTGAAAATCTCCGTTACCATATTTTCACAGTATTTCAATGCTGAAAGCAAGTGAGGAGCGCAACTACTTCGAGATAGTCTAATACCACTCTAAATAAAGCTTGTTTCAGTTTTTAAACTTCAAATGAATCTTAGCTTTTGCTCTATTAACAGTAGAAGAACTAAATAATTATCAAAAACATTTCAAGATTGTCAATTTATTTCTCAATATCTAACTTCAAATTTTCCACAAAGCTTTTAAATCATTTGTCATTGAGGCACATTGGGGACACAGTTACCTCGGTTATCGGTATGCTCGTTTGGAGGACATTTGGTTGGAAAGGAGAAAATTGAAAAATAGCTTATATCAGGTGAATCAGGCTCTTCGAGTGTGGATTGGTTGACATTTGATTGATCGCAAATATCTGGCAGCATATCAACACGACAGTAGAAAAAACTAAATGCAATTAACACCAAATATATTTTAAACATCACTCCGTTCTGACTTACGAAATGAAAGGGCATTTTTATATAAAGTCTTTTCTTATAACAAAGTAGAACTTCAGGAGTAAGTGAAATTTTGAAATGCAAGATAAGCTTAAAAATATACTTTTATTCGCAAAAAAGACGTTAAATGCATCTTCTAGAATGCAAGTGACAAACTCATTGTCAAAATTTGATAAATTTCATCGCATGCTTAGCATTTGATCATATAAAAACGAAGATATTTGAAGGGGTTCTTGCTTGATATTCCGATTGCGGACAGGTGATAGGCAATTTTTTTTAAGAAAAACCAGGAAGTGCTTCTTTGCCATTTAGGTTTAAACATTTAAATCTCGAATAACGCGCGGAAAATGTTATTATTATTTCTTTATTTTAATTTGTTTTTTGGTGTAGATTAAAGCGGTAAAAACATCAGGCTGGCTAAAATCAATACCGTGTAGGTATAATAATAGTTTGGGAATCATTAAACCTAAAAATACTTCAACTATAGACATAAATGAATTAATAATAAACCTAAAAAATAATTTGTCTTGTTACTTTATTGAGATAACCGGTTTTCAAAAGAATGGAATGATGCCAACGTTCCTCATCATATCTTTCGAAGAAATTTTGAAATAGACTTATTTTTTGATGTGCCAGTGGACGGTGGTGAATAACGTTTCATTTTCAGTAACGTTTAGGCATCAAAGTGTTGGTATGGGTCTCAAAGTTGGGCGATATTTTAGGTCGTTTAACTCTAAATTGTGAGAAATGCTGGAGAAATTACTTTGTCCTCGACAAGAGTATTCCAGTCAGAAATAAATGGCCTGGCGATACGTTGAAACATGCAAAACAGTTGGTAACAATTTGTTTTTGCCAAATAAATCTGTAATATTTGCATGGTTACACAAGACTTTGCTCTGCCGAGCCGTCGTCAATGCAGTATAAATAGGTTTGTTTGCGTAGTACGATTAATTGCGATTAATCGCAATTATTTACAATTAAGTCGTTTTCGTACGCCGTTTACTGAAAACTGAAAATTTCTCGTCATTCATTATATACCATGAAATTTCAGTAGAGTTGGAGCTACTAAAAAATACTGAAAAGTGTCAAACGGTGTGGCGCGAGTAAATATTTCTCGGACTACACATTTCCATCTACCCTGGAGTCTGGTAGATAAGTTTATTTACATGTTTTTTTTATGCACCTCTTAAACATAGAAAAATAAACTCACAAACATGCCAAGTCTTAATCGAAATTGGATAATATCAACATGCCGTTGAGAAAGAGGATGCTGTTAGTAACAAATGTTTAGATCAATATATCTCAAAAACAGTTATGGTTACAGGAAAATTGATAGAATCTTTCTTGTTGGAAATTTTTTTAAGCTACAAATTTGTCATACATTGTTTTTTTGAAAACGTAATCGTTACTGAGATATTTAGGAAAGGTCACTTTTGGTGACCTTTGACCCCGTATTAAAAATAACCCAGCACTCGAATCGCATTTGGTTCAACATGCCAGTACCAAGGATCACACCAAAATCCATTTTCCCCTAATTTTTCCGAAGCACCATGTTAGATTTCCCCGGACTACTAGTAATGTATTCGACGAACGAAATACAGCGAAAACGTCTGTGCGGAATCGAGCGAAATAAAGTTCCACCCCCCGACACCGGGGGCAGTATAAATTGCCATTGACGACATTTAACAAGTGCATTAACGTGACATTTAACGGTGCATATAAATTTAACTAACCGGCATCAAAAATGATATTATCGGCAAAACAAAAACTACTGTGGCAAGGATGCGCTGTTCATCCATCTATTTTCACCATTTTTCAATAAAATATCCACAAACTCGAATGAAATTATGAGCTGTCACAGTTTTCATATCAATTTAAGGTACCTGGGCCATTAAATGGTCGCGAAATTTAACTTATCCATAGTCCAGCGCCATCTCAGAGCGTCACTGCGTTGTCTTCGAAGACAGTTATACGTCTTCGAACACATTACTGACGAGCAAAACCAAACGAAACGAAATTCCGCGCCAGGCTGACACTAGGTGCGTTTTATTTTACATCCAGAGTAGTGCAGGATATCGCATTTGCACACGAAACAACAACAACATCCAGAGTACGAACACTTTTGAATTCAATGGAGTTCGTACTCGTGCTCTCTGTGGAACGTATTTCGAAAAGTCATGTCAACTGGAATAGTTGGAATTTTCAAAACTTTCCATGTCACCCTGGCAACCAGGATAAATAGTCATACATTTGAAAACGGCGTTGGTTATATGACAGTTCAAATTTTGAAATGACAACTGTCTGACAGAAAAAAAACTCGCGTGCTACTCTGGATCGTTTTATTATGCATGCAGGATACTTACTACACTCTGGATGAAAATAAAACGCAGCTATTGTATGGGATTTGGCACTTCGTTTCGTTTTGCGTCGAATACATTTCAGGGCTATAGGGTGGACAGGATTTCAGGACTACCATTTGCAGAAATTTCAAGATTTAGGAAAGCCAAACACTGCAAAACTTTAAAAGCAGCATAGCAACATAAACAAGGAAATTGCTCAGTGCTTGCAACACAAACACTGCAACTAAAAGTCCCCCACAATTGCCTCACGTCAAAATCAAATAAATCTATCAATCTCGATTTTATCCTATGATTTTGTCGAAACTTAGAAAGATGTTTGGGATCAAAAAACGAAAAATGTTTGGGGCCAAAAAGTTTCTAGAACTTAGAAAATTTAAACCTTGATAACTTATTTTCATTGTAAATGTTCGCGATATGAATACTTAATATAAGCATTTATTGATACGAAAATAGCAAAAAACACCTCGCGCAGGCAACCCTTCGCTAGAATCAAAGCCACCTGCCTCACATTGGCATCAACTTACCCTGCGAATTTCCTTTGATCCGATGACTGCATTGGAAGTTACAGGAGTACAAAGAAATTTAGGGTTACCAGCCGCAACAGTTTTCGAAAACCTTATAATTTTGGTTTATTACCACTACAAGATCATTACCGTTTAAACATTTTACGATAAAATCGCTTAATAAAAATATTGCAAATATATACAAAACCAACAATAGCTGGCAACCTTACCATGGTTTTTTTACCAGATTTCTTCTGAATAATGGTCATAATAAGTTCCATTTATCATACGAAATTTGTTTTGATTGCATGACTGCAATGGCAGTTATAGGGCAAAAAGCTTTATTTTCCTGAGCAAATTTTCAAAACCCAAGACACCAAAATTACCACAGCTGGCAGTACCAAGCAAAGTTTTCAACCAAATTTGTACCAAACAGGACAATTTCATGAAAATCAGGTAACTGAATCTGAAATCATAGGGCAAAGAGCAGTTTTTTTTCTTTATAATTTTTCAAGATGGCATCACTGGCACCAAGTTGTCCGCATTCCCAAATCGCTTTTACCAGACCTGGCCCGCTTAATTACCAATACATTCTGTGAATTTCAACTGTATCTGATGGTTGGGTCGTGAGTTCTCGTGAAAAGAAATTGTTTATGCTTAAAATATAGGTAAATTGGAAGAGGGCTACCGTTCTTGCCCGATGTTCGAACATTAGTAAAAATGACCCACACCAATCTTCTTCTCCTCTGAATCAAAAATTTATGTATGATGAAACAAAAATAATACCTCATCTGATTGAAAAGTTTATATAAGAAAAGGGAATAATCATTCATCCTGATTAACGAAGAATTACACCAATTAAATTGTTTCCTTCCTGTACTTATCTGCCTTATATTCGCCAGCTGTCCTTACTTAGACCATCAGCCATCAAAACCACTCGAAGGTCAATAGCTTACAACGTCCTTCTATTCAGTATTTAAAAGAACATTTCAACATTCCTGCTGAAGATTTTTTCCGTTTGTGTTCCTTTTCCAGTGTATTATTTTGTCAGGTCATTCGAACACCATCGTTTGCGATAGAATGTTTCTGCCAGCAATAATTCTTTCAAAATTCCAACTTTTCATTGACTTTTTTATTAAAAATGACTCGATTTTAGGATTTAGTATTAAATTACATATTAAATACTTCAACAAAGCTAATCCGATAACTTTCACTACTTTTTTATCAATCAAGTATCGAACAGATACTTATTCCTCTTTGTTCTGCAAAAATTTTCAGTGTCCCGCAATTTTTCGGGGCTTCTATTTCCCGTTCGTAGTTTTTCCCCTCCCACTGTACTGTGGACATCTAATTTTTTACTGTATTATTGACAGTCTCAAATTCAAATTTCAACCGATAGGGGTGTAACCATCGCAGACTCCAACCCAAGCTAATTCACTCGGAGGGGCCGAAGGCATGGCCATTTTTCCTCATCACCAGCGACCCCGATGATAGATTGAAATTTTCGGGGCGTAGGTAATTCCTAATTTATCAAATTGATGGGGGACATATTATGTGTGAATAATTTCAAATATTCAAATTTTGAATATCGTAAGTGAATGATTGTTAGATATTTAGTTATTTAATATTTTTTAGCTTTCATATTATAACCGTACGAATTCTCGAACCAGGGAGTAAAAATAAGCTACAGCAGGCTGGATTATTCGTTGCTTTGCGGTGAATTAATTGTTTTTCCAGGATAGAAAATGAAAACAGAGCACAAATGCATGCAAACTATGAAAATTGTAGAATATACTAATTGAATATTTATTCACCCATAAAACAAAAATTGTTTTATAAGAAAGTGGCCTAAAAATTAGATGTGTTTATGCTGGCTCAAATCTTGGCAGTGCCGAGTACTGCCGTAGGTGATGAGAAAACATTGAATAATATAAAATATGATTTTCGTTTTTAGAACATCTAGAAAGTTTTTACTGAGTATTGTGTGTAAAGCAACTGCAATGAATAAAATCATCAAAATCAAAAACAACTTCAAATTCTGAAAAAGGCAAATTTTATTTAAGATTTTTCGAAAAAAATAAGTAGTCTTCACAGTTAATAGATCCAAGAAGTCTCAACTTTTCTTATACTATAAAGTAGGCTAAATACAATGATAGGTTGGAGATAATATATTTCTAGGTAATAAGATATTTATTATATTATATTCACACTATCTAATCGTTCTCGACCTACTTCGCTAATCCAGTTATTGGCCTTGAGATTATCTAACAACTCAACTATAGAAGCTGTTTTCTTTTGCCTGCGCTGTTTTTTACGCAAATTTCGGATAATCCTATTTTCTCGTTTCAGAGTATCTTCCATTATTTTCCTGCAGCTTGATTAAATACACTGCGGTAATAGGAGCCCCTTGGTCTGTTTACGTAGCCTAATTGAAATGATATTGTTGAATATTAAAATTTTAAAAAGTGTATCATGAACGCAACATCAGCATTAAGCACCTAATGAGATCGCAATTCGCTCTTTTTGTCCATCGTTTATCTCATCTTGAATATTGTTGCCGAAAGCTATCTATAGAATTAAGATAATTAAAGAGAAGAATGTGTTGAACATTTTCTTGACTTACTGCATCACTCGAAGATTCTATTCCCTTAAAGATGGTCCCCTGTTCGCTTGCTCAAAACTAACGTACTATGACGGCAGCTGTAAGAAAAACCAGAAACTATTACACTTATTCCCTTGTCAATCATCAATTGCTTTATACCACGGCCGAAAGATTTGAATAGACCCGGGAAGTATTTTTGATGATCAGCTCAGGAAATCCAAGAGAAGAAGTCCAAATGAATATGTGTTGCTCATTTTCTGGAAATCTGGAAAACAATAATTCACACAGCATGCAATACGAATAAATTTTTATATCATTTTATTTCCGCTCTGCCCCGAAACTGTTTATGCGCTCTACTACTTTGTGTTTTTTTTTGACAGCAATTAAAATGGCTACCAGAAAATTCGCGCCAATATGTCGACAATATTTAAAAGGGCTCAAATAGGCACTTTCACTTATAAAAAGTTTGTGAAATTCACAAAATTTTGCAAAACACATCGTTTGTTTATTCCTTACTTGTGATAAGAAACTCCAAGTGGCCGGCGTTGCAAACTATTGCCACAATTCAGCACAACTCACTTCATTGCAAAGATTAATGCAATTGCACAGTTTTCAAACACTTTTTTCAAATAAAACTCGCGATTTTCACTTCTACACTAACGTTTTTGTGAACCGCACTAGTCGAATCTACACAAAATTAATCTGTATTTAAAATAAACACGATTTTATTTCCGTACCGACTCAAATTGTTTACATTAGTTTAATTGTCATATTGACAGAAAGGATACAAAGAGGGGAATTGACATTGAAGATACATGAAAAGTGGTCGGTTTCTCTTCAATGTATTTTAAATGGACATCGCCCCTCCGAATGTCTTTATGCTCTCAGTTCACAGCATTATAAATCATATGATTTGTTTCAAATACCGACGTACTGCCAGAAAATTTTGTCAATATGTCAAGGCTATTTACAAAGTATATGTGCTTCGGTTGTTGTTTTTTGTGTCCTCCCAAAAACCCAATAAATTTTTATATTCTAGTATTCTAGATTCCTTGGAAAAAAATTTAACATGAATGATGATCGGGATTCGTGCGGAAAATAGTTTGAAAGTTGATCGGGTTCTATTTTGATATTGTGTCGAAAAAAGGTACTTTTTTGCACTTTGGCTGAGCATATTAAGGTAGCGTTGCAAAAAAAACGATCCCGAGTAGAAAACTTGCTGTATTCAATAATGTTACTGCATTCGCTGAGCTTTCGCTTAGGTTAGTTCCACTAGAATGACACATAAAAACACCTAAATGAAATTTTATGTAGGTTTTAATCGAAATCAGACGTGAAACTTTCATATAAGGTAATCTACAGAGTAATGTGCATTAAAACACTCAAAAATAGTGTGCACCCTACAAGACTTGATGTAAAATAATTGACAATTGCGGAGTGCTTTGTAAATTCATTCAATTCAAGCAACCGGTTTGCTGTTATTAGCACACTCTACTATATGCACAACTGCTCCCGAGCTTATTTCTGCCTCAGTGACGTTAGAATATACTTAATTAAATCGGATCTACCAGTAAAACTTGACTTGATGCCCTACAGCCAGAAATTTTGTCACCAAAGGGCGAATAGGTCGCAGCAGGAGTCAAAAATTTAAGAAAACACACAAAAATATACAAAAAAACAGACAAGAAGACAACGCAATTAAGAAAAATAAACAAACAAAACTCGTTGTTTTCAATGTGCACTAATTTTTTTCCCAGCTTGTAAGAAAATATTTCATAAAAATAAAACCCGATTTTTTCCTTTTGAAGCTAGATATATTTAATTTTGTGACAAATATCGATGTTTCGATTGTAATCTGCCCTCTCTTCAGTGTCTTTTAAAGTGTTGACTTATACTAATTACCAACTGATCGATTGCTAATTACTTTACTTAAATACATTTTACTATCTATAATACTTAAATTTTCCTCCTCACTATCCAATGTATGTTCAAATTAACCTGAACAATGGTGATGCACAGTTTCCTTGGTCTGTGTTTAGTCTTCTATTCATTGGAGTTTTCCATATGTTCAGGCTTTTGTTCGCATCCAGTTTTCGTACCTGCTGTACCTCCTTAATCACATCCACGTTGTCTCATGTTATGTTGTCAACCTCCTCCAGGATGTGTTTCGCTACTGCTGATCGTACTAATGTTGTATTGCTTTTCCTCGCTAAAGCTGCTTCCCGCTTATGTTAAGCAGCTTCAGTAAGGAAAAGGAATAGAACATTAGTACGAAACACATCCTGGAGGAAGATTTGGAATCTTTAAAATGAGCATGCGTTTCTGTGAAAAATTAAACATTTGTAAGTCTATATTTTGCATTTCAAGAGCGATAATAATAAATATGTGAACATAATTTGCAGTAACCTTTGATAAAAATAAAGATTAGGGCAAATATGTACTGTTTCTTATACGAATTGAATTTTTGTGCCACCCCAATTTGCAAGTTGTGTTTGTAGGCTTTTATATTCTGTGTCAAAATTTTAAAAAAAGTCTTCGAAGAAATAAGTGCTCCTCTACGCCTATTTTGTCACAGATTTTCCTAAAATTTTCACAAATTCATTTTCACAAATTGATTATTTTAGTTCAATTTGAAGGCACAAAATAACAAATTCAATATTTAGTGTGATCCTCCTTCTGATCAACGACCATTGCTAGCTTCTTAGGCATCGAGTCGACCAGTTTTTGTGTAATGTGTGGGGTAATTTTGGCCCATTCTTCGAGTAATGCAGTTTTGAGGTGATTTTTACTCGAAATTATCCGTTTTCGGATATTTGTGTCCAAAATGGCCCACAAATGTTCAATGACATTTAAGTCGGGCAACTGTACCGGTGGTTGTATAATATGCGGACAGTTTCAAATCAGCCATGTTTGTACAATACCCGATTTATGTTTCGGGTAATTATCTTGGTAGAATTGGAATTCATCGCGAATGCCCAGGTTGTGCGTACTTTCAAGTAAGTTTGATTTCAAAATTTGAAGATATTGCGACTTATCCATTGTTGTCTCAATGAATTGTAGATTGCCAACTCCCGTTACGGACATACAGGCCCAAACAATGACGCTACCACCTCCGTGTTTGACTGTGGCTTTTTAATTTTTAGCTTGCAGCCCTGTGTTTGGCCTACGCCAAACATGTGAGGCACCGTCAGAGCCAAAAATTTTAAACTTAGATTCGTCGGCAACTATAACCGTATTCCAAAATCCAGAATCCTTGTTCAAATGTTTCCCGGCAAACTTTAAACGACACATATTATTCTTGGCATTAATGCACGGCTTTTTGCGTGCTATTCTTCCGTTAAAATCATGTTGTCGCAGCAAACGGCGAATAGTTTCCGGGTGGCATGACTTACTTATTTATTTTCCACTTCACTGGCGATTTTTCGAGCCGATAGTCTTGGATTCTCCCGTATTTTTCGGACAATATGGCGCTCTTCAGTTGTGTTGAACATCTTGTTGGGGGCCTTTCTGCCCTTATCGTGCGTCCTATTTTCGTGGATGAATCTGTTTATGTTGCTCTGCACTGTACCACCACTCAATTCAATCATCTCAATTTTTCTGCGTGAATAGCCAGTTTTGAAGTGACTGAGAACAAGTTCTAGCAGTTGAATTGTCGTACGTGGTCCCATTACTCAAAATTAACGTTTCTGAACGATGTTCTTGGAAAAACCAGCAAGACTGATCTTGATCACGTTATTAATATAATGAATTATCAACACACAGAAAGAGAAATTAAAGTTGCATTACATCATAACGGTTCATTGCACAGCAGCAAAGAATTTGGTCGAAATAAGCTGCGGCATTGTTTTTGATTGCGTTTCCCATTTTTATTTGTTTTAAAATATTTAAAAAAATATGTAAATATAAATAAAGTCAAATTTGATTAGTTTAAACATTAGCCTAGTTAACTGCGTTCAAATAATCTTGATATCCTCTTCAGTTTAGTTTTGATAGGCACTTAAAGTGTTTTCTACGTGCTGGTCGGAATAAGCTGTGAGCCACTGTATGTATATGCATATAAACATTACAGCAATTTGTTTATACCATTTGTAACCAAATTTGTGTGTGATTGGTCACAATGTCTGAGATAAATAAGCAAATTTAAGCATTTGGAAATGATTCATTTGTGATAGAAACGTTGTTGCATTAAACGTTCATGTACATGCACAAACATTTAATGAAAGCAAGATGCAAGAAATTTATACAATTGTTCAATGTTTCCCCATGCCAATGATGCTCCTCTTATGTCGGTTTGGCTTGTCTCACACATTCGTATCTCATTCTCACACTAATAAACAGAAGGTCGAAAATTGGACCATTTCGCAGCTACGATTTTGAATCCATTCTCTCTTATATCTGTGGTGAGAGCCTAGTTGAACCCAATTAAAAGAGCACCGCATCGAGTTGAAGAGCTGAATTCATTATCTTTCCTTATTTTTTCGATGAAATGCAATTAATTGCAATTAATTGCAATGAAGCCGTTTTTGTACTCCGTTTTACTGAAAACTGAAAATTTCCCCTCCTTCAGTAAATTTCAGTAGGGTCTGAGCTACCGAAAAATACTGAAAACTGTCAAACGGTTTTTGGCGTAATGTTATTATGAAGGACGAATATTTTTGTGGCGATAATTTATCACCGGATGACTTTATAATCACTATTGTTCTCCCAAAAACCGACAACTGACACTTTTGTTTGTCAATTTTCAGGAAATCCAATGAGAGCGTTTTGGTACTTTTCATGAATTTCCTCCACCACATGATTCAGGAAAATTCATTAAAATTCAGTGACTGAAAGTACGCGAACAGACCTATTGTGGTGTGATTTTTCTACCCCTCACCATCACTCAACTCTCCGCCGGCATAAACGAGATCACTTTAATCGTTTCAAACATTTAAACGCTTTCATACGTTCATACAATGCTTAGTTATGCTAACACAAAATAGTATGCATACAGTGCGCAGAATTTAGGCTGAACGTCGCTATACCTATAAAGTAGTAAGATTTCCTATTCCGTCTACTTTTTCAATCCTACCGAACGACTCATATCAAGCCTTAAGAGTCGTTAACAGTCGTTTATATTAATTTCAATTGAAACAGGCTACTTTACTGCAATTGGAAACTGTAAACATTTGCAAATATTTTTGTAAGTATAAACATTATACGATTGACTTTACTTGTCCCAAAAATATGTTTGATTGTAAACTAGACCCTGTACTTGATTTTATTTGGAAACTGTATTTTAGTTGCGACATTGATTATCAGTTTAGTATTCTAGTGCGACATGAGTATGAATAGGTTTGGATACATTATATAGTTTGTTGCAGTTAGATTTACGTGTCAAATTTACAACGTTTTTCATTTAATTGTTGATTTCATTTCATCATTTAATTGTCGATGAAATGATTTACTCTTTTTTTAGGTTACCATTGAACCATTGATGATTGAACTATTAAATATGTAATCAATGACCATGAATCGAATTATGCTAAAATTCGTATGTATGGAAACAGATGATCCTAAATAAAGCTTGAATACTTTATTTGCAGCCAAATAAAGAAACTAGAAAATTCATAGTGTGCGAACTATATTAAAAATATCGAACAGTAAGTTTTGTGTGAAGTTGTGTGAACAAATTGAAGAACGATTCCAAAGATAATGAATTAATTAACCTTGGCAAAGTTGAATGTGTAGTGCCGAAAACAAGATCTGTCCACGACTGGAGGCAGAATGGTTCTACCCTTACGGCTAAGGTAGGTTTTGAGCATGGAAAGCAAGGAACCAGAATCATTCATTCGAATTCGAACGAAAAAACCAGCCAATGATTGGTGAAGAAGCGGGAAGCAGCCTGGAAAAAAATTGGATGATACATTTACTGCAAAATGTGGCTTCCAAAATGACGCAACAGACTAAAGACAGTAAACAGTAAGGTACGAAACAAGATCAGAAACTTTAGCAGCAAACCCAAAAATTCAACTAACAAGTCGTAAGTCATCATTATCATCATCGGCGTTACAATCGGGATCTGATTCTGGCTTCCATCAACAGTTTTTTTTCCATCCGACCCTATCACGAGCCGATGTCATCCAATTGGGCACTGCTAAACGCCGAGCGTCCTGGTCAACATCATCCCTCTAACGTAGGTAAGGTCTACCACGATGTCGTCTACCGTAAAATCTGCCGCTAAAGGTTTTTCGAGCCGGATCCTTTTCGCTCATTCGAGCTAAGTGTCCTGCCCACCGGAGTCTACCGAACTTTATCTTCGTAATTATATCTGCGTCTAGGTAGATTGCGTAGTTGTAGCGTCTCCGGAATCGCCCTTCTTCATATATGGGGCCAACGATTCTCCGCAAGACTTTCCTCTCAAACGCTGCTAGTAGGTCAGAGCGCTTTTTGCTGAGCACCCAAGTTTCGGATCCATACGTGAGTACTGGCAGGACCATGGTCTTATATAGCAGGAGCTGTGATGTTCGGGTGTTGTCTTATAAGTTGTTAGTACCTAGGAGCAATTATACCAACATGTTCTGAGTATAAAAGAACAGCTGGAATAGCAGGCCACAAAATGTGAGCAGCAGCTGATAGAAGTTGGCTAACAGTTCCAGCAGCAATTAGAAACAAAAGCTAAGCAAGTAAAGCAACAGTTCGCCAAGCAAAGTCAAAGCTCATAGTACTCGAGGAAGAAATGGACCTGATAAAATTGGATTTGCAGCGCGTCAAAGCCATAAGAACTGCTCCAACTGAATCAAGTACCCATTTTTGACGGCCAGACTTCTTGTTTCATCTCCCAGAAGAAGTTTGAGGCTGTTGCAGAGTACAACCATTGAAGCGATTGAGAACGTGCCACCACATTAATGGTGTCATTGAGAGAAGCCACAGCAAAAGTACTTCAAACCATTCCAATGGACCTTTACTACAGTGATTTAAGCCTTTCAATTGCTTGGATATGAGGTACGACTAAGGCCACCCATAGAATGTCCACAGCTCAAAACACGCACACAGAAACCAGGGGAGACGTTGCATTAACCGACTCATGATATTGAGCGTTTGACACTTCTGTCCTACCCTAGGTTGGATCTATAACATCGGGATGAGTTGGCAAAAGATGCTTTCATCCAGTGACTACGTAATGATCAATTTCAGCTAGCAAATCGTTTGGCTGGCAAATGGACGCCGAGGAGGTCATTGGCCAACGTTTTAACCTACGAATTAACGAAACAGGTATCGCAAAGCAAAGTTAGAGTCTGTGAAGTACAAGCAGAATGCTTCTGTAGAAGAACCAATATCTCCAGGGAATCAATGAGAAGCGAAGCCACTCAATGTTGGAATTGCGGGGAAAAAGGACATTTGAGGCGTGATTGCTGCAAGAAAATCAAGTCAGCGTATTGTCTGGAAAGTGTGCGTCGAAGAACAATTAGCAGCGGGACTTCACCAGCTGGTGGAGCTCACCGATGCTCGAATTGCAGAAAAAAAGGACATCTGAGTCGTTACTGCTACAATACAGATCAACGCAGTTACTACCAAAGATGCTCAGTAAGATAGAAGAAAAGCGACGAGTGTAACAGCATCATGACTTGTTCTTCTAAAATGGCAACGAAACCAATAGTAAACAAGTTCAAAGATCAGCGGTTGGTCCACAAGACTGGTGAGGCTATATACATTGTCGTGAGACTAGCTTAAGTCTGCAGGGGGAAGACAACAAAGAAGTTTGTAATATCACCATCGGTACTGGAGCTGCTAGATCGATCATTAGAGTGGATACGGCGAAGTCTTGAAGGCTTAGTAACGTTGGGCAATACGTGCTTTAGACGGTTGCTGGTGAATTAACACCAGTTTTTGATGAGATTTTTCGGTAGATACATTTTGGAAAGATGGCATTCCAGCAATAGTTAGTAGTAGCAGCGATGATCGACAAGTACACACTTGAAATGGAGCTGTTGTGCTCCCATGGCATAGCTTAAATACTACATATATATAGCTCGGAAAGTACGTTATTTGCGATACAATTTGCGATATTTCCCCACTGATTGCAAAAAGTAGACAGCAACACCCAAGTCCAAGTTAAAAAAAGATAAGACACGCCCCTTCATACGATCAGATACGTTTCTCATTCCCACTAGGCAATATACATGTGCTTTGCCAAAGAGACTATTTTAACGAATGGCAATTTATGCAATATTGATTTTCTGAATACCTATTCTGAGCATAAAAATAGTAAATGATAAATATTTAGCGCAGAATACTACTTTCTATACCATTTGGCGAGTAAAAGAAATATCTCCAACACTTTTATGCAATCCACTACAGAGAATTTCGTTTGTTGCCAGCGAATGTTCGCTGTGCTTATTGTTTCTTGATGGTAGTATACGCAAGCCAGCACACTCTCACCTATCAGCTAACACGGATATATACATTCTCACCTGTCGCTTGAGAGTATGCTTTTCTCACTTTTGCATATGATAAAGTGAATTTATTTTGGTTTTGGTTCTTCTTAGGTGCCAGCTGATGGTAAATCCAGCAATCAATCACGTACTTTTAGAGCTATTTATTAGTTCTTATGCTGTGCTCATGGTTTCAGGCTGGATTAGGAAGAGCGGAAAATCAAATTGAGGAGCAATGAAGTATCATTAGCACGTCAGCCAGAAAGAAACATTGCCATCGAACAAAAGGAGAAGAAGACCACATACATATATGTAGCCGTGAAACGAGTATGCATTTTATCAGAACAAAGTGCGACGAAACAAGAAAGTGGGTTGCATCGGGCTCTGAATGGGAAAACGTATCAGGTACTATTTCTCGAAGACAACATATTAGATCGGAATCTAAGATGTCGCCAAAACATCACAAAATAACAACGGAGTACGTTTTGCAGCGGCGGCAATGGCAACGTCTATCCTAATCTACAAGCAGAAAAGAAAAGTTTTTTGTTTTGCCATTTTAAGTAGAAAAAAACAACAATAATAATTAATTATAAGTCTGTTTTCTAACTTCTCCGGCTAAAACATTTTGGGTGAAAATTCGGTTCTTTAGTGTGAGAATTTACTGAAAAAGCACATATATTTTATGGAAATGTTATGATGCCCATAAAAATAAACCAAAATAAAATATTAATCGAAAAGGACCCAATGATTCGAATTCTTTTCACTAAATATATATATAATTCAAGATTATAATAACTGTCTCACTTAGTTAAGGCTTGTTTAGCCATGCAATCTATTTTTGGTTTCAGTCGGCTTTAGGCAGCCTAATTTGCTGGCACTTTACTCGTGCTGAAAACTGTTGCAAACGGAGCTGGAACTTTTTCCAGGTGCTGTTTTAAATGAAAGCTGGATACTGCAGTAAAAATATCTTTCCGATAGAAGGAAAACCTTACTTAAGTGCATTCTTACCAAGCAGTCATAATGATCACATCAAAATAAAAACCCAACATGCTTAAAAATACACAAGTAAGAGTTCTTGTAACTACTTTTCAATGATTGGTCTTGATTACATCAAACAGAATCGTTAGAAAATTGCTTGGTATATGGTTTTGTTGTTTGTACTTGTATTACATTTTAAAAGGCTCAATGTTTTAACAAGGACAAAAATTCGCTCGCTCTTTATCGCTCATAAAATTAACTATCAGTCTCTGTATGCTTTCAAACAAACAGTTTTTAAAGTCGGAGCAAAAATTTTGCTTTGAATTTCCTGTTGAGATTAGTTTAAAGGCAAAATCATTGATCAGATACAGAAACGTGTATTAATGTCATTCAAATCTTACGAACTACCATTACATAATTTATTTTTATAATTACATGATATCATAGTTTAAAGTAAAAGTTATAGGTTTATTAGCCTCGACAGCGGTTTCTATGATCTAGATTCTGTCCAGGTGGGCATCGTCCAGGAGTAATAAACAAACTACGGCTATCTATTGTGAATGTGGTAGTTTCTACAAGAGGTGCAGCAGAGGATTCTTTGAAATCCCCACGAACGTCAAATGGAAATTCTGTGGTTGGCGGCAACGTTGGTCTCGACGTAGTTGATTTGGGTAGCACTGGTTTTTGTGTGGTGTGCTCTGCGCGTCCATGTAACAGGTTAAGACCTTGGTGTACACCATTTTGAATATGCTTTACACTTTTGTGAACTGTGCACTTAAAATGATTAAAAACCTGCCCGATACGGCCTCTTGAGGCTACTTCTTCTTCACTGAGACACGTACTGTGAATTTTTCCCAAGAAACACAAAATCAAAAAAACGAAAAGCACTTTGGATTCCATTTCTTTCTAGATTCTAGTTAAGTCGGAATTTAACAATCTTAGCTGATTAAACACTACTTGCCTACTGATTTTCGTGCTCTCGATGAATACTCATACACTTAGCTAAGTGTAATCAGTATATTTGTTTTCCAATGTAGGTTTATAAAACGCAAATCGAAGATGAAGAGATCACGGACATAATCAACAATTCAAGTCCGTATTTTGGCCTTGGTATATTTTCAAACAATTGATTGCGTTTAACACATACATACATACATATTTTGTACAGGCTTAGCAGTGAATATTCTTTATCCAATTAATTTTTTTTTAAATATTTTGCAAGATGCTAACGCCATAGAGACTAGCACTTCCACTAATCGGCGGTCAGTTGATGAGTACCGTAATATGATCAAACACCACGTTTTGATTATAAATAACAAAAGCCTAACGATTTCTCAGATTTCGTGAAATTTCGGTATTGAACAATGTATTATGTGGTAAATGAAACGCCTATCCGTCTGAATAACATAGAGTAGCAAAGACTTAGCAGACAGCCAATAACATATTCCTTATCTCACTGGCAGTCTTACATTGATTTACATACAGACTGTTTTACGATTATATTCATTATTAAAAGTGAAAACACATAATCGAAATAGTCTATCAACATTTTTCTTATGCTGTGGTAGATATGTATTTGTTTGGGCGCATTTGATAATGAATACATTGTGCTCCCCACCCACTGTGGCCAGATTGGGCTATTTCCCGCCAATTGGGCTATCTAAAATTTGAATTCGCGGGACGTTTTTTCATTTCGCGGGTTGGCGGATTTCGGGCTATCTATTTTGATGAAAAACAATATTTGGGCTATACAGCAAAACCTACTAATCGGGACACTGTATGATCGAACCACCTGAACAATTGAGCTATAACATAATCGCACATAATATTTCATGAAGAAAATTCACTCTGTAATCGGGCAACCTCTAAAATTGGACCGTGAACCAGATTAGCTGCACAAAAATTTGCTTAGTAGTAAACACTTGGCAATCGGACCAAAAACGGGTTTCAGATCAGCATGAAAAATTGTGCAAAAAGGAGTTTTCCAGAAAAATATCTGTTCAAGGTCAAGAAAATTTTTTGCATAATTTCTGCATAACTTTCTGATGAAAAATTATTTAATGTTTAAAATTCGATAGCTTCAATTTTATTTGTATTCTGATAATAATAACATATTGATTTATTTGAGCATTGTTGCATGTTTCCCTTTAAGCAAGTATGAATACAATTTATTTGATAGTTATGATGTAAATATTTAAATAAAAAAAAAACAAAAACCAACTAAAACGGAATCTAAATAACGTTGGAAAATTATGAAGACATTGGGAGAAAGCGGTTGAAGCGGTTACCATACTACCAGACAGATAAATTTTTGTATTAATGGTCTTCTAAGACACATTCCAAAAATTTTCCAATATCCGGCCAGATACTTCACAGTAAAGCCCGTCAAACCACTACAAAATTAAAACTTTGTGATTTCAAGGCATCAAACAGAAAGCTAAAATCCGTTTAAAGGACTACAATATTCACTACGGCACGCTTTGTAGCGTAGAAGCTGATGTTGATTTAGACTTAGTTCAGAAATTTCAGTCACAGCTAAGAATGTTATGTGAAAATATATATAATCTTAATGAAACAAGGGTATTTTTTAGAACAACACCGTAAAAATCACTACGGCTTAAAAAGAAAAAATGTACATATGGAAAACCTTGAAAGAAACGCGTGACAGTTGCAATGGAAGCTGCATAGGAGAAACCGAAAAACCAAGATCGTTGGGAAGAATTGACATTACACACAACTTGGCGAGCTAATATAAAATCTTAGATGACGGGTGCTATTTTTAAAAAATGGATGCACACTAGATATTGAAATGCAAACACAAAACCGAAACATTACCATCTTTTTTGAAAAAAGCTAAATGTGATAGCATGGATAATCTGGAAGACATCAAGCTAAATTTTTCCCACCTATTTACAGTCCTTAGATCAGAGTTATACCCAACATAAAACTAAATTACTGCACTTATATGATGAGCTTCATATTGTGATCTTTGGAACATGCTGAGTTTTCTTCAGACCCTATAAAATTAGTTTCTACATTTGAAGCTCTCTGGTAATTACGATCTGATTGGAATTAAGTGTTTCCACTTACAATTACAAAAGTGTTTTTGGAAACATGGGTTCCCCCGAAATCTGAGGGTCGAAAGCGGAGTCGTGATGAGAGTTCAAATTCAAATATTCCAGCAGACATTCAAAACTTGGCAGGATACGATCAATTTATGACCACAAACGAATCTCTCCCGGAAGATTGAGTAGCTGTCTTTTTTAAAGGATGATGATGTCTTTTTTTATTTTAAACCGAAGAAGCCATAGCAGCTTTTGTTGATTTCGATAGTGAATTCAAATCGCAGTCATTGAGAATTCAATGTTTATTCAAATTCAAATTCAAATTCACTTTATTTCATGTTGGTATTAGGTACATTTCATTAGAATATCTTAGGTTAGAGATATAGACTATTCTTGTCTTTACAACTATAATACATATTTTCAGCAGTTGCTACAGTATATGTGGAATCCAACTAGTAGAATTATTTACAAGGAAAAGCAGACAAAAACCTTGTATTTGACTAACTTAATGCTACTTATACCTACCTTACTCTAGACTTAAACTCCACTTAACTCTAATGGTAAGCTCAAGCTTATAAGTTTTAGCTAATATATTATAGAAAAGCTAGATATCCCTCAGGATTGATACAATAAGAGGGTTGTCACAATTGCCGCATTTAGTTAGAAAACTACGTTTCTGCTTTTCTGCTAGTTGTTCGATTGTTCTGAAGTTAGTTATTCTATGAAGACGTTTTGTCGAAAAGTAGAAGGGTTTATTAAGCATCATTTTTAGGGTTTTGTTTTGATATGTTTGGAGTTTGGCTTTGTGACACTTAGCACACGAGCCCCAAACAGGTGCTCCATATAGTATGATAGGCTGTATGACTTGCGTATAGATCATAATCTTATTTGGGATTGAGAGCTTTGAATTGCGATTAATAAGTGGGTACAGTGAATGACAGCACTTCATTACTTTTGATTGGATATTATTGGTGTGATTTTTGAATGTTAGTTTTTTATCAAGAGTTATACCAAGATACGAAATTTCGTCTTTCCATTCTACTGCTTGGCCAAGTAAATTTAATTGTTGAGAAGGGAGATATCGTCTCTTTATTCTTTTCGAGAAATAAATTGCTTTGGTTTTATCTGCGTTGATTTTTATTTTCCATCTGTAAAAGTACTGGTATAACTGCTCGAACTGTCTCTCTAGATTTAGAGCTATTATCGAAGGGTCTACTCCAGAGAAGTAAAAACAAGTGTCATCTGCAAAACAGGCCATATTGCAATCAGATCCCACAGGTATATCCGCTGTGTAGATATTAAAGAGAATAGGGCTTAAGCAAGACCCTTGAGGGACTCCGGCAACTAGTGGGCGTCGAGATGAGTAGACACCATTCGTTTTAACTGTAAACTTACGATCACTTAGGAAAGATTGTATTATCTTCGTAAGATACAATGGAAATTCCATCAATGATAATTTGTAAAGGAGACCTTCATGCCAAATATTGTCAAACGCTTTTTCTATATCTAAGATGATCATACCTGTAGATTTCTTTGCAGCAAATGATTTTTCTAAGTCTTTAGTTACCCTAAATAGCTGATGGTTAGTGGAGTATCCCTCCCTGAATCCAAATTGAAATGACGGCAGTAGATTGCTACTTTGAGTAAAATAGTTGATGCGTTTTAAGATAATTTTTTCAAAGATTTTACCCAGCGAGCATAACAGACTAACCGGTCTATAGCTGCTTGGTTTGTTTGGATTTTTACCAGGTTTATGAATCGGTATGATTGTGGCATCTTTCCAAGCCGTCGGAAAGTAAGAAATTTGAAGACACGCATTATAAATGAAATTCAGTTGAACCGTCGCTTTCGTTGGTAACCTTTTCAGCACTTTATTCGATACTTCATCTATGCCGGGTGCTTTCTTATGATTTAAGCTCCGAATAATCCCAGTAATTTCTCTTGGTTTGCAAAGGGCATTGGCGGGAAGCGTGGATCTTGCAGATAAGAAATCGATAGCCTCTTGTACGGTAGTCTTTGTGACGTGGTTGCTCATGCTGGCTGTTATTCGATGATTTGCCTCGAATGTGTCCGCAAACAAATTTGCTTTCTCTTCCTCAGAGTACACGACCTTGTCATTACTGTCTAGAAGATAGATGATCTGATTCCGGCGACCTCTTCGGAAGAATTTATTGAGTCTCCAAACCTGTTGAGAGCCACGTTCCAGGCTGTTTAAGAATTTATTCCATCGCCTATTGCGCAGCCTGATAATCTGTTTCTGAATATTTTTTGTCAAAAGATTGATCATAGGCTTTAATTCAGGATTTCTGTTCCGCTGCCAAGTGCGCCTCATTGCATTTCGGAGTTGAATAAATCGACGTATATCGTCATTGAGCACCACTGTGTGGTTTGAGGGATTTATTTTTGGTGTGCTAAACTCCACAGCATCTTTGATGATTTGTGTAAACTGGGCGATGAGTGTGTCGATCTGTTGGCGGTTTACTATTTGCGACAGGTTCTGTCCACCAAGAGAAATATTCGAATTGATGAAGCTTCTAAAGTCGCACCAATTGGCCTGCTTGTAGCAATAAATTTCTGGTGGTGACCGATTTACATAAGCTGTTTGCAAGTCTATGATTAGGCATACTGGTAAATGCGGAGAGGGGAGCGCCTGAAGAGTGAATGGAGATTCCACATGCAAGATACCATCACTGATGGCAAAGTCAAGTACCGATCCCGTGCCTCTCGGAGAATAGAATGTCGGATCGGCTGGGGAGTGAACAGAAAGGTTTCTTTCATGGACGTAATCGTATAACAGTCGCCCACTGGCATTAGATGCTATGCAATTCCAATGCCTATGACGAGCATTGAAATCGCCACACAATAGATATCTCCGGTTTTTTGCCGTGAATAGGTCAAGATCTGCCTTGAACAACTTTAATTTCTCTATAGACATCCTCGTTCCAGGAAAATAACAGACGTAGATTTTTAAGTTTGAATTTTCGATTGTGACACCTAGCGATTCAATAGCTTTTGTGCCTGGACTGGCCAAAAGTTTATGGCTGATTGTATTGCGAATGGCAATCGCGACACCACCTCCGGTTCCATCAATCCTGTCCCCTCTATAAATTTTGTAAAGTGGATGTGACATTTTGTCTTTTGCTGTTAGCCACGTTTCAGTAATTAATAATATGTCTGCTTTTTGACTGAGAGCAAAATCGAAAGTCTCAGCAACTTTATTTCGGATGCTTTGTGCATTCCATACAACTAATTTTAACTTATGGTTCATAGATAAACTTACAAGTTAATTTTACTAGTACATTAAACTGGTCTTGTCTTGTTTTGCACGCCGCTAAACTAAGATACAACTCTTGCGCCAGCTTGAGCATTGTATCAGGCGCGAATAATTCAGTCTGCTGACTGTTCATACCATCTGATGTTCCTACGTTAATCGTTCGTTGTAACGATGATGTGCTTTGTCTGGTCACAGCACTGTACGATCTTCTCGTTTGTTGCTGTGTCACTATCGGATTATTTGAATTCGGAAGCACAGGAAACTCGTTTTCGATGTTACGCAGTGAAAAATGTTCGTTTGTTCTATTTGCAGGGTATTTTAAATTTTTCATTGCCAGTGATTGTTTTATTTGAATATACTCTGCTCTTTTCGCACACTGAGTATCATTTGATGGGTGGGCTTTAGAGCAATTGGAACATTTTATTTTGTCGCGATCATGCTCCCCTAGTGGGCATTCAGAAAAATGATGATCTCCACTACAGATCATGCAACGTGTTGGGAGGTGACAATGGGAGGAGCCGTGTCCGAACAATTGGCAATTACGGCATTGAGTGACATTCTTCCGCTTGTTTGCATAAAAGTTCCATCTGACTACGGTATGCAAAATTGTTCTGATTGTGCGTAAATTACCTATTTTAGTTCCCTTCTCCATATAGAGTAGATAGTGGGTATTTTCACGCGTTCGGGATTCCGTCTCGAATTTTTTAACATCGTAGCACTTGATTTTGTACTCGGTTGCAAGCAGGTTTTTGAGTGCTTCCGTGGTCATGTCATGCAGTCCTGAAAGCACTATCTTGACTGGGCGACGATCGGGTCTTTGATGCGAAAAGTAATTCACTTTCTTGGCATTGAGGTGTTTTATTATTGTTTCGAAATCGTCGATAGATTTGAGAAATAGCCACCTGCCGATCGACATTAATTTGATCTCGTAATTTTTAATTTTTAAGTGGTAGATCGGTGAAAGTAATGGGAGGTGTTTTTACTTTGCTGGTTTCCTGGTCATTCATAGAGCTTTGGTCTTTGTCTGGGAGGTCTGCTAACGGCAGGAACTGGTTTCGCGAAGTAAGTGTCGCCGCTCGATCTATTCTAGGCATTTTGAAGTACTCCCTTAGGAGAGACTTAGCCGGGGAATCTTCCCGGCTACGTTTATTACTGTCAAGGGACAACTTTTAGGCACTTATAGACACTAAATTAACTTTAAGAGCAACGCAAGTATGAAGTTTGTAGGTAAAACTAACTAATTGGGAAAATTGAAACTATCGCTATGAATTTCACTACTGCCGAACGCGCCAGAGAAAAGTACTTGTGCATATGGCAACAGCCAGTGCCAAACTCGAATTCAATGTTTAAAAATTTTTCATTTTATTTCAAAGCACACTTCAATTTTTCGCGAAACGTCGCTTGGAGACCCACAAGTGAAACTTGTTTGACGTATATCTCCTTTTGAAAGTATTTAAACGTCGAAACCTAATGTTAACAGCCGATCGTCTAATCGAACAAATTATTTATTTCAAAACTTGCGTTCATAGTTTTGAATGTATGAAATCGGATAAAATATTTATATTTTGAATAAAATATTCAGCCTTTCTAGCTATTAAGACTGTTTTTTATACTAATTGAAATTTGTGCCACCCAAATTTGCAAGTTGTTTTTGCAAATTTTTATTTTCTGTGTGAACATTCTAGGAAAGTGCCTGAAAAAATAAATGTCGTTCTATACTTATTTTTTCAAGCACATTTCTAAAATTTCCACACAGTTCTTGTAATTTATTCACATTTTTACCTTTTCAAATACGTTGTGAATAAAATTGTATCTGTATATGGTAATGAAAATTTAAACTTTTTCAAACGACTTCTCTGCTACAATTAGAGCATTTATGTTAGTTCACACGAGTTTTATGGATTTGAATATTATAGTTTAATCAGCTTAAATGAATTAAATTAATTATAAATCGGGTGTGGCGGTTTTTGGGCCACAAATAAGAAATCTTGGCTTTTTTGGGCTACAAAAATTTGAAATTGGGCTATGTTTTCTCGCAAATATCTGGCCACGCTGTCACTACTGTCGAATATTTCTAACAAAATCGTTGTCTCCTTGTTTTTGAAATTTGAATGAAAACCTTCTTCCTGAGTGGCCATAACAACAGCTGCATCATGCTATCTATATTGCTCGATATACTTATTATAACAAAATATTTCTTCGAATAAAATGAATTTCGTTTGCTTTGAAATTTACATAGCTATTAAGCTAATTTTATTTTTTCTAGTTTCGACTTGAATGACTTGAATTTCAGAGCTATTTATAAATCAAAAGATGGTCATGAAAAATTAAAAAGCAATTAATGTAGAATTAAGCCGACGTTAGCCATCATATTAAAGAAGAATAGGATTTAATTGCTAATAAAATCTACGTTAAGTCTCATGCAGGGTATGACAGATATGCATATTAATATTACTAGTGAAACTATAAATCGCGACCCCAAGTATTTTTTTGATTTTGTTAATATGAGGCAGAAAACAACTGGTCACCCTTCTTCTATGTTTAATAAAAATTCGATGTTGACTTTTTCTCCTCAGGAGACCTAAATGGTAGATCGCGGTGTCATGTTGAATGCAAAGCTCGACGTCAATTTACGTTACGATAGAATATCTTCCCGAGCAAGTAAGTAACTTGGCTTCATTAAGCAACGAGCCAAAGAGTTTCAGAATATCTATTTTACTTAATCCTCATACATTTTACTCGTGAACCCGGTTCTTGAATATGCGAGTACAATCTGTAACCCGGATTTCGAAATTCACAACCAAATATTTGAGTCTATTCACAAGGAATTCTTGCTTTTCGCTCTTCAATCCTTTAAATTTGAGCAATCTACCACCATACGTTTATCACCTTAAATGTCTTAATTTATTAGATCAATGTTATGTGCCTGCCTCAGCTTCGATGTCATTAGAAATTTTTTTAAAGTCTATCGACCACTTAAATGGTAAGTTTGTGTGCATACAGCTCTTTAGAGTCACTAGACCAAAACAATTGCTTATTAAATACTAGCACAACACAACATGCTGCAAATGATCCAAGAAATAGGTGCTGCAAGTTATTTTATAGCATGAACCAGAACTTCCCATCTACAATTTCTAATGCAACCTTTAAAAATAACCTCCTCAAATAGCCAACCTAAGTTATTACAATAATATACTTGTTTTGCATATTTATACTGATTTAACTTAAACTTACATTAACATTAATTTTAAATGCTTTTAGTTTGTATTTTCATTAGTTTTATTAATTTGATTGATATTTTATTATTCTAGTGTCGTGATGCTAAGACAACCATTGTTTAGTGATTATATAAATAAATAAATAGTATAAAGAAATTGAATACTACATTGATAGTTTTTTACGTTCTTATTAAAAAGCTACAATATAAGTCGATATACATATCCTAAGTCTAATCTTATATTTTATAACGTATAAGTTGAATCTCATATACTTTAGTGAAGCCACTTTGCGATGTATTTTAAATTTTTTTTTGAGAACGTTTAAAAAATACGTTACATAAGAATAAAATTATTTGAAATATTCATTGCTCTTTTGTAGCTTTTTGCAAACGGAGAAAAATTTCTCTGCCAGCTGTTATAAATTTCACGTCATCAGAGCAAATCGTGCCGATTTTCATTTGAATCATTTTCAACACTTAATAGTATCGTAATGATCATTGCGACTTTTATTTAACCACAAGACTGTCGCGATTTTAATTCGTCATCTGAGGGCTCTGTGTGGATTCTTTACAGGATTAGAAATCACAACGAGTTTGAAAGAAAACATTAATGAGAAGGAGCTATTCTTTCGAGAGGTGTTCACCACGTGAACAGATGAGTTGGATGAGCTTTTGGACTGTCAGTATGATATCAATTTTAACAAGATGCTCTGCATCGCTCAAAAAGATTCACAAAATTCATTTAACGTTTGATTTCAAAAATATCAAATGACGAGCTAGTCAATACTTGCAGTGAGTACACTTATGAATTTATATGCTCGATAATTTTGCAAAAATATATACAGAGACATAAAAACATAAAAACATACTGCAAATAAATAAAAAACAGAATTAGCATTTAACAGTTTTAGGTGAAATTACTCAACGTTACTTAGGTTTTTGGTTAGCAGTTCCACACGTGTGTAAGCGTTTTAGCCTCGCGAACATCAATTACAAATTAAAGCCATCAAATGCAGCTCATTCATCGAAAATCGTGTTTCGTGTTTTGCTAAATTTTCTGTATGATCGCAAATTCAAAGTATTTTTATTTACAAATGCTACTTGCTATAAATTTCAAACATACTTAAAACTTATTTGAAGAAAATTTTAAATGAGGAAATAAACCTTTAAGGCCATGAAGAAAACATGTACTGTCTGATTTCGTTAATGTTTTACGTATAGATGCACCTACGCATGTTTTGAGAGATATTTTCCAACCATCACACATGATTCTTTTCATATCATAATTGAGGTAGCTAGGTGTGTGCATTTCAAAAACAATAGTTTACATCTAATAGAATTCGTAGCCGAAATTATCGTATTTTTGAATTTAACTAATCAATTTGTAATATAAATGTTTATTTCACATATTATTATAATATTGTTTTGAAGGAGAAATCGCTCTACATTTGCCGCGGTGGTCGGGTAATTCTCCTGCGGCGCATTTAATAGGCGTATAAAACAGATTGCGATCACCAATCTCAGGAAATTTTTCAGTTTTGACTTCGGCCTGGGTGGGCGTATTTTCACTAGTTGTTGACATTTTTATCTCACCGGCAATACTATCTCGCAACATTCGATATCTATGTTGAACACTTTCACCAGCTTTTTTGGCACCTTTCTGAATAGAGCATCCCAATTTGCTGGAAGCTCTGCTAATCGAACTTTTCTCGGCCAATTTTTCTTTACTAAGACACGCACTATCTGCTTCAGATGCCAGGAAAACTAAGAAAATTACAAATGCAATCTTGAAATTCATTTTCGATAAAAATTTTCTGAATATTCTGACAAGATTTAGATTTGGTCAACTGCTCTGTTTGGAATGTTAATATAGGAATGTTAATGTTGATGTAATCTTAGCTCAAGTTAATAGCCGACTGATAATCTTCTGGGAGAGACAGTATGTCGTATGAACAGGGAACGGGGAATAACATCTCGTTCTTAACACTTCAAGATATCTTTTATAACGCCCAACAAAAACAAATCAACTTCTGAAACTGGTTATCTAGCCTACACATCAGATCTGAGCAATGCAAAATTTTAACGCGTGCCACAGTACTTTTCAATCGATGTTGCAAATGAAATAAAATACGATTAAATTGTTTTGATTGCAATAAAATTGCTTTTATTGCTTCCTACTACCTTAACGACTTCAAATTGAATAGGGTCGATCATATTATAGACCTTGGCGTAGCATTGGATAACAAGATGAGCTTCAATTTGCACTATGACAAAATCCTAGCCAGGGCTAATAAACAGCTTGGATTCATAAAGAGACGCGCTAAAGAGTTTAAAAATATATGGGTTACCAAATCATTATATACCACCCTAGTGCGTCCTTTATTAGAATATGCTTGCATTATATGGAACCCTGCTTTCGAGCTACATAGCCATAGAGTTGAGTCTGTTCAGAAACAATTTGTACTTTTCGCTTTGAGAAATCTCTATGACCCACGAGATTTTCAACATCTGCCATCTTACAAATTCAGACTGAGTCTTCTTAATTTAATGTCTCTTTCTTCTAGAAGAACTCTGCTCAGCGCTTGCCTTATATTTGATATTATTAGTGGTGCGGTAATCATTGAAGATCTCTCTAGTAAAATTACTTTCAATAACCGACCAAGGCGCACCAGATATGCAAATCTGTTCAATGAATTCAGTCATCACACTACCTATGCATATAATGAGCCCATTAATAGGTGCTGTAGGATATTCAATTCTATAAGCAGCCACTACTCTTCGGAGATTACTAAATCAAACTTCAAAAATAACTTGTCCAAAGCCCTTTCCACATCCGAACCCGCTTAACTTCCATCGTTACTAGCCTAAATTTAATTAAAATAATGTAGAATAACTGCTACAAAATTTGTGATGTAGTGTATCTTTTTACGGACAATTTGTATTATATATATATATATATTTATGATTGATTGTATTTAAGATTTATCTTATGTTTTCTTGTTGTTATGTTACCTTGTTTGGTAAATAAATAAAAAAGAATAAATAGATAATTCTCTGCCATTTATATTTGAACAAGATTTCAGGCATGTGAGTGCCACGACTGGCACTGAGGAAGTCCAAACGAGAAGTCCAATTTTCGACTACTCAAACCAACAATTGGAGCCGTTTCCTGACAATAACGCGGCAAATGTTGTCTTCCAAATGGTCAAGCGTCTCGGGTTTGTCGGCGTAGACGAGTGATTCAAAGTATCGCCACAAGAAATAGTCCAGTGGTGTTAAATCACAAGATCTTGCAGGCCAGTTCACAGGTCCAAAACGAGAAATTATGCAGATGTCGCGCCATCCTGTTGAATCCAGAGGTTCCTTGCATTACGGCGAGCTGATTCCAAAACGAAAAAGTCATTGATCATGGCTCTATAGCGGTCACCATTGACCGTAATGTTATTCCCAGCAGCATTTTTGAGAACATATGGACCAACTATTCCACCGGCCCACAAAGCACACCAAACAGTGACTTTCTCCGGATGTAATAGTGTTTGGGCAACCGCCTGTGGTTGCTCATCACTCCAAACGCGGCAGTTTTGTTTATTGACGTAGCCATTCAAACAGAAATTAGCCTAATCGCTAAAATAAATGTTCTTATGAAATTCGGGATCTGCAGCAATTTATTCTTGGGCCCATACATCGAATCTACGCCATGCCCGGTGGTCGTTCAGCTTCAGTTTCTGCACGAGTTGGATTTGGTAAGCCTGCAAATCAAGATCCTTCCGTAAAATCTTCCATTATGTGGATGGACACAGGTTTAATTGTTGAGCAAGATGTCCAATGGACTCACTTGAGTCTCCATCGGTACTACGCTCTACTGCTGCTATGGTTTCTTCAATACGCACTGTACGGCATCTGAATGAATGCGTGTTATCTGTGGGAGTAGACTTAAACGATCCATGGTTAATCAAATTAATTGTTCTGATGGACGATTATGTCGGCCAAAAAATTGACGGAGTGCGCGATGAGTTTCTCGAACAGAACCGCTTTTTTTCCAAATGAAACCGCACAACTTGCAGACGTTGCTCAGGCGTCAACCTATTCATGATAAAATGGCAAACCAAATTTACCATAAAACGCATGACAGCTGTCACACCATACGTAGCATGAAAAAGTGTTGGCATCTTAAAGTTCTACACCTCCAAAAAAGCATTCTGCCTAAGACTAAGAATATGACATTTAAACATTTTTTAACATTGTTCAGCTTGAGATTGAAATTCAAATCGTCCAGTTTGTCCCTGACACCAAAAGCTATATACACAAAATATGAAAACGGTCATATCCTAGGCTCAGAAAACAGGAAAAAAAAAACTGCATATCAGAAAGAGGTACTAGATAAATAATCGAAATCAACATCATATTTTACACCAGGAGCTTCTGTGAGTAGTGATCAAATAATAAACCATTCACATAATGAATCACATCAACAAAAGATTGCGAAAACTCAGGGAACCTCACAATCTACTTGTTCTTCGCTAAGTCCTATCACTTTAGAAAAAGAGATTGAGCCATATTGCACAGAAGGCGTCCGTCTCTACGGAAAAATGCAATAACTTCACCATCAACTGTTTTAATTGAAGAACAGCAGTCATACAACCTAGAAAATATTTCACACGACCTTGTCGATTATTTTCACGAAAATTTTACTGAAAAAACCGCGAAATTTGAATTCATAAAGGGCCCATATATTTTCAAAATAAAGATTTTGACTTTTCCGAAGCGTCCAGAACCTACAAAGACAAAGACGATGGCAAATCAATAACCAGGTATTTCAATAAAGCATTATTTAATCTTAAATTAAAAAACAATTGAAAGAAGAAATCTGTAATTTGTTTTGTTGCTGCTTATTTAACCCTTCTGATGTAAACCTATGCTCCCCGAATAGATGTAATGATTGGAACCACGTTAATCACATAATTTTTTGTTATGAAAACAGCCCTGCACATAGGCAATCTATGATGACTTATCTGGCATGAAGTAAGGCAGTTGGTAGAGAAGATACAGACTTGCTATACCACTATCAAAAAGAAATGAATTACTGGAAAAGTGTACTTAAACGAGTTGTCGTTACAGTTGTAAAATTTCTGGCATTGAGAGGGCTTCCGTTGAGAGGTGACAATCAAATCTTTGGATCTCCCAACAATGGAAATGATTTAGGATGTGGGGAGCTGTTCAGTAAATTTCCTGAATTTCTTGCAGATCACCTAAACAAATTTGGGAATCCTGAAAAGAGACACATTAAATGGGAAAACAGGTCCTAAAAAAGTTCTAAATGAAGATAAATTAGCTAAATATTTTTCGATTAGCGTTGAAAGCACGTTCGATCTGGAATCTATACCTATCAAAGAACATAAATCAGAATAATTAGCGGAAATCATCCTGATTTTTTTGGAAAATGATGATGTACAAATCAAGGATTGTAGAGGCCAAAGCTACGACAATGCTTTAAACATGTCAGGAAAGTATGCTGGTCTGCAAGTGAAAATCAAGGAGACATATGAATTTGCTACCTTTATACCATGTGCGGGACATTCTCTAAACTTGGTACGTCTTCATTCCGCTGAATGGTTCAGAAATTGTACAATTTTTTTTCGGATTCGACCCACCGATGGAATATTTTGACTGAATATTTAGGTTAGAGATGATACAGTAAGCTCCTTATATCAAGGTCACAAACAAATTTTAAAAGCCCTGACGTCTATCGCAGAGGATGCAGAGCAGCGACAAAAAAAAAACTAGATATGAAGCTCTTAGTTTCTTCAAAAAAATGGAAAACCTGGAATTTATTTTACCGACAGAAATTTGGAACACCATATTGGCAAGAATAGACAAAACAAGTAATTATCTTCAGAAAAACAACTATAGCAATGTATGTTCCAAATAATTTGTTAACTTCACTGGATGATTGTTTTATTGACGTCAGGGATAAATTTGATGACTTCGAACCGTGCACCAAAGAGAAAAATTCGGAGTGTGACTACAATTGCCTATCTCAAAGAATAAAAGGTAGAAGCTCAGTCTGGCATTATTTAATGGCACTGTGCCATCAGCCCAACTAAATGGGAAAGAAAAATTCAAAGTAGAAAATTTTATTCCCATAATTGATACTCTGTGAGTTCATCTAAAATAGCGGTTGAATTCATACAAGAAAATAAGACCTTGGCTGGGTTTTTTATCTCGCTTGGGACTAACTTGCAAAGAATTCACTAAAATCTATCCTAGTGACGTTAGCGAGAATGAGTTGGAAACGGAATGTTTGTATTTGACAAAATACTAGAAAAGTGCTTAGACTAGTGAAAATGAAGAAATATACCTATCATCTTTTGAAACTTTTACAACACTTTTTAATTACTAACCTGCGTATAATAGTTGAAGAGCTACTTTTCCGGATAATAATTACCTATTGATTTAATGTGACTTTGAATATATAAAAATAACAGATATATGTATCTAGAATTATTTTTTAATGCCTTTCGCAAATAACCCTCTGTCTTAGGGGCCACATTTATCTTAAGGGGGGAAATACATGTAAAATCGAAAAAAAATTGCTAATTTCAGATTGAATTATAATGTATATATTGTTCATTCAGAAAATGTTTAATATTAAATCCTTAAAATGCATGTTTCACAGTAAATGAAAATCTTTTTTTAATAATTTTTCAACACAAAATGGCGGCGATGCGAGCGAATGAAAAAAACACATCAAAAACTGCCTCGTACAACTTAACGCCTTTTCCGGGGAACTTGCAACATTCAGAGAAAAAAAAATATGTTAATGAAATATGTAATTCATAGGTGAACCAATAAAATTTACAGAAATTTTTTAAATTTTTACATTAATTTTAGATTAAACATAAAAATCGATTATTTTTCAAAAAAATCACACTTTAAACAAACTATTTTTCTGAAATTACAATAAAATTTAGGTTCAACGAGGAGATAATACTCTTTTGTAGATGTTGGGTAAATTTGAGCCGGATCGATTCAATATTTTTTGAGATATCTTGTACGGCAGTTGAAAAAGTACTACTTTGAGAAAAACGCGTTTAAAGTTTTAAAGCTCCACCGACCTGGGGAACGCCGCGCTGCCTTTAATTAACTATAACTCGAGAACTAATACGAATATCACTTCAAAACTTTTTTTGGTTTATTTTAAAAGCATTTCAAACTTTTTGATGTAATAAAAAAAATTGATTTTTTTTTAGCAGTTACATGTATTTTCCCCCTTAAAGTGGCCAGGGCCCCAAATTGATCTAAGACGGCTCTGAGCAAGGCCATGAAGAAAACATGCATTGACTGATTTTGTTAATGTTTTACATATGGATGCACATACGCTTGTTCAGAGACATATTTTTCAGCCAATATACAGGCTTCTTTTCGTATCACAATAGAAGCAGTTAGGTGTTTGTCTCTCAAAACCAAAAGTTTGTATCTAATTCGAAGTTTGCCTCTAATTCTAAGTTGAAAAGATCGTGTTTTTAATTACTAATTAACTAATTAACTTATCAATTTGTAACATACATTTTTATTTCACATACAATTATAATACTACTTTGAAGCGAAAATCAATATAATTCTCTACATTTGCCGCGGTGGTCGGGCAATTCTCCTGGGGCGCATTTAATAGGCGCATAGAACAGATTGCGATTACCAATTTCAGGAAGTTTTTCAGTTTTGACTTCAATTTCACTAGTTGTTGACGTTTTCTTCTCACCGGCAATACTATCCCGCAACATTCGATATCCATGTTGAACACTTTCACCAACTTTTTTGGCACCTTTTTGAATAGAGCATCCCAACTTGCTGAAAGTTCTGCTAATCGAACTTTTCTCGGCCAATTCTTCTTTACTAAGACACGCACTATCTGCTTCAGATGCCAGGAAAACTAAGAAAATTACAAATGCAATCTTGAAATTCATTTTCGATAAAATAAAATTCTGAATATTCTGACAAGATTTGGATTTGGTCAACTGCTCTGTTTGTATTGAGGAATGTTAATGTTGATGTAATCTTAGCTCAAGTTGATAGGAACGTCAGCCGACTGATAATCTTCTGGGAGAGACAGAATGTCGTATAAACAGGGAACGAGAAAAAAAATCTCGTAGAAAATACTTCAAGACATCTTTTATGAAACCCAACAAAAACAAATCAAGCTCTGAAACTGGTTATCTAGCCTTCACAACAGATCTGAGCTATGCAAAATTCTAACGCGTGCCACAATACTTTTCAATCGATGTTGCCAGCAATAATTCAAATGTCAGATATGTTCTTGGTGCGGCAGGAATGGAAATGGGCGGTAACAGAAAGCAACAGAAACATATTGCTGGTAGGGTAAAGGTTAATATAATTAGGATACTCTTTAGAAATTAAATTGCCAACTTAATGTTGATACGAATTTGTCACATTGTATATATATATATATATATATATATATATATATATATATATATATATATATATATATATATATATATATATATATATATGTATATATATATATATACATAGGGTTCTTCATATAGAAGAATAAAACTTTGAAATGAAATAAAATACGATTAAATTGTTTTGATTGCAATAAAATTGCTTTTATTGGAAAGATAATCCTCTGCCATTTATATTTGAACAAGATTTCAGGCATGTGAGTGACACGACTGGCGCTGAGGAAGTCCAAACGAGAAGTCCAATTTTCGACTACTCTAACCAACAATTGGAGCCGTTTCCTGACAATAACGCGACGAATGTTGTCTTCCAAATGGTCAAGCGTCTCGGGTTTGTTGGCGTAGACGAGTGATTCTAAGTATCGCCACAAGAAATAGTCCAGTGGTGTTAAATCATAAGATCTTGCAGGCCAGTTCACAGGTCCAAAACGGGATATTATGCGCATGCAGGTCCCCTGCATCACGGCGAGCTGATTTCGAAACGAAAAGGTCATTGATCATGGCTCTATAGTGGCCACCATTGACTGTAATGTTATTCCCAGCAGCATTTTTGACAATCCTAGTTTCGGACATTTTGTGTAAAATGGAGAAAGGCTATCAAATTGACGCAGTCTACACTGACTTTAGCAAAGCTTTTGACAGAGTTGACCATTCTATATTGATCCTTAAGCTGCACAAATTTGGACTTGCTGGATCTTTACTAAGCTGGCTCAGTTCCTACCTCCACAACCGAATACAACTCGTTAACTTTCAAGGAATTTTATCAAAAAATATATTGGCTACCTCTGGTGTTCCACAAGGTAGTCATCTTGACCCACTTCTCTTTAACATATTCACTTCGGATCTATCTGACGTCCTGTCAAACATTCCTCACCTACTTTATGCAGACGACCTCAAACTCTACCACACCATTGAATCTAAATCTGATGCACTTTTCCTTCAATCCAAGCTTAATTCTCTTGTTCAGTGGTGCAATATAAACAAGCTCTCGCTGAATATTGATAAGTGCCAAATCATAAGTTTTAGCCGTAAATGCATGGTTACGCAGAACACTTACTTTCTCGGCAACAACTTATTAACTCGTGTTGATAGCGTTGTTGATCTCAGTGTTGTGATGGATGTGAAACTTCGTTTCACCTTGCACTACGAAAAAAATTTTTCCCGTGCGAATAAGCAGCTTGGCTTTATTAAACGACGTGCCAAGGAGTTTAAAAACTTGTGGGCCACAAGATCATTATACACTGCACTTGTACGCCTTCTTCTCGAATACGCCTGTATTATTTGGAACCCAGCCTTCGAAATTCACAATAACAGACTCGAGTCCATTCAAAAACAATTTTTACTTTTCGCCCTAAGAGATCTGTACAATCCTTACGATTTCGAAAATTTACCGCCATATGAGTTTAGACTGGGTCATTTAAACTTAACTTAACTTGCATCCAGAAGAATGATGATATCAGCCTGCTTTACATTTGACGTAATTAGAGGCATTATTAGAGTTGAGTTCCTTAATAGTAAATTTGTGATAAATATCCCCTTAAGGAACACCAGGTCCAATCGTTTGCTAAGGAATATCCACATTCTACCATATATGCAGCTAATGAGCCGGTGAATAGATGCTGCAGGGTCTTCAATGGCTTTGGCAACCTTTATTCCTCAACGATTTTCAAACTATCCTACAAATCTTCCCTTATCCAAGCCATTTGTACACCATAACTTTTAAGCTCTTGTTTAATTATCGTTTTTAATTGCTATTCTTTTATTTCCTTGTTATTTTACCTATTGTCTATTTTAAACTTATTTGTTTACTCCATTAGTTATTTATTTATTAATGTGCTATTTATTTGTACCTTACAATTTTTTTCTCTTTTTTTTAAAAATAATTGGATATCTCATATTTTATGTATGTATATGTATTTATGCCTTGTTTGGCTAATAAATAAATAAATGAATATATGGACCAACTATTCCACCGGCCCACAAATCACACCAAACAGTGACTTTCTCCGGATGTAACAGTGTTTGGACAACCGCCTGTGGTTGCTTATCACTCCAAATGCGGCAGTTTTGTTTATTGACGTAGCCATTCAAACAGAAATTAGCCTAATCGCTAAAGCAAATTTTTTTATGAAATTCGGGATCTGCAGCAATTTATTCTTGGGCCCATACATCGAATCTACGCCGTGCCCGGTGGTCGTTCAGCTTCAGTTTCTGCACGAGTTGGATTTGGTAAGCCCGCAAACCAAGATCCTTCCGTAAAATCTTCCATTATGTGGATGGGCACAGGTTGAATTGCTGAGCACGATGTCCAATGTACTCACTTGGGTCTTCATCGGTACTACGCTCTACTGCTGCTATGGTTTCTTCAATACGCACTGTATCGGCATCTGAATGGATGCGTGTTATCTGTGGGAGTAAACGTGGTGTGGAAACGATCCATGGTTAATCAAATCAGGCGTCAACCTATTCATGATAAAATGGCAACCCAAATTTACCATAAAATGCATGACAGCTGTCACACCATACGTAGCATGAAAAAGTGTTGGCATCTTAAAGTTCTACACCTCCAAAAAAGCAATCTGCCTAAGACTAAGAATATGACATTTAAACATTTTTTAACATTGTTCAGCTTGAGATTGAAATTCAAATCGTCCAGTTTGTCCCTGACACCAAAAGCTAAGACATGATTTCTTTGTATTTAGGACAAGTTTATGCAGATATTATTTTTAGCTCCCATTAAGTCGCAAACAAAATTGTTCCCTAAGTATCCTCTTTCAAGATTAGTACAGTGTCGTCTGCGTATGAGTTTACTTCACCGCTAAAATCAGGATTGTGAAAATGGAATCGTTGATGTAAAAGTTAAACAGTATCGGGCCAAATATTGTTCCTTGGGGAATACCGCATTCGTCTTCTGGTAAACTACTGACGTGTGCGCGGATTTTAAATTCTTGCTTGCGTTTACGTAGATACGTAAATAAGACTCGAAAAGCTACTTTTTTTTGCTGGTATCAGTTACCTCAGTTTTTGCAAAAGTATATCGTGGCCGAAAACATTGAAAATGAATACCTTCAAATCATCGACTCTCCTGAAAAAAATTCATCTTTAACAATAAAAGCCAGCTCATATAAAAATCTTATGCTATGTTTATACAACCAAAGCAACACTTTTGAAATTTCATGTTGGACTAAAATGGGAACCCTCCTCCAATTTATCTGTATTTTAAGCATTTAAAACTCACGACCTAATTATCGGATACATCTTAGATTCACAGAATGTATTGGTTTTAAGTAGGACCAGGTCTGGTAGATGCGATTTGTGAACTGTGGGCAACTCTGTGCCAGTGGTACCATCTCAAAAAATTACAAAGAAAAAAACTAATTTTTCCCCTATGAACTCCGATTCGGTGACCAGATTTTCATGAAATCCACACATTAGCTGAAACTTATTTTAAGCCACGTGTAGTTGCGAAATTCGGTTGGAGCTACCAGCTATGGTATATTTGGTGTCTTGGATTTTGAAACTTTTCTCAGTAAAAAAAAAGGTTTTTGTCCCAAAGGCCCAAAACCAAAACGAAGTTCATATGGTAAATAGAACTTGCTGTAAGCAATATTGAGAAATAATCGAGTTGAAAAACCAAGATGGAGTTGCCAGCTATTGTTTGTTTTGTTTTTTTTTTTTTGCCATAATTTTTTAAGCAATTTTATCGTAAAGTTTTCAAACGGTAACGTTCGTGTAGTGACAATCAACAACAAAAATTAACATTTCGAAAATTTGAAATTTTTTGCGGGTGGTGGCTCCAAATTTCTTTGTACCCCTCTAACTCCCAATGCAGTCATCAAATCGGAACCAAACTAGCAGCTTAGGTTGATTTCAATGTGAGGCAGGTGTGATGCTGGCAAAGAGTTGCCAGAGCGTATATTCGTACCAATAAATGCTTACATTAAGTATTTATATCGCGAACATTGGCAACGAAAATAATTTACCAATGCTTAAATTTTATAAGTTCTGAAAATTTTTCGGATAGTGATCCCCAAAATTTTTCTTTCCCTGTAACTTTCGACAATGTTACTGGATAAACTCGGCCTAATTTGGTTAAACATTCGGAAAACTGAGTTAAGTGTAAAGAAAATTTTAAGCTCTACCTCGAAAGAGCACACTACTAATGAAATCCATAATTTTTTGTTCACTTTTCTCTGGACGCACGTCTCGAAGACAAATGATATGTACATAACATGACCTAATGTACTAACTATAATAAGCAGGATGGTACTATCACTTATACGAATACACCAATTGTCTGGGAAGTACTAGGAAGAATTACTTATGGGCCATTTAGACAAGCGTCCATGCGTCCACGCGTCCAAGCGTTTTTAGATTACACGAGTCAAGTCAACTCGAACTTTTTGAAGGCGGGGCTAAGGCGATAAGTGGATGGATTTTACACGCTTATAATGATGTTTTTTTTACTCCGTACAAATATATTGGTAACAGAAAATTGTATGTATTTATCCATATGACTATATATACCTACATATATATGTTTGTATCTAGATATTCAGATGCATTCAATTTTTTCTCGTAATATTCATGCACGTAAGGATGCAAAATGTATATTATCCACATCATTATATAAGAAAATAATCATACACAAAACATATATTTAAATGATTCATCCACACATGCCACTGAGCGAAAGAAATCATTTTAAAATCTATTGTACATGAATCAGCATACTCCACCTCCTTCGCTTTAGACCCGCCTATATAAACAAAATCAAATTGACTCGTGTAAGCAAAACACGCTAGATCGCATGGACGCGTGGACGCATGGACGCTTGTCTAAACGTCCCATTAGCGATGATTTTGTGATGCACACGGACCGTGCATATTGAGTGATGGAAAGAATGAAGTGAAGAAGGCAAACCAAAAAAAAACAAAACAAAAAAATCGGGACTGATAGGGTAAATTCAATTTTGAGGTGAGGCAGTTGTAGGAGACTTTTAGTTGCAGTGCTGGTGAAGTGTTTCAAACATTGAGCATTTACTTTTTTTCGTTACAGGAGATGCTACTTTCAAAGTTTTGTAGTGTTTGACTTTCTTGTATCTTGGAATTCATGCAAATGGTTGCCCTGAAAACCTTTCCACCCTATAAGTCTAAATGCATTGGTGGGATCAAAGCGGTTTAGCCCTCAAAACAGGTTGAAGCACGTGTGGTAGAATATGCACTCAAAATCAGCACGATTCTTCTATTGTTCATCGAACATAAGTATTTCTAGTGGTTCAGGTGCGCTAGAGTTTTTTCTCCTTAAAGTTCGTCGTTCATTATCAATCAAGGTGCTCAAGTGCACCATGTCTATCTCACTTTGGTGCTTCGAGCTGTTTTGGCACGCAGTCGCATATACAAATGGCGGCATCGGATCGGAGCGCGATTCAAAATTGCACCAGATGAAGTTGGTTTTTTTACAAGGCAAGAGAGGCTAGCACTCTACTTCACAATCAGAATGAGCTCAGACGGGTGCTTCTTATGCTCGCAGTATGCACATAAGTAATTAAGTATGGATGCATGATGCATACACATTTCCATGCAAGAATTTGATGAACTGAAAAACTTCATCAAACGATGTTATGGTGTATGGATGCATTTAAAGTATAAAGTCACACTGGTGCACATTTAGCATGCATGAAAAATGCAGATGATGGAAATTGAAAATCTGTAACCTATTTAATTCATGAAGAAAGATTATATCGTAGATATTTTGTAATAAAGATAACTTATTCTTGAGGTATATATTTAATTCTGCCGCTTTTTATACTTCTCTCAGTTTGGTGCCTGGATACGAAGCACCATGTGCACATATAGAAGAACTGACCTTGAATGTTGACGACTTAAAAAGCAAGTTTGAGAACAATCAGCCATAGAGAGTCACTAGATGGTTAGTATATATTAATTTCATTATTATTTTATTATATAGCTTTATTAATTTGATTATTATTTTATTATTCTATTGTCGTGATGCTTAGACAAACATTGTTTAGTGATCATATAAATAAATAAATAATATAAAGAAATTGAATTGATAGTGTTTTACGTTCTTTGAAGAAATTGATAGTCTTTTACGTTCTTATTAAAAAGCTTCAGTATAAGTCGATATTCATATCATAAGTCTAATCTTTGCGATGTGTTTTGATTTTTCTATTGAGGATGTTTCAAAAATACGTTGCATAAGAATAAAATTATTTGAAATAATCATTGCTGTTTTGTAGCATTTTGCGAACGAAGAAATAGGTTTATCCCATCTGATATAAATTTGTGAAACAATTGTGATTATTAATGGGAATTTTATGCTTTGTTTTTGTCAACTAAAGAATGTCACTGTTTTAAGACTTCTGATTTTAATCACTAATGTAGTGTAAAACGTTGTCTTCCATGTCATCTAACAAGAGCAAATCGTACGAATTTTCATTTGAATCATTTTCATCACTTAATAACATCGTAATGACTATCGCTACTTTGATTTAACCACAAGACTGTTGCAATTTTTTTCGGTGGATTTCTATGTGGCTTTTTTTCGGATAAGAAATCACTACGAGTTTGAAAGAAAACACTAATGAGAAGGGGCTATTATTTCGCGAGGTGTTCATCACGTGAACAGATGAGTCGGACTAGATGAGCTTTTGGACTGTCTTTATAATATCATTTTTAGCAGGATGCTCTGCATCTTGCAACTAGTCAATAATTGCAGTGAGTACACTTATGAATTTTTGAGCGGTACAACTTTTTGCCTCTGAACATTTCGAAGTGCCACCAGATGTCTTTCGCATATAAAAATACTCCACATGTGTTCTCTTATTCTTTGTCTGGTATTTCCCTGTCAGTTGTTCAGCATTTTAGAGACCTGGGTGTGGTGTTTGATTCGAAATTAAGATTTGATATTCACGTTATGAATATGACGTCCAGGGCCTCTAGGATTGCTGGATTTGTTTTGCGTTCTTCCTATATGTTTACCAACATTTCCTCCTGTATTCATTTATATGTCTCCTTAGTACGCAGTATTCTAGAATATGCGTGCCAAATCTGGTCTCCGCGCTTTCAGTACTTATCTGATGCTATTGAATCTATTCAGCGCAGGTTCACTCGCTCACTTCTTTTTAAATTTAATATCCCCGATTGTCCCTACTCCTCTTGTCTTTCCCTCCTTCGTATGTCCTCGTTGCAATCACGGAGGTTGTTCCTCGATGAGTGTTTCCTCTTCAAACTTTGCCAAGGCATTTTCTTGACAGATCTCGGTTCACAGATAACCAGACGTGTATCCATCCGTCCAAGTCGTTCTTCTGAAGTTTTCTCTGTTCTTTTTGCACGTACGGAAGTCTACTTCCATTCGCCTTGTTGCGCCTACCCAGAACGCACAACGCCCTTAAGCTTGGTCCTCTCCCCCAATCTTTTTTACAATTCAAGCATGTATTAAAAATGTTACCTTGAATTGCTACTAACCTTAGTCCTAATTTTAGTTTTAAGTTTTCTAATTTTAGTTTTTAGTTTTCTAATTTTTAATTATTTTAGTTATTTCTTTTCCTTTTTCATATTCCTTTTTTTGTTATTTTTGCTTTCTTGTTGCTGTAATTGGAATTACATCTGTAGCGCAAGGGATTAATAAATAAATAAATAAATAAATAAATAAATATGCTTGAATATTTTGCAAAAATATATAGACCTTAAAATATAAAAACATACTATAAATAAATAAAAAGAATTAGCATTTGACAGAAGTGAAATTGCTCAACATTACTCAGGTTTTTTTAACCAATTCAATACGTGTGTAAACGTTTTAGCTTCGCGAACATCAATCTCCTCCTCTCCTTTTAATTTTACGTATATTAAATACATATTGCAATAATATATTTATATTAAAACAAGTACGTATATTAAATATATATAATTGCAATTGATATAATTAGTGCAATAACACCTCCTAATTTATTGGGAATTGATCGTAACTAATCATTCATGGACAATCGTTTCACTTTTGTGAAGTTTTCTCTTTGATGGCAAATTATAAATATTTTTATTTATAAATTGCCACTTGCTATAAATTTCAAACATACTGAATACTTCTTTGGAGCACATTTTAAGTGAGGAAATAAATCTTAACTACTCAGTAAGGCCATGAAGAAAACAGGTACTGACTGATTTTGTTAATGTTTTACGTATGGATGCACATAAGCTTGTCTAGAGACATATTTTTCAGCCAACATACAGGCTTCTTTTCGTATCACAATAGAAGCAGTTAGGTGTTTGTATCTCAGAAACAAAAATTTGTATCTAAATCGAAGTTTGCTTCTAATTCTAAGTTGAAAAAATAGTGTTTTTTAATTACTAATTAACTGATTATGTTATCAATTTGGAACATAAATTTTTATTTCACATACAATTATAATACTACTTTGAAGCGAAAATCAATATAATTCTCTACATTTGCCGCGGTGGTCGGGCAATTCTCCTGGGGCGCATTTAATAGGCGTATAGAACAGATTGCGATTACCGATTTCAGGAAGTTTTTCAGTTTTGACTTCAACTTCACTAGTTGTTGATGTTTTCTTCTCACCGGCAATACTATCCCGCAACATTCGATATCCATGTTGAACACTTTCACCAACTTTTTTGGCACCTTTTTGAATAGAGCATCCCAACTTACTGAAAGTTCTGCTAATCGAACTTTTCTCGGCCAATTCTTCTTTACTGAGACACGCACTATCTGCTTCAGATGCCAGGAAAACTAAAAAAATTACAATTACAATCTTGAAATTCATTTTCGATAAAAATATTCTGAATATTCTGACAAGATTTGGATTTGGTCAACTGCTCTGTTTGTATTGAGGAATGTTAATATTGATGTAATCTCAAGCTCAAGTTGATAGGAACGTCAGCCGACTGATAATCTTCTGGGAGAGACAGAATGTCGTATAAACAGGGAACGAGAAAAAACATCTCGTAGAAAATACTTCAAGACATATTTTATGAAACCCAACAAAAACAAATCAAGCTCTGAAACTGGTTATCTAGCCTTCACATCAGATCTGAGCTATGCAAAAATCAAACGCGTGCCACAGTACTTTTCAATCGATGTTGCCAGCAATAGTACAAGTGTCAGATTTGTTCTTGGTGCGGCATGAATGGAAACGAACAGTACAGATACAGGCAAAGGTAAATATAATTAGGATACTATTTAGAAATTAAACTGCCAACTTAATGTTGATACGAATTTGTCACTCATTATATATACATATATATAACTATATATGCATATATATATATATATATATATATATATATATATATATATATATATATATATATATATATATATATATATAAATATATATATATACATATAAATATACATATAGAGAGATACACCATATTATTGGCACATTTAGAACTTTCAAGTAAAACTAGATTTCAGAAATAATATAAAGTAGGTATATTTAGATCAAAAGTGTTCCTTCTTGCTCTTTGAAATAATATCAAAAACTTCAACAGAAATATATGGATGGACACAATGTGAACTTTGAACAGGTGTATCAACCTGCAGATGTCAGTCTGGCCAGCTTAAACAGAGAAAATACAACGGGGAAGTCCCTTTTAATACGACAGATTATTTTCTTGCGTGATTTTCTTTGCGTTTTGGTAATAAATTTGACTATGGTTCGTAAACAAAACGAAACAAGTCAAGCTGAAAGAAAAAATAAATTTAAACTTGCACAATCAGAATAAAACTTACGCAGAAATCGGGTAAATTATAAGAAGAAGTTGGTATACTATTCGTAGTATCATAAAACGTTTCACAAATAAGGAAAACTTAAAAAGTCGGTGCAAGCTCGAAGCTCGGTGCAAGAAAATAAGCTATAACTATAAGAAAAATAAGAAAAAATCCAAAAATATCTTCATCGAAGGTTGCAGCTCAAGTAAAACGAAAATTTAGTAAGCGGACGTAGCACCTACAAATTGAAAAAAAATGTTTTTTTCAAAGGTTTGTTTTTAATTGAATAAAAAAACATATCTTAATGAAACTTTTTACACATTCTTAACTTTTTTTATATTACATTAAAAAAATTGTTAAAAATATTTTGTGGCCCCCTGTCGTCTGCTACAATTTTTTGGAAAATACACCAAAAAAACTTGGCGTGCATGATAACTGCCCTCAGGAGTCTGAAAAAACAACCAAAAACGGGGTTTTGATCAGCATCAAAAAGGCCTTAGAATGAACTAAAAAAAAAAAATTTGGTTGTAAAATAACAAAATATCGGCGTTTTTTCGAAAATCGAGGTTTTTTTTCCCCAGAAATCGGTTATAACTAAAAAACTTTAGTACCGATTTTTTCATCCGTAGTTCATTCTGAGCATTAACATGTGTGGATTAACGTGTTAAAATTTCAGAACGATTGGATAATATTGTTTTTCTTAATTATGCACGCCAACTTGAAAAACGTTGTTTCGAGAAAATCGCGCTTAAAGTAAAAATTCAATATTTTTTGCAATAATTCTTACCGAAAATTAATCTGCGATACCTGGACCATGCAATGTACCTTCTTCTTGCTCATACTTCTCCTTTTCCAAAGATTTTTGCTCCATTCGAGTAGTTCTGGCCTCTTTAGATGCCTCAGTCTTCTTGCAGCATCTCTATGTTCTGCATGTTCCAGCGCACGTTCGCCAATCGTAGCTCCCATTACTTGCATTATTTTCAAGATAGCCATAAATCCTTCATTAAATGTACATGCAGAAATATTTGCAGCCATATTTATGCTATTTTCTCCACAAAAAGTATGTTTGGGGGTCAAATTCCAAACACAAGAATTATAGCTTTCGTTATGATTCTGCGTAAAATTGCCCAAGCGGCGCTTTAATAAATCTTTTGATGATAAGTCATCATAAATAGGCTTTAAAATTTCTTGTACCTCATCATCTAAAGGTGGAGGATGTTTGAAATTTTTTAATGCATTATCACCAGCTGCCTCCGCCTTTTGCCAGTTACACCAAGTCATTTCTCCAACAGGACAATAAGAGTGTTGAGGGTTCTCATCAGTTGAAATTTTGTGGTAATATGCTGCCCAAATTTACTTGCGCATATTTTCAACTGAATCAGGATTTCGTTGTATAGCTAGGCCATAATATGTGGCAAAATTTTTCATTAATTTTAGTGTCAGTTGAACTTTTTTCGGACCTTTTTTGGAGATTCTACACTTTTTTACAGCTATTTTTTTGTTTTTTTTTACCAAGGCTAACTGTTTTTTGCTTCTTTTAAAGGAGATGACTCACTTATCTTTGTCTACACTTTGGGTTAAGTCGATGTAGCGATATAGCGAAGTCCACGAAAATCATAGAAGAAATGACCTTGGGGCGCTTCGCTATATATACTCACAAAATTTTTTTTTTATAGAATTTCAATTTTATATTATTAAAATTATGTTTTTTAAGCTTCATTTTAACATATTCAATTAAAAAACAAAAATCGATTTTTCAAAAATTTGGAGGTGCTATGTTGCCTTAAGGGTATTAACCCAAAAACAGTGCGTTTTTTGTTGAGCAGGATATCGAGCTAGAGTGACGAGAAAGAGAAATAAATATAAAAAGAGGTTGCATTTTTCAATAAATTATAAAAATGAAAATGATGAATTTTGGATACACGTACTGTTCTCTGTAATGCCTAGTACTATACTCATCGCGAAACGAATTCAACGGTCAAATCCCATACAAAAAGAGCTTTACTGACGAATTGAAAAGCTCTTTTTGTATGGGATTCGACCGTTGAATTCGTTTTGCGAAGAGTATAGTACTAGGCATAAGAGCGAATTCAATATTTTTCAGTCATATGGTAGAATATTAGTGTAGAGAAATAAAATAAAATAAAATTAATTGAACGAAATTTTCAAAGCACACTAAAGTACGATGGCGGAGTCATGGTATGGGTTTGCATGACTGCAACAGGAGTAGGTAAACTGGTTTTCATAGAAAGAACCATGGGCAAGACGGTATAACTTTACATTTTAAAAAGTTATTTTGAAAAATAAGTGCAGAGAAGTTGGGGCTGAGAAACAGTTTTTATTCACACCACGACAACGACGCCGAATATATTGTTTATGGCGTGAGATCATGGCTTTTTTTACAACATTTCCCACATCTTGCCGGCTCGCCCGCAACCGCCCGACCTTAATTCGACTGCGCCTTTGTTTAAAGTAGGTATTGGAAAGACATATACGAATTCATTTCAGAAGAATGGGGTAATATCGAACCAGAAGTAACAAAAAAGCATGTATTATCGATGTCAAGTAGATTAAACGAAAAAATTAATACCATACGTTTGCCAACGAGATATTAAAAGTGGATTTAGTATATTATATTTTAACCCTATTTGGGCGTTAAATGCCTAAAATTAAGCAAGAATTTATTTACTAATTCTGAATTATCATAAAATCCGATAGAAACTTCAAATCGTTATAAAATTTACAAAACATATTCATATCTGCGTTTTTTATGCATCTAATAGCGGTTGTACACTTGAAACAACAATAGCATCCAGAGTATGAATCTTTGTAAAATCATTAGATTTCATACTCTAGCACTACGTCGAACGTATGTATTTTGATATGTCACATCAATTAAACAAGTTGGCTGCAGTAATAAATTCCCCAAAACTTAGCAACTGGAAAAAAATTAATTAGATGAACGTGATTGAAAAATCAATGCTGTCAGCAGATTTCCCATAATATGAGTCGATATATGCTTTCATCACTTTTTAAAAAGAAATTAACTTGATTCTAATTTTCTAGCTAGAGATTTTTTATTTCGAAATTTGAAATTTGAATTTTTAACTGGTAAATGTCGAAGAAACACAATGCTGCCAATTGAGTAGCATTGAAGTTAACTTGCATGCTACTCTGGATTCTTTTTTGTACATGCCGGATGCCTATTCCATTCTGGATGCAAGAAAAAATGGCAGCTAGTGTTAGCTTAAACTATAAAAAAATGATTTTTCATTCATGGGCGGACGAACCTGTAGCTACAGCAGACACGTGAAAATAAATCGTTTCGGTTTGTAGTAAAAATTTAAACGATTCATACATTTTATTCTTTGTGCATTTATTTTTACAAACAAAATTCTAAAATTTCACGTCGATCAAGAACACAAACCCTTCTTCAAATAACATATATTTTGAGCAATGGAAACCTTTGTTCACGAAAACTCACGACCGGATCATCAGATCAATATGATATATATAGGATGTGTTGAATTTGAGCAGAACCAGGTTTGATAGAAATGATATAAGAATGCATTACTATGGATAGTAAAAGTAAAGTAATCACATGACTGCGTTTATCGGGTCTACCCTCAGAACAGCGATATTCAAGGAAATGAAACCAACGTATATACATATAAATGAAATTTAGTGAAGCAATTGTAGTAACAAAGATAAAATCTATATAAATAAAACAAATTGAGATAATCACTACCTCAAATATTCCCTTTGGCTTCTCTCCTACCTGAGTTCTACGAGCTTTTGGTTTTAACTTGTAAAATTCACTTACATATGGCCAACTATCTCTATATCAATCTTCCTGTTCGTGGAGGAAACGTCTATCAAATTTGCCCATAGTGCCTATAGTTTTCCTTCACTACTACTAACGCTCATATTCAGGCAAACTGCTTTAATTCTCACTGCGCTTTTCATATCCTTATATTTGTCTCTTCTGAGGTCAACCTGTTGAAACTGCTAGAGAGCTTTGTTCAAAAATTTACAATCAACGTGAATATTAGTGTGGAGACTCACTTTATTTCTGATTAGCTATTTAGAGCTAGGTGAACTCAAAGCTTGGTGTGCAAACTCTCGCTCGAACCTGAGTTCGAACCAAGCGCCACACAAGCCAGGAGCCAGTTTTCTACTCACTAGACTATACGAGCTTCCTGTTCTGAATGGTGCCATCTTGAAAAGTTGCTCAAAAAATCAATTGTTTGTGCACTCAATTCAAACTGTCTATGAATTTTATTCCAAGCAATTTATAATAGAATTTAGGTTGAGCTGGCTGGCTGTACTATATTTTGGTAGTTTTTTACTGAATGACGCTACCATTAAATTTTCAAGTGGTAATCATTTTGTAATATAAGCAAGCAAAGCATTATCGTTGTTCGAAATTTTTTATATATGATTGTCGGCAGCCTTAAAAATGTTTCCACCCTTAAAGCTTCCAACGCTTTTGGAAGTTTAAGGATGTATTTGCCCTATCGAGAAACATGGTACACTACTAGCGAAACGTTACCAGCACCAGTCATTTTTAATAATGTTCGAAGAAGAACATTAGTATTAAAATCACTTTGGCGAAAAATTCATATTTCTATATACATATATATATATATATATATATATATATATATATATATATATATATATATATATATATATATATATATATATATATATATATATATATATATATATATATATATATATATATATATATATATATATATATATACATATATATATATCATCAAAAATTTCAGTGAAAAAATCTCAGGAACACGCCATCCGATTGAACTGAAATTTTCAGGACACATTGGTGTATATGCAGAATAGTGCCAGGTCTCACAAAAAGTTAATAATCTTTAACCCTTTGGTGCCGGCGGCCATTTTAGTGATATTTTTAATATACCTATTATTCAGTACACAAATAATTTTTGCAAAAATTAAAGGTGACGAAATAAATTTCGAACAAGTTTTACATGTGAATCGGATAATGTTTTGGAATTTTTTAACCCCATGTGTGCGCTGGATGCCTAAAAAGAGAACGGAAAAACTTGAAAATTTTTAAATTGCGATAACTTTTGACAGAGCTATTCAATCATTATTAAATTTTCAGAACATATTGATAACATTTAGTTGCAGATTTGTGTAGCTTTTAATGAGCGTGCTAGCAACTCTGTACCTAGGGCAGGCACTGAAAGTGAAAACCTCCAAATCATCGTCTCTCTTGAAAAAATGCCGCTTCTTCAAAAAAAAAGCCACTCATATGTAAATCTTGTGCTTTGTTTACATAGACCAAAAAAAAAAAATTGATATGGTATAAAGGGCACGTCTGGTAACCCTTGCCCAATTTACCTATATTTTTAGCATCAAAAACTTCTGTTCACGGAAACTCACGATCCGATTGGCAGAATTAATTGAAATTTGCAGAATGTATTGGTCTTATATAGGAACAGGTCTGATAGAAGTGATTTTGAAATGCAAGCGATTCATTGCCAGTGGTGCCATCTTGAAAAATCACTAAAAAAGATAACTGCTTTTAGCCCTATAAATTCTGATTGAATCGTTCGATTTTAACGAAATTCACACAGTCAGTTGGTTGGAACTGCCAGCTATGATAATTTTGGTGTCTTAAATTTGAAAAAATAAAAATTTGGAAGTGAAAACATTCAAACCATCGAATATCCTAAAAAATGTCTGTTTCTTACAATAAAACCAATCTGTATACAAATCTTATGCTTTATCTACACGTTCAAAGTAAAACTTTGGAAATTTCATGTCGGACAAGAACGGTAACCCACTCCCAGTTAACCTATATTTTTAGCATCAAAAACTTCTGTTCACGGGAACTCACGAATCAATAATCAGATACAATTGAAATTAACAGAATGCATTGGACTTAAGTAGGACTAGGTCTAATAGAAGCGATTTTGAATTGTAGGCAACTCTGTGCCAGTGGTTCCATCTTGAAAAATTACATAGAAAAAAAACTGCTTTTTGCCCTATGAAATGTGAATAAGTTACCAGATTTTCATGAAATTGACACAGTAGCTGAACCTTACTCTAAACTCTGTTTGATAGAAATTTGGTTGAAAAATTCGATTGGTGCTGCCAGCTATGGTAATTTTTGTGTCTTTGGTTTTGAAAATTCGCTCAGGAAAATAAAACTTTTTGCCCTATAACTTCCAGTGCAGTCATGAAATCAATACGAATTTCATAAAATTAATGGAACCTATTATAAACATTATTCAGGCCAAATTTGGTTGAAGAGTCACAATAGGGTTGCCAGCTATTGTTGGTTTTGTGTTTGTTTGCAATATCTTTATTAAGCGGTTTTATCGCAGAATTTTCAGTTGGTTATGATATTTTAGTGACAATAAACAGCAAATATTAAGCTTTCGATCATTTAAAAAAACTCGCTGCATGTAACAGTAAATTTCTTTATACTCCTAGAACTTCGAATGTAATATAACAACGTGAAGCAGATGTGATATATTCTTGGCTTTGATACTGGCGAAAGGTTGCCAGCACGAGTCGGTTGTGCTACTTTTGTATCAATAAGTGCTTATAGTTAGTATTCATACCGGAAACATTTACAATGAAAATAAATAACCGATGTTTCAATTCCCAAAATTCTGCAAATTTTTCGGATCGCAGCCCCAAACACCAACTTCAGTTACAGTGCTGCCGGCACTGAGCATTTTCTTCATTGATGTTATATGAGATGCTGCTTTCAAAATTTTGTGAAATAAGCAACTGATAACGAATATAATTAACCCGTGTTTTGCTCTCATAAACGTTGAAATTCATGCCAGTGGTAATATTTGAAATCTTCCACCATATGAGTTTTAATGCATTCTTGAGACCAAAGTAAAACGTGGCGTTTGAAACAGTTTGGTCGTAATAAGCAGCTCATGTGGTGGAATATGCACTCAAAACCTGCACGATTCTTCTACTGTTCTTGGAACATTAGTGTTTTTAGCGGTTCAGGTGTGCTAGAGTTTTTTTTTGACGCACCAAATGATGCTACCGAGTAATTTTCAGATGATAAACATATTCAATGAAATGGGTAAGAAAAGCTTAAATTTTGCCGATAGCAAACTCAAAAACCTTTCAATACATGTAACTCCCACTGCAAACATCAGATAACGTGAAGCAGTTGTGTTAGATTTTTGGTTGAAGTGCTGGTAAATTGTTGCCAGCACTGGGCGTTTTCATTGTTTTTGGACGTGTTTCATTTCTCATACCTAAACCTGAGTTCCAAACTCAGTACGAAAACTTGCTTTCAACTCTTGCTTTAACTCTTGTTACTGATTTTCGAAGAAAATTAGTATTAAACTCACTTCGCCGAAAATTCATCATATATATATATATATATATATATATATATATATATATATATATATATATATATATATATATATATATATATATATATATATAATGTCAAATGTTAACAGACACATAATTCGTTGCTTCATTTTGTGAATGACGCCGGGGAGGCAGAAAAAGGACCGAATAAGACGGCATCTAGAAAATTCAGCAATTATGTAGCAGTTCACGTGGGCTTTACAAAAGGCAAAGAAGCTAGCAATGAATAAAGCAGCTATATACTCGTATTCTTGGGTACAGCCGATGCAACCGTCACTGACAATCACGGCAATCAAGTCAAGTTGTGGTTTTTTCTCAACTTCGGATTTCAAATATATCTGATAACAGAGAGATTGAGAAATAAATTAAAGCTTGCCGGAATACAAGACGAGCTAAGAATAAGTTGTATGGGAGAGTTAAAAACCTATCAACATTGCAAAATACAAAATTAGGATGGATTATATTGGGAAAGGTGACCAGTAATTTTTATAAAACACCTTTCTGTGGAATGAACAATGGTGAATTCGATGACCAACTAAAGAAAGTTTGGGAACTTGAAGAGTGTCCAATGCTAAACAAAAATGTGAAGAGTTCTTCAAAGCAACAACCATAAGAAAAAGGTAGATATGAAGTTGCATTACCATTATTTTTTATCAAATTTACTCAGCGACTCTTGGAAAATAGCAATGAGACGCTGTATGAGCATGGAATGAAAGCTGCACAAACAATATATAAACTTTATGGATGAATATTTACGAATAAGACACATGCAACAAATACAAAAGGAGCAGATTACAGGCTCACACTATTTTATACCATATCATCGTGTATTGATGCAAAACAGTAGAGTGGTTTTTGATCTCAGAAGAGAGAGATATGGATGCCTCACTTGCCAAATCGATTAACTCCATTTTCTGATTTCATTAACTTTTTCTATCAAAGCACTTAAGAAGCTCCTAACTGTATATATTCAAAACAAATTTCTCTAATAATAGGTATTAACACCACTAAATACTTATTATTAGAGAAATTTGTTTTGAATATATACAGTTAGGGGCTTCTTAAGTGCTTTGATAGTAAAAATTTAATGAAATTCAGAAAATGGAGTTAATCGATTTGGCAAGTGAGGCATCCATATAAGGAAATGAAAATGGCAGTGAGAAGTGAAGCAATTTGCCTAGGCAAATTGTTAGTAGTAGTAAGCGAATTTGACATTCACTTACTGTGCCGAACAGAAAGATAGAGTGAGATAGATAGAGAAAAATAGTTGGCCATGTGCACGCGAATTTGACAGTTACTGACTCAGCAACAACAAAAACTCAGGCATCGGGGAAACCAAGGGGAATATCTGAGGTAGCAATTCTCTCGATTTGTTCTATTTATAGATTTTACCTTTGTAGTAAAATTACTTCACTAAATTTCGTATATGTATACGCTTGTTTCATTTCCTTATATCTCTATGTTCTGAGCTTTTGATGCTACTGCGAAGACAATTACGCAGTTTTCATTGAATGAAATGCTGCTGTTTGCTGATGTTGGAAGCAAAAATTTGTATGGGCACTTCGCCAGGTGGAGCTTCGTTTGGCATGAAGAGGGAATTAACTATTGTGTAATTTTTTAAGACCTGCCGGCTTTTTTATCCTGTAGCGTCTATTGTTTACATTCTAAGGCGGACACTAGGATGTCATTGAAAAGAAAATCATTTTGCCTTCCAATCGTTTGTAAACATATTCCCTCTCCCATCAAAAGCTACACGGTGTCAAAGTTACGAAAAAAAAATTGCTTGAAGTTTTTCAAATTTTACTAAATTTTCCGAATAAATTCCCTAAAAAAGTACATTTTTGCTTTAAGGTTTAGATTGCCTAACATATCACTTTTAATTTAATACCTAAATATTTATACCAATTTTTAAACTTGTCAAGTGGTATCCTCAAATGTAACTGAAAGAAAGAGCACAAATGCTGAGCTTTTTAATTAATCCTTGGCGCGTGTTTTGTATTACACGCTGTAACTTTCTATATCATGCCTTTTTTTAGGTACTTTTTAATGACAATTAAAAACATTTAACAAAATTACAGACTGATATTCATTTGATGCTTTTTTAAGGAATAAAATGGCATTTTCTTATCTCTTTTATTACGTGTTCTCTCAAATTTAATAACATAAAAATGTAAAAAATTAATAAATAAATATGTTGATAATGTAATACAATTTGTTCTAAATATTTGGATTCTTCCCTCTTCCTTCCAAACGAAGCTCCACCTGGAAAAGTGCCCATACAATTTTTTTCTCGTTACATCACAGCCTATACGATGGCATATAGCAGTGCACTTATTTACGTAACACCCTATATACATATATATATATATATTTATATATATATATATATATATATATATATATATATATATATATATATATATATATATATATATATATATATATATATATATATATATGCATATGTAAAGAAATATGAATTTTAGGCGAAACGAATCTAATAATAATTTTCTTCGAAATCAGTAAAAATAACAACAACGAGACGATAGTTAAATGCAAATCAGATTGGACAATGAATTATTCGCGTTTTTATCGAGCTGAAAACATTCAGTTTTTTTCAAACAAGTCTTTGGAAAAGATATATCATTAAATTAAAAAAAAACTAAACGAAAACTTTCCGACAAAGAGATTGAATATTTTTCTAAAGACTCTTAGTATTGACTTCGGTTGTTTCATAAAATTTTCACGTGAAATCGAAGTCAATGCTTAGCTTTACAGCTTGAAATTTAGCAAAAATCTTACACAATTCTTCGCGTAAAAAGTTGCTTACGTAATCGAAATGCAAATCGCATTAGCACATGCCCCCAAGCATTTCAGGCAAATTTAGTAGGTGTATTTTTTTTTATATATACTAGATCCCTTTTGACAAGGATTATGTTGGCTTATGACGATTCGTATCAGCCATCGAGTTGCGATACCACCATAGTGTAGGTTTGACCTTATTACTTAACAGATTCAAATTATGATAGGAAGAACCAATTCCTATTTACAATATTTATAACTCTAATAAATATAAAAACACACAAATAATTGACATATTTTTTTCTAATATCTATACTGTAACTAAGTACTTATTATTTCTTAGCATGAGTTTAAGTAATTACAATAACTGCTTCTACGATGAACATTTGTACGATGTAACGATAATTGAATTCCTAGAACGGAAAAAAAACAAAAAATAACCATTTGTTATTAAGTCTTAAGGTTACTGGCTCAATATAAGGCACTGGTAATGTAACATTATCATATTATATAATTTACATAAAAACAAACATAAACATAAACATGAATAAGTAACTTTTATAATAGTATTGTTAGTTGTTAGTTACTATTGTTAGTTATTGTTAGTTACTATTTTAATAATATTAATAGTTGGTTCCTTAATTACTTATATATCTAGTTTGGCTATGTCTAAAAAGCTAGCTAGTTCAGTGATGTGTTCTTTATTATGTGTGACCAAAATCGAGTCAACTGATCTATAATGCATGAAAATTTGGCATTTTTTCCTAATATTAATATGTTCCCGACAATTAAAAATTTGATGATCCAAATCATCCAAGGTATTACAGAAATTACCAAACGGGTTATCCACTACTTTTATAGAAAATAGGCGCTTCCTATTATAACATTTATTGGTAAAGAGTATATTTATTTGTTTAATTGTATTGCTCTTGAAATTAAATTTTTTAAACCATAATTGGTTTGTTCCACTTAAACAAGCCTTAGTCCATGAACTTTGTTTAATTTTGGCTATTTCCCCTCTGTGAAACTCTCTCCATTCCTCATTTATTTTCGAGTGTATATCTAAGATTGCCTCATCTGATTCATAATATGTTTCAACCACTACTCCATTATAAGTCCCTTCTCTGGCATCTGAGTCTACCTGACACATTTCTCTAATATTTTTGTGACCCGGGATCCACACTACTTTGAACCTTGAAAGAATAAAGGATGCACAGAGACTATAAATTTTATTGATCACTGCTTTATTATTCGGGTTATTGACTAATTCGCTACAGGCTATATTAGAGTCCGTGAATACCGTTATCTTTTGTTGTTGTATATTAATGCCAGCAGATAAAGCTAAAAAATACCTTCCAACTCCGCATTTATTATCGTTATCTGAGCATTTAGAGAGTAAATTTCCGAAATATCACCATTGAAATTTCTAATCGCACAGCCCACACCTAGGCAGGATTTAGCCCCATCCGAAAAGAATAAGCTATGATTTTCTCTACGTTCATCCAGTATTAGTCGATCATATTTTTGTATTATTTCAGACTGTTCCATGTATCTCACGTCTCTAAAGATACCAATATTCTTTCCAACTACCAACAGATTGAAAGGTTTTTCCACTGGTACTGATACAACTACCCTTTCTATAATATTCTTGTATTTGTTATAGAACATTGAATAGTTTGATCCATTTACTCCTCTCGCACATTCTCTGAATTGCTCATTGTTTGACATTTTAATTTTCATAATTTCCTTGGCTAGCATTTGGTTAGCTCTAAAAAACGTCGGGAGTTCATTTGCTATATCAAAAGTGATTATATTTGGCGTTTGATTTGCCAAACCCAGACATCTTTTAAGAACTTTTGCCTTCAGGCTATCAAAACTGTGAATTAAATAGTTTGGGGCTTTAACATATGTTGACACATGACTTTCCAGTTTTGATCTTACAAATGATTTGTACAAAACTAAACCTTTATCAGGAGGCAGACCACTTTTAGCTCCCGTGACTCTTTTAACAGCATTTATTTCAGGCGTGATGCTAGCTAATTTATCTTTTTGGAAATCCATGTCAGAATGATTATATTTAATGATTTTGCCAAGGAATTTGATGCTACTAACCCGATTGCTATCAATCTGGACTTTATTGGGGAAAACCTGATTTCTGCATAAAATGATTCCTTTACACTTTTCCGGATTGATGGGTAGAAGAAATTTTTTTGCTGCATTAGCAAATTTAGAGCATTCCTCTTGAAGTATATCAAAACACATAGATTTACCAGAATGTGATGTCAAGATCACAAAATCGTCCGCATATTGAGCCATCCTAGTTGAGTGACCTATTTTCTTATGAAAGTCCGCCGTGTATATGTTAAAGAGTAGCGGGCTCAGCACATCCCCCTGCGGAATCCCATTGCTGACCTTAATATTCTCTGAACCCAGTAGCATACTTCTCTGACTCAAGAAATATACAATCCAAAAGATATATTCTCTAGGAATATTATACTGTTCCAATTTTCTTTTTAAAATGGCTATATCTACGCTTTCATATGCATTAGAAATATCTAGCACCATGCACATCGAATATTTTTTATCTTTCTTAGCCTGACATAACCACTGATCTAACGTATTTAGACACATACTGACAGATTTATTTTTAGTATAAGCAAAAGAATTTCTCGGGAGTTTATCAAGAATTCTGCATTTCTCTATTATTCTATCTTTTAAGATTCTGTTAACTACTTTAACAAAAACATTGAGTAGTGAAATAGGTCTGAACCTCCCTAGCTCCGCCGGGTTTTTTTCAGGTTTCAAGATAGGCACTATTTTTATTCTTAAAATTTCTGGACTAATAGGGAAGGAATTTACCAGATTGTTTAAAGCCATTCGTACTGATTCTAAACTTCGATCATTCATAACATTTAACATGTCATATGTAATCATATCTGGACCTGGCGCTGATTTTTTTCTATGGGCAAAAATGGTATTTTTTAATTCATTGAATGTAAACTCAATTTTATTAATGGGAATAGGCATTCCTTCCAGATTGAAAGTACTATTATTACTTTTACTTTTAATTAGATTTAAATATGCAGTGTTATTCTCTGAATTCCAGAAGGAAGGAACACTGTAGGAGCCAATTCTTTTGTTATTTCTGGCAAAGGTCCAGAATTCTTTGATGTTGCCTTTAGTCGCTATTTCTGTGATTCTATTAATCCATCCATTTCTTCTACTTTCTCTTACTTTAGTATCCCAAATCTTTTTTGCTCTCAGATAGCCATAGAAATCCTCCATTCTCTTGGAAGCCTTATAGAGACACAGCAGTGTTTTTTTTATAATCCAGAAATTTCTCAATTCTGGGCTCCACCAGCTCTTATTTGTATGTTTTAAAATTGGATTATTAATTTGATTTTCCATGACAATCTCTTTAAGTTTAGTTGAGATAGTTCCTATATTTCCTGTGAAGGAGTTCTGCTTGATGATATTTAAAATTTTTTTTGATAAAATGATTTTTTTAGGTTTAGTTTTGATTTTAGTTTTAAAAGTAACCGTAATTAGACAATGTCCACTGTTGCTAACCTGGTTCGTACTGGTATTCCATCTGATATTGGTTGGTAAGAAATTACTTAAGGTTACATCCGGGACAGATGTGTCTTTTTTCCCCATTTTTTTACTAGTAGAAAAAGTTTTGTTCCCATTGTTTAGACAGAAAAGACTCAGTTTTGAAAGAAGTTTAAAAAGCTTATTTCCTTTAGCATTGTTACAGTGATCACCCCAGAACTTATGTCTAGCATTCATATCTCCCCCAAAAATAAATTTTCCAACCTGCATGGCATTTTCAATAATTTTCTTTAGTTCAGTCTCAAATATTTCGCAATTCAAATCAGGAGGACAGTATATCGAATAGAACCTAATGTTCTCTTTAAGATTTATGGTGGTAATACCCACCACTTCCAAGATAGAGTCTATTTTAATTTCCTGAAATTCTAAATCTTTCCTAACCAACAGACAGACTCTTCCTCCTCTGCTGTCCGTTCTATTTTTGGAAATCATGTTAAAACCACCGATTGGATTTATTTTATTATTATTATTTGAATTCAGTGTTTCAGAAATAATTGCTACGTTCTAATTTCCATTATTCAACCAGAAATCTAAACTAGTTTTATTCTTATGTAAACCCTGAATATTCATTTGTAATACTTTCACCATTGTTAAGAGTATTATCAGGTATTTTTTATAAATTTATAAATATCCACTATTTATAAATATCTGAAAAAGACTTTCCAGGATAGCATCCTTATTAAGGATCAAATTTTCAACTTTGTTGGTTTTCAAGAGTTTATTTAAAAATTTCTCCACTTCACTAGTAATCTGGTACTTTGGATTATTGAATATAGGGATCAACTTTGACTTTTGAGTCTCCAACTGCTGTATTGGCTTTACATATGTTTTAGCCACTGTAGAATACTTTTTTTTTCAAAAGAGCCTTATTTATATCTATTTGAGAATTTCTGGTCGATGCAGCCATGTCTTCATCAATTCTGGGAAAGGAACTAAAACTATTTCTATTTGAGGTCTCTTGTCTGGCTTCATAGTATGAGATATTTTTTTTCGCCGCTATTTCGAGAATGAGTTGTTCTTGACGCCAAGATGGGCAGTTTTTATCTGTAGATACATGGCTTACAGAATTACATAGGATGCAGATCTTATTGCTACATGATCCCTCACATTCCTTTTCGCCACATTTAAGGCATCTTTTCTCTGGAGATTTACAATATTTAGCTATGTGCCCTAGTCTACCACAGTTACTACATTGTCTCGGCTTGGCTATATAATGCTCTACTTTAATTCTAAGGTAATCGATTTTAATTATCTCAGGGAGATCTTCCCCTTCAAATATAATTTTGACCGAATATGAGGGAATGAAAGTTTTTACATTATTTCTATCTCTCATTCTATCTCTCACGCTTTGATCATAACATTATTAAGTCTATTACCCAAATTATTGCAACAGACTCCAAACCTAACGATGTCCTCTATGTCGAAGTCCGGAGGGATGTTCCTCAGCACTCCATATCTGTACATAAAGTTAATAGGTATGAAGCCCTTCATATTTAAACCTACCAGGAATTTATTGTTCAGTACTTCATTTGCATCAGCTGCATTCTTAAAATTAATTTTGATTTTTCCAAATCCACAATTTCCAATGCTAACTATATTTTTGACCTTGTTTGTTCTGGTTAGCGCATAGAATATTACATCATTTAATTTGATTTTGGATCCATCCGCCTTCATTCTTTCCACCATAAACGGATATATTTTTTTTGAGGCAGCATATCTATTATTAACCCTATCTAGAGTAGGAGGAGATTTTATGAAACTGCTAGTGCCCTCAGACTTGTTTAAACCATTTGATTCTTCTGGTATGCTTCTTTTCTCTGCCACATTCACATCTCCATTACTGTTATCAATCATCATTTCTTCACTTATCTCAAAACTTGTATTTGGGTGATTGATCTCACTATTTATTTCATCATTTTTCATATTGTTTTCATCTGTACTAATTTGTTTCACTGAAGCCTTAGTAATCATATTGGGAATCGTTTCATTTTTTTTCCTTTTTAATCTAGGCTTATCAAAATCTTCCAGCTGATTTTCCTCCATGAGGCTATACTACAATCATATCCACAGAAAAAAAAGAACCAATCAAGATTCAACACAGAAAAAAAAAACAAAACACTGTTAGTAAATTTCCAGAAGGAAAAGATAATTCAAGAATGAAAAATAACCAAAAACACACAAATTTTTAAAATACTACCTTAAAGGATTCCTACCACCGACGAATAATCCAACTTACAAAAAACCGAATCAAAGAACACTACACTTGACACAAATTTTTCAATATGCACTACCACCTGACTTAAAAAAACTTTCTTTTGTTCTCAGCTTTCTATTTACGACCGCTGTGCTCAGCTACCCAATTGAAACGGTTTTTTTTTTTTTTGTTTTTTTTTTTTTTAGTTGGTGTAGCTCATTTTTTCAAGCAAAAAAGTGACATTTAATGTCAACAAGTGTTTGAATTTGAAAATTGAATTGTGCGATGTCTGGTCAAGAAAGAAATCGATCCGAAATTGAAACACTTGGTATGTGTTCTGTTAGTAATCAGCACAATCACCGCTTTTCTTCTTTGTCAAAATTTTCTCTCAAAAGGTTGAAATGATAATGGAGACTTGTCAAAATTTGTTTTTACGATTAAGTAATGCCAGCTTATGAGAAAAAAATCGTGATTTATCTTTTTATCAACTTTTCATTTATTTTAATAATATACTGTGCTACTAGCTAAAAAATGAGAATAGATTCTTCTTCGTTGTAACTTCCGCTCTTGCTGTTGTCGTTGTATCAGCCTCCACTCCATTCTCGTTTTCCTTGTCTCCACTTTCATATTCATAATTCTCGTCGTAGTTTTCATTCTCTTCATCTTCCTCTACGTATGACTCGGTTGTTGTCTCTACGTCATCCCCTCCAAAACTGGGAGCCCCCTTGTTTTCTACTTCACTGTCAATATTTTCGAACGAAGGGAATGCTAATTTTGTTGGGCCTGTCGTGGTTTCCTCTTTTTCATTGTCATTTTCATCGTCACCATTATCATAATACTCGATATCCGAGTTAATTTCTGTTGTTGTTTCTAGCGTTGGTGGTACTGTTGCTATTGTTGCCGAAGGTGGTATAATTTCAGCCGTTATTGTAGGAATTAAATCGGAATAGTCTGGATTTTCGTTTTCAAAAGGTTTAGTTGTGTAGAAGAATGGTGCTTCAGTCGTATTTGTTGTAGCTGGCGTTCTTTCGCCGAACCAATTGAAAATTGGCTGTTCAGTTGTCGTTATGGGCCTAGGTGATGTTGTTGCTGCGTTAAAGGACGGCCAACTAGGTAACGTTTGCACCGGTTTTGCAATGGGAACATTAGGCTCTGGTGGGTACCACACAGGTTGTGCTCCGTTTGAAGTTGGTTGAATAGGTATACTACTTTTTAAAATTGCTTCTACTTCTGTGTCAGTCGAGCCGTAGTATGGAGGCATACGGGCCATATCGAACTCTTCTACGACTTCTTCGACAAACTCATCACCGGAAAACTTTGAAGGCACGCGGCGCGAATACTTAACATAAACAACACCTCCATGGCATATGTCACTAATAAGCACAACAGTCACTATCACAGCGATCAATAAAGATGTTTGGAGCGTGGTCATGTCGAAAGTTTACTAAAAGTTCTTCTCGACTTCGTCACGACTGTTGGAAGACTTAAAAATCAAATTGAGTGTAAAAAATGTACAAAAATTTGCTGTGCAACTTAACTGATAACCTTTCAGTAGCAACAAATTCAATTGAATGAAGTAGAACAAATCCACGCGGTTTCAAAGTTTTTGCAGAAATCATTATCACTTTTCAAGAGACACAAAATCATTAGTATTGCTTCCTAGTTGAATAGCAATGTGACAGTGTTATCAAGACCCAGTAACTTCTAATGTACCATTACATCGATTTTTTATTTTTTTGCAATTTTGATGCGCATGTATGCGGACGTAATAAAACGATCTTATTAATAAAAATATTATCAATAGTAAAAATATATTCACATTCAAAACGGAGAGTGTTATTGGTTCTTACCCTCTTTATAAACTGAGTTATAGAAAATCTAGAAACAAATGTACACATAGGTACTCTTTGTTTATAATTTAATATTACATATTTCAAATATGTAATTTTTGAGCAACGCTCTTTAACCAGACTTCGGAAGTTTTGAAAGTGAAAATTAATATGGCATTACTAGTTTCTGTAACGAGTCGATTCTGTAACTATCACGTTAACGCACAATCGTTTTTCGTTGACCTACAAGCTTGGTTTGCTTTGAAAAAATTGATCAGGAACCTGTCAGCAGTATTGCTGACTGCTGATCAACTGGAGCTCCTTTATCTTTTGTTTGCATAGTTCTGTAATTGAATTGAGTCCCACAGGTTTACAATGAAAAACTGAAGCTTTTTTAAGTGAAAAAAAAACCAGTGGTTTTTTTCATAGCTGTTCTGAACTTAGGATGTTGTTCATGGAACTCGTTTGGTGTGTTTTTCTTTGGCACGTTGGGCGAAGTGGATAGAATATGCTTGCCATCCTGCCAAGCGTGTAAGTAAAGTCTACATATCCATACTAGTCTTCACTATAGCTTCAAAATCCTTGCGATTCCTGTAGTCATTTTTTAAAAAAGTATTCACGAAATCATCATTAATCTTGAAATTAAAGGTTATCCAAACAGGGGACGATTTTAAAAGCTGAAATTACTAATCTGACATACACTTAAGCATACAGTATTGACAGAGTGAGGGATATTCGCCTAAAATGTAATACTTTCGAGAATCTTTGGGGAAACAACACTTTTGACTTTTTACTTCGCGAATGGAAATTAATATTTTGAGATACTCAAAGCAATGTGATCGTCAGAATGCACAAAGTACACATACGTCTCTGTTGAAATGTAACCGTGATGAATTGAAAGTTTCAGAATTATCTATGTTTCATTTGTGTGACAACTTTGTACATAAAATATTTTTACATAAAACTATTACATATATAGCTTAAATATATACATATATATATATATATATATATATATATACATAAATATATATATATATATATATATATATATATATATATATATATATATATATATATTTATTGTTTAGCTATTTTAGCATCATAATTCTCCGTTAGGTTCTTCAAGACAACATCGGTAATTTCGAAATCAGCTTGAAGTATGTTTTCGATAAAAGTCAAGTTCAAGTTATTTATTCACCCAATGATTACACGTGCGTACAACTTTATAATAGTTTAATCCTAGAATGGTACCCATGGTATATGTTTCATCGCGCATCAGCCAGTTGGCCACTCTGACTGCCATGAGGCTAGAAGCTATATAATGTATTTATGTTTAATGATAAAATAAAAAATGTACATAATACTATTATTGCCTTCTGTTTAGTAAAAACATGTACCTAAAATCATCCAAAAATTTGCCGTACCATTCTAGGGTTAATCTAAATCTAAATAATTCAGTGATACAAGCCTGGACTATTGCTCAATAAGCGATGAGTTAATGAGAATTGCGAAAAAAAACTTTTCATTTTAAAGTGAAACATGGTAGCATGCAGCTATTGGCTCACAAATGGCACACAGTTTGGAAGAAAACAGTTTGCCTAGGAAAAAAAAACGAAGAAACAGTTTTTCTATCATGAATAGTTTCGCATCGGTAAGCTGTTCTAGATTTTTTTTTCGATATGTGATAATGCACATTGGCCCCAAACTTTTGCCCTAAATACAAGATGGCGCAAAAGTTCCTGGTCTTTGACATAAAAAAATCAAACGAAATGAGTTTAGCGGCGAAAGTCTAGCGCATCAGAACCGCTAGAAAACTTATAGAAACTATCTTTGAGTGACTTCAAAATGAGGAAAGAAGTGATACACTTCTTTGTAATATCTTATCAACCATTTCTTAGTCAAAGTAACAAAAATAATTTCCTGACAGCATCTTTTATAACACAAATGTTCAGTACTGGCAACATTTATTCAAAGCAGCAGCAATAAGTCAAACATAACAAGCTCGTGCTAAAATCATATAATCAAAATCATAAAATCAAAAATCGCCTGCCAGACATGAGTCAAAGTATAAAGGCTAAAATTTTGTGTGTATATTCTCACTACTGTAGGTAAGAAAGCTTGAGGGCTACAAACTTTGACTAACGGTGGCTTATACAGCAAGCAGGTAACAAAGGTGTGCAATAAACTGGCTTACTTACGTTAAAGTATAAAGTCTGGGATTATGTTTAAATAGCTATATTAAGGGGTAACACCTTTCGAGGGTAATTTTTTGCATTTTTTTCCAAGGAAACTTTATATTTGATTGAAGAAATAATTACATGGCTTTATTAGGCATGTTTTGAAGTATACAAATTAATTTTTACAACGTCCTAAAATACAAAATGGCGGCTGTACCAGGCTACGAGCATCAGACGATTTTTCAAAGGTGCCTCAACGACCCGCAACTTTTCGTCGTCGCACATGGTCTGAAACACCAAAATCAAAATTTGTTTTCAAGTTTGAACTAAAAGCAAGGGAAGTACGCACGGGTTTTCAAAAATATTAAATTTTGAAAGATTGGCATTTTGCAAAAAAAAAAATTTTTTGTAAAAAAAAATCGTGAAAAATCAGCCGTAAAAATGAAAATTTTCAACTTATCAACAAAATCTTACGTATTTCCCTAGAAAATGATGTTGTGAAGCTTTCCCCAAAATTTCAAATTGATCGAATAAAAATTGGCTGAATAATCGTGCGGGCCGTATCAAAAAATGTGGTTTCGAGAAAAACGCATTTAAAGTTTGAAAACAAAGGGCGGTTCTTTCCCTTTTCTCGTTTTCGCTTTGTTGATTTATTGCCTTTTTTTGTGGCAAATGTTGGTCTACAACCTGTCATACTGAATGATAATTATCTAATGAGAAAAGTCGCTAACGGATACCTGTGGTAGGTATAAGGACTTTGGAGCAGAGCGTGCCGTGCGCGCCCCGCATAGGCCCCGTCCACACGGTGGGGCGTCTAACGTTTATGCTCATAACTCGAAAAAAAAATTTTATTTTTGAAAATAACTTTGAAAATAACTTGAGACGTTATTCTAGACATGTGTCCCTGCCATTTTAGCAAAAACAAAAAAATAATTTTTTTTGAAATTTCTACATAGGTGTTACCCCTTAAGTCAAGGTTTAAGAAGCTAGATCCATCCGAAGGGTCTTACACTCCCACAGGCTCGATATAAGGTCAAATACATCCACCCTGAAAACGTTGCCCATATATGTATTTAAACATATGCTGATACTCTATCAATAATAATACAACAATTATTTTATTTACATTTTTCAAAGCCTAAAAATATTGTGCCAATATATATATATATATATATATATATATATATATATATATATATATATATATATATATATATATATATATATATATATATATATATACATATATATATATATATATTTCACTAAGCTCTAATAAAAGTGGTAGCTAATATTAATACTAATAATCTCTTACATACATATATTCATGGGCAACGCTTTCTCAGTGCATTTTTTTTACCCTTCGGATGGGTCTAAACTTGACTTAAAATAGTTAGTAAAGGTAATTGAATTTGATCACGGTTCCCTTCTTGTCTATAAATCAGCATAGACAACGTATATCATTTCTACAGCATCGAAGCCGAGCATATTGAAACGGGAAACTTCGATCGTTTTGCGGAATCAGCCTCCGAAAGCAGAATCAAATTGGAAATGTTTTTGCGGGATGATTAAAATTGAACAACTTTTTATTAACATTAAAAATTTTAATCTACATTGAAAATTCTATTTTGACAAGTGGTTTCGAAAGTATGCACTGCTTCTCATCAGACACCAGCACACAGTGCATACTTGACTGGCGTGACCACTTGCAGGTGGAAATCATTACATTTTTATTTATGCTAGTTGTGACAAATTTTGACATCTCCGACTTTGGGAGGCTGATTCCGCAAAACGATCGAAGTTTCCCGTTTCAATATGCTCGGCTTCGATGCTGTAGAAATGATATACGTTGTCTATGCTGATTTATAGACAAGAAGGGAACCGTGATCAAATTCAATTACCTTTACTAAGTAAAATTATATCCATGGATATAAGTCGGAGATGTTAAAATTTGTCACAACTAGCATAAATAAAAATGTAATGATTTCCACCTGCAAGTGGTCACGCCAGTCAAGTATGCACTGTGTGCTGGTGTCTGATGAGAAGCAGTGCATACTTTCGAAACCACTTTGTCAAAATAGAATTTTCAATGTAGATTAAAATTTTTAATGTTAATAAAAAGTTGTTCAATTTTAATCATCCCGCAAAAACATTTCCAATTTAAAATAGTTACTTAAACATAATATTAAAATCTCAGACTTTATACTTTAACGTAAGTAAGCCAGGTAATTACACACCTTTATTACCTGCTACCTGTATAAGCCATCGTTAGTCAAGGTTTTTAACCCTCGAACGTTCTTACCTATAGTAGTGAGATTACACACACAAAATTTTAGACTTTATACTTTGACGTATGTCTGGCAGGCCCTGGCTCTCACTCTATCGAACGATCCTTTGAATTTTGTTTCATCCAGGGATATCATTGAAAGTTTCAGCGATTTACACGGGTCTCAAACGCGGCGTTGCCAAGAATTAAGTACTTTCCGAAGGTATGCAAAGAAAGAAATGAGCTACGGGGAATCGTGACCACTGCAAATGCTCCAGCAAGGAAAATCGCCAAATGCATTGAAGACGTATGCAGGACCTTAGGGCAGATTAGTGATATAACAGTTAAAGATCAAGACGAGGTGATAGAATGGTTTGGAAGAGTGCCAACAGTAGAAGAAGATGAGCTAGTTGTATGATTTGATTTGAAGGCTCTGTTCCCAAGCGTGTCGGAAAAAAAGCTCCCGTTCTTTTGAGGACTGATTGTTAGAGAAGAATAACTCACTGGAGGAAAGAAAGAAAGTTAAAGACTATCTTAAACTTGCCTGGGTTTACATTTGTGAAAGCTGCTTTACTTTCAGAGAGAAATGCTTTAAAGCTATTGAACGTGTCACTCTTTATCCCGACTTATGAGTGAGATATTAATGGACAGACTGGAAAAAACACTTCATGAAAAAGGTTCGCTTCCCCGTGTATGGGTGAAATATGTAGACGACATTCTGGCTATCGTCAAAAAAAAGATGCTTTGGCAGAAAGTTTGGAGAAACTGAAACAAGCTCATAAGGATATTCAATTTTCAATGGAAGTTAAAAACAACCAGCGAATACCCTTCTTGGATTTGATGATCATCAGGAAAGAAAGTATTCTTTTGGTTTCATATCTACCGAAAGCTCACACACCAAGAGAAGAAAATCACCCACGCTTGATCATAGGCACTCGTGCAAAATAACACGATGATTCACAGGCCATTAACAGTGCAAATGGACCAGGGAAGTTTTAGCTCAGAAGTTAAATATATTTAAGATACAGCGAGAAAAAATGGATTCAACGAGAAAATAGCTGAAAATCTAATCAAAAAGAACAAAGATGAAAGACAGCGTGATCTGTTAACAACGCTTTTAGCACAAGAAAATAAAAACACAGTCATAAGGACTCCAAAAAATTGTTCGTCAAGCTTCAAAAAAGTACGCGAATCTCTTGAACATTTTGATATAAAAGTAGTTCTGACCAGCAGGGGTAAAAAATTTGGTGCTAAATTATGTCACGTAAAGTACAAAATATATAAAATGGAAAAATGTGGAATGCACGGAATTATTTGCCACTAGAATGCGGCAACGTATACGCTGGTCAAAAACAAATAGTTAGACTAACAGAACATCCGAAAAATTTCGAAAATTCGGAAAATTTTAACATTGGTTGCTTATTTTATTATAAATGCTTTGCATATGAACGCAAAATGGAAGCAACTGTTTGTGCAATATTTATGAAAATGTCTGATGCTGGCAATCCTGTGTTAGCACCACAGCCAAAAATGTAGCAACTATCCTTCAAGCTTAGTTGACCTGTCAGTCAGTTCATTCCAACCCTGTGAATTTCATTTCAATTGAGTGACTACGCTGGAAGCTAAAGAGGTGAAGAGATTTTTAGGGTTACCACTCTCAAAACTTTTCAAATATTCGAAACGTTAATATTTGTTGTTAATTGTCATTGCAGTATCATTCCAATTTAAAAATTTAATGACAACATCGCTTAAACTTCACCTAGGTCCTAATCTAGCCCCTTCGTTTCGGTGGAAGGCCTACATAACTAAATAGCGCATCCATGAGACGACATGTCATAAGCCACTTTTCTATCACACCGTCAAGCTTCATATAAAAACCGGAGTCAAGGCAGTAACAAACCTTATGAAAAATAAAAGATTAAAATTTATTGGAAAATATAGCCACTGCAACAACGCCCTTATACAATCAATTGTTCAAGTTCACATAAGATAATAGTAATAAGGTAGCTTTAGTGGTAGCTTAAAGTAGATTTAAGGTCTAAGTAAGTTAAAACAGAATCATTTAAATACAAGGTTTTTGCATATTTTTCCATATGCTGATTCACTACTTTAAGTTCATATAATATACGCTATATAGTCAAGTAAATCCGACATAAAAAAAGCGAAATTTCGGCAAATTTAGGGGAAAGCTAAATTTCGGTATGAACTTTGCTACTGGCGTGTTGAACAAAATGTCAAAAGTCCCCATCGATCCGAGCGCTGCGTTACTTTTTATACGGAGTCAAAGGTCACCAAAAGTAACTTTTCCTAAATATCTCAGTAACGGTCACGTCTTCAGAAAAACCACGTATGAAAAGCTTAAAAAATAGTCTAAAAAATTTCCAACAAAAAAGATGAACAATTTTTTCTTGTAACCATAACCGTTTTTGAGATATATTGAGCTAAACATTTGTTACTAACAGCATCCTCTTTCTCAACGGCATGTTGATATTATCCGATTTTGATTACGATTCGGAATGTTTGTGAGTTTGTTTTTCTATGTTTAAGAGGCGCATGAAAAAAAACATGTAAACAAACTTATCTACCAGACTCCAGGGTAGGTGGAAAAGTGTGCTCCGTGCTCTGAATTACAAGTTAGAAATCTCCCTTTTAAACATATTGAAATGAGGCAACTATTAATGTATGCCCTTTACAGAGTTTAAGCGATAACCACACAGTAATTGAAACTAATGAAACACATCTGTTCTAACTAAAAAACGATTAATTTCAATTCAATGACCGTCCGTTCTATTGAACTCACAACTGCTAAGTGAAAATTTCGGTAAGTTTAAATTCTGTGATCTCAGTTTTACCCTCAAGTAATTCACATGTTATGTATCTAGATTTACCAGTGTTTTTGATCATGGTGAATAGTACGTAAAAAACACAATCGTGAATGGTCATTTTACATCTAAAAGTAAAGTACTCTCACGACAACCCTCGTACGGGTCTAGGAGTTGAAGCTGGTAGAGAGCTTCATTACAATTTTTTTAATCATTGTGAATACGAGTGTCTAGTGATTAGTTCCACGACTCACTTTACCCCTGATTTAATTCAGGTACCTAATCAGAGCTAGGTGAACTCAAAGTTTGGTGCGCGTACCCTCGTCCGAACCTGGATTCGAGCCAGGGACCCCACACGCAAGAAGCCAGTGATCTTCCCACTAGAATACTCAAGCTTCATTTTACATCTAATGTCAAGTGACAATTGTCGTGCAGTGATGTTGGACAGCATGAAGTTGAATTTAGATAAGTATACTATTATTTGCGTTAAATACGATGCTTTGTTTTTTATTCCCTTATTTCAGGCTCCCGTACTGGAGAGGCTACTGGCATGCCGCAACAGGTAGCATTACCAAGTTTTGTTATCGTAAACAAAAGGTGATTAAAATTGCCATCAGGTGAAAACAGTTGCAAACGTTTATTTAGACTGAATGCTACAATAGGGGAAGGCTAACATCACACTAGATTTGGAAACAAAATTTGTTTGATATGAGTTTGGTCAATATGGGTGAACCGTCTCGGTTTATATGTTTTCGTATATGAAACTTATGTGTAAATGTTGCAAATTCAACGCATAAACATTAACGCCAAACCAATAATTAACAAGAAATTTAAGAAAAACTGATTTTCGTGGCTTTTGTTCTTTGATAAATTTTGTTGCGTACAGGACTTCATAATGACTTTCCACATTTTGTTTCTCATTTTACAATAAACATAATCCCGTTGAAAAATCTCCAATTGGATTTAGCTGACAATTGGTTATTATTCTATTTAGAATAAATGATCAAACCAATTTGATGCGAAACCAGTTCACGTTAGTTGTCTTCATTATTGATAACATTTCTGGTCTTTTAAGTCCTGGTTTTAATTTTGATTCATCTCATTTGAGTTGATCTCCTTCAAAGCTGGTCATTCAAAACATGATTCAGACCGAAAATATATATGCGAAAAATAGCACCGGATGTTTTCAGGTAAGTCAAACTCTATTTGTTTTTTCTGCTTTTCTATTATCTATTTCATTACCCTTCTTTCGTTACCAGTTTCAGAAAATTGCAAATTCGATTTTCAGCTTGTCATAAAGTCTACTGCCATCATACATTGGTTTTCCCGTTAACTTTGATTGAACTTTGCCTGCAGACTCATCATGAAGGCTCAAACCTATAGCATTTATTTCCGTAAAACTTACATTTCCAGATATCTCTGCTGGCTTTTACATTTCCTCGATTCGGAATGATTCTAATCAACGCGCACGACAGTGAATGCAGTTCCTTATAACAATGACCCGAAGTAATCTTCCCAATTACCAATCAAATGAAGGAATAGTGCGAATATAATGAAAATCGAATGAAAACATTTCATGGAAACTGGGAAAATTTGATTATCTGGATTTGGTAGAAAACTAGTTAAATCATGGCTTCTGGTGTCCAAATGAAAAGCAATAAGTTTATGCAAACACGGTTTCAGTCGAACGAATTTATGATTCTGCTTTGAATATTAACTGAGGTTTTGAATATGCCTGAGACATTAAAGAAATGCGAAAGCAGTTGATTTAGCAATGGTCCGTGTTCTAGCTTAATTTTTGTCTGGAGGTGGAAGCTGTTAACAAACTTCATTGACAATATCAAAGTGATTTTAATTCTATATTTCTTCGAAAATCATTAATAGTATATTATGAATTGAAGTTAAATTTTGCTGAAGCGGATTTATTATTTAGTATTTATGAATCTTTTTACAAATATGTATATATGTAGTTTAGTAGTTTCATAACATTGTCATTGCACTAACATTTTTTTTTTTCAAATCATTGTCTTCATTTGAAGAAGATCGCTCTAAAATATGTATATCCTTTGATAAAAACACTCAGCTGCAATTTTCTAAATATGTAGGAACAAATAGAATGCAATGACCTCTGCAAGTGAATATTATTTCTACTAACATAAACTTTTCCACAAACATCACTCCATTCTCGGATCTAGTGGAATGAATTCTCTGTTTTCATCAAATAATGTGGAAAATAATACAGCTAGAGCCTACATTGAAAGCATACTCTCAATGTTGTGCATTTCCTTTATTGTTTCTTTGGCATATTTGTGAATAACGGTAGAAAAACATTTGAAGGTGATGGAGCTGTGGATTTTTTTGTCGTATGTGTCTTTATTATTCAGAAAATGTAGGTACAACATGTTTTCTATTCAGTCTAAATCAAAAGATTTTTCATAGTGAGTACTCTAAATACGTGGTTCGCTGTTCTTTCTCAGTTCTTTTCAACGGGTCTCATTCAACTTTTTTTCAAACATGTTTGCAAATACATACATTTGCATTGGAAGCAAAGCTAAATAAGTCATAAATACGAAATTTAACACCAAAGCTAAATGCAAATATTCTCGACTCCGAAAGTTTATTGCGATGGATTATCTTGACAAGAATCTTGAAGTAATGGTTGACTGATAATTGACTTATTTAGTTTTAGAACTTTCTGAATGAACCTTACTTTCAAGCGAACACACCATCCGGAGAAAATTGAAAATATACTGTAATTCATTTTTTTCATCTTTTTCACATTTAATACTATTTACGGTATAATATTGCCATAACCAATCCGGCCATTTTTTTGCTCTGAAAAAACTTTTGATTTATATTTCTGGAGTCTATTAAAAAATTGTCTACCTGATATTGGCTTTGGATGACGCATATTCTGCCCTACTAAGCGCAAAAGTGGTATCTCAATGAAAGCGATTTGCGAGATAATTGATGTTTTGTAAAAGTAGTAAAATTGATGTACAGTGGAATCTCAATAACTCGAATCTCTATAACTCGGAATATTCTCTAACTCGAAGAAAAAAAAATCCCCTCGATAAAATCTTAATAACTCGAAAAAATCCCATGTATAAGAAAATCTCGGTAACTCGAATTCGAAATCGAATAACTCTATAGCTCGAACCGCTCCAGACCTTAAACTCTATAGCTCGAAAAACTTCTATAACTCGAATCGTTCCAGACCTTCAACTCTATAACTCGAAGAAAGACCCAATATTGTTAGCGTTAGGTAATATTAGTACAATCCTAGACGATTATACTCTTCCTGAATCGGTTCATCAGTATTTTGCTAGTTGTCAGTATCTCAACATATCGCAAACTAAAGTGCCTCACTGTTGAGGAGAAAGTGAAAGTAATACAAGCAGTGAATTCATCATCAAAAACCAAAAAAGAAATTGCTGCACAGTTCAATATTCCTCCTTTCACACTTTCAACAATTTTGAAAAATAAAGAAGAGACGTTTCGAAAGTCATGATTGTAGCCGCAAGAGGAAAAGAGACGCTAAATTTCCGGACATCGAAAACTCCGTTCCGCAATGGTTCAAAAAATGCAGAGTGTGTCGGGACATGAGAGTAGAGAACTAATGAGGAGAGGAACATCAGTAAAGCCAACAGGGCAAAAATCGCATACAAACATAAAAACGTAAAAATGACTACGGCGTAGTTAATTTAATTTTTCGTGATTTGAGAAGGGGCAAACACTTGGCGCAAAACTTTGAATACGACTATTGCGTCTGCATGTTTGCTTTTACGTGTTTGCTTGAAACAAAACATTCTCACATAAACTTGTCTGCTGATTCTTAAATACATGCGTGTTTTAACAGAGTAAAATTTGAACCTTGCACATTTGATTGCTGTGTGAAGTCTTGAAATTCAACAGAATTTTCAAATGCCGGCACAGTGCTCATTTGTTTGCTTTCAGGTAGCATAAGTGTTTCCCGAATTGCACATAAGCAACATGTTTTTGAAACCAAATACACATGTTTTCTTGTTTGAAAATATACAGCATAAGTATAACGTTCAGAAATTATCAAATTTGTAGCCTTCTTATATCTTTTGCAGTCGGGCTTGGGACCGGCTTCAGTGGAATTTGGTTAATTTTGATTTCAACCTCGTTGGTTTTACATGAGAAGTAAAACCAACGTACATGAGAGACATGTGACAAGTCTATTAAATATCAAAACTACCGAAAGCTAATCAAACATTTAATATCATAGCTGTTTAATTTTGATTTATTTTAGCAACTTACATAATTTTCTCTAGCTTCATAAAGATATGATGAGCTGCGCCACTGACCGAAACCATAGTAACTACGGCGATGCAAAAGTCACTTCCGACAATGTAAACAATTCATCGGTGCACAAACTTTTCTTTCACTTTACACGAAACCTGCAGAAGTCCCGCGGATTTTCTTGCGCACTGAGATAATATTAGACCGTATTACGTAGATATTGAATAATTTTTTTGAAAAAAGTCACTACAATCACGCTGAAACCTTGCTTATTTTAGCAAGAACTATCTACTCACTTTTACATGATTTTCTTGTTTATGTTTATTGCTTTTTCGCGATTTACGCACTAAAATACAAAAATCGAATATGATTGTAAACTGAAACCACTAATCAAGTTTAAAATCACTGCAGTACAACACAATTAATCGTATTTTAAATAGCTTCCACTGAAACCACAACCGGCGGCGCGTACATTTGACAACAAAATTTGACAGCTAAGCCCAACCAGGCCCAAGCCAGAGAGAATAAAAGAGCGCATTTTTGTCCTATTACACAGACAGGAATGTAGGGCCAGAAGGATGGGGTAGGCCGCTCCTCTTAGTTTTCTACTCTCATGTCGGGACCCTTGATTCAAGAGAAAGCTAAATTTTATGCAGAACGTCTATGAAATACGGAGTTCCGGGCGAGTTACGGTTGGTAATTCAGAAATCGGCACGGGATTGTCTTCCGCAAAGTTTGTGTAGAGAGCGCCGATGTAAAAAAAGATGTGTGTGATGATTGGAAGGCGCAGATCAAAACAATCGTAGGCGATTATAAACCTGAGCATGTACTCAATTCAGACGAAACTGGCATGCATATACAGATTCAATTTGAAAAATTGATTTAACAATTTTCTCACCTGTTATATTCTACTTCCAGCAATATTTTTCAAATGTCTTCCGGATAAAACAATGGAATTTAAGGGTGAAAAATGTCAGGGAGGTAAATACAGCAAGGACAAAATAACGCTATTATTTGCGGCGAATTCAATTGGCACTGAAAAACTAACACTCTTATTTAGGGTTGCCAACTCTCCCGGAATTCCGGGATTCTCCCGGAAAAATACAGTTCATTTAAAAAATCTCCCGGCTCCCGGAATGCAGTTAATTTCTCCCGGAAATTTAACAAAAATTGCCTTCACGGAATTATTATATTTTATGCTCGCTTTTATATGCTTATAAATAATACAATATTAATGATTAAAATTCGTAAATTGCACTAGATTTGTACAATTGATTAAATAAAAGATCTGAGTACTTCTTTATATGAGCCAATAAATGAGGATAAAATGTACGACGATTACTGTTTGCTGCGAGAAGTGCAGGACCTTGTCGCAAGTAAAACAAAGAGGGAAGACTTGCGATGGGTTAATTTTTTTGAAAAATGTAAAGAAGAATTGGGCAAAGAAATAAAAAAACTTTTTACATTCGCTCTATCCATCCCTATCTGCAAATGTTGCCGCTGATCGTGTTTTCAGCGTAGTAAACGAACTGTGGTCAGTAAATATATAATACCAGTTCTGGCGCACTTAAGAGGAGCAAAAGAGGTGCAAATAAGAGGAGCAATAAGGACATGGTGCCTTCGATTGTCGACCCACGCATGACGTAAGTGATGATCTTTGAGCTAATAAACAGCTCAACTGGGCTTTTAGCTTATTTATCAGTTCAACTACCCTATTTATCAGCCCAACAAGGTTCTTTATTAGCTCAACAGGGTTGTTTATCATTTCAGCTAGGCTATTTATCAGCTCAACTGGGCTATTTATCAGTTCGAAATCATCGATTACGTCATGCGTGGGATGCGCGTGCCGACAATGCAGGCACCATGTCCTTATTGCTCCTCTTTGCTCCTCTTATTCACTCTTCTTTTGTTCCTCTTAAGTGCGCCAGAACTGGTATTATATATCTACTGTGGTGAAAAAATTGTAATCGGCTTAATGAAACACATGTAAAATCATAAATTCAGGTAGGCACAAATTTTAATTACACATGTAAAGAATTCTTTAGCTTTATCCTTGCAAATCAAAAGACATTACAAGCAACTCGTTGTGTAAAGAAATATCATTTTAAATAAATAAAATTGTTTTTCATTTATTTTTTTATTTTCCTCCCGGATTTCCAATCCACTGAGTTGGCAACCCTACTCTTATTGCTCGGTGTAAATCAGCCAAACCAAGGTGTTTTAAAGGAGTGAAGAGTTTACCTGTAGAATATCACGCAAATAAAAAAGCATGGATGAACAGTGATCTCTTCTGCTCATGGCTGAAAAACTTAAATAAATCAATGAAGCAGAAAAAACGAAAAATACTGCTTTTCATAGATAACTGCCCTGCTCATAATACCATACCTCCTAAGATGACAATTTTTGCCAGCGAATACGACATGAGTTTTGCAGCCTCTCGATCACGGAATGTTAAAAAATTTGAAATATTACTATCGTAAGGAGCTGATGAACAATGCAAAGAAAAAGCCTGCTATTGATTTATTAATTGCCATAAGGATAATTGATTCTTCTTGGAGACAAGTAAGTATCAAAAACTGTTTTCAGAAATGTGGATTCGCAGTTGGATTGGAAACTGTACCACCATGTGAGCCATCTTCTAGTCGTAATTTTGAAAAACTAAAACAATCATTTCCAGCAAAAAGTCCTGAAGAAATTGATTTGCGGTTTGATGACAGATGATGATATCCTGGACTCTTCAACTAGCAAGGAACAAGAGTGTGATGAAGAAGATGATGACGATAGGTTCATCCCTGAAATCATATTTAACAGCCAGATCAAGATAGCCATTGATAATGTCAGGTCTTTCCTTGAGCAAAGTGAAGAGATTGAGGAAGATACGTACGCAGCTCTTTTCGAAATAACTTCCACAATTGATAAATAAGCTATAAAAAATATAACCCAGAGAAAAATTACTGATTTTTTTGTAAAAATGTGATTATTTAATAAATATCTCTTTAACTAGAGTTTTAGTACCCCTGTTTTCTCTAACTCGAAGTTTCTACAACTCAAAACACTCTCTAACTCGAAAAAATTCCTCTTCCCCTTGCGATTCGAGTTATCGAGATTTCACTGTACCTCTAATTCCCTTAGTGATTTAAGGTAAAACTGAGATATGCGACGAGGAACGGAAATCGTTTTCAGCTGGTGGAGGATTCTCCTTACTCCACTTTTGAATCTTGGATACATCGGATACTTAGATTTAGAAAACTTTCTTAAGGTGTTTTCCATATGTTTTAAATAAGATACCATTAAAAAGCTTAGTTCATTGGATGCGTATTGTTTTTAGCTTTCTAATGTTATAAAAATCAATTTTTCGCTTTTTTTTAAATACCGCTTTTGCGCTTAATATGGCAGTATTGTAGATTATGCATTATTTGTATATACTAAGTAGTGTTGGAAAATATTTTGATATCGTAGTAACCAGTGAAACAAACAGTTATTTACTCCATCACTGTGAGCTTTAAATCACTATGATTTTAAGCAGTGATTTTTAGTCATTGCAGTAATTTGTGCAAAAGATGTGTTGACCAGAACTTCATTTAAAAGCACAATATAGAAAGATAAATTTATCTTATTTTCAGCAATCAAACATAAAAATATTTTCAAACTTAACTGCAACTATCGATAAATATTTATAGCTAAAGATTTGACAAGAATTTTGAAAGTTTCCAGGAAGATTAGATGCTCAAATCAAAAAAGATTCATTACTATGAAAGTGTTATCTTATTGCATATAATAATAATAATAATAATAATATTAATAATAATAATAATAATACTTGATTACCAAATATAGATTACAGTATATTGTATATAGATAACAGTTTTTTATTAAAACTAATTGAAATGAACAGGCTCAAAATTTGATGAACATCGATAAAGATGTAGATGAAAAAATAAAAAGAATAACTTTGCTAGGCAATCCCAAACAAGCAGAGGTCGTGCTTTGGGATCGTCAGTTTCAAGCTTTCACATAACCTGATTATTATTAAAACTTGTCGAATTATGCTGATTACAAATTTTATTAAAAGGTTCTCTAGCTTAAACATACATAACAATCCATAAAACAATAACAATAAGTTCTTCTCAATATATTCTCTCACAACTTCTTTAAATTTATTGAAATTATTCAGCTGACAGATGTTCTGTGGTAAACAGTTATATAGCCGCGGGGCAACATTAAAGGCTGACAAGACAATGCTGCCGCGAATCTAGATTCCTGCGACGATCTCTGGAACCTAACCTTAATCACTTTCTCCTCCTAGCGCAGGTGTCGATCAATAATCAGCCCCAGACACTTTGTGCTATTTACGATATCAAGAGGAATACAACAACAACAGTTCGTTTGGCATGAGCCTTCGTGAATGACAGCCCTAAGGATATCAGGAGGCGCAGCAGCTAAATTTAAAGAAAACGGCATGATGACTATCTAATTATTTCTAAGACTGACAAGATTATTGCTAAGCCAAGATTATATCTGCTTCATTCTACTATTCGCTGAAGCACATGCATCCTCCCAAATTATTCCACGGATTATTGCTACAGTATAATTAGCAAATCCATATAACGAATAGTTTTTGAATTAGAATTTAAGCAAATTATTAATGAACATTAAAAATAAAGTTGGTCCCAGAATCGTTCCTTGTGGGACACCAATAGTAACACTGAGGGCATCACTAACATATTCTTCTATACGAGTTGATTGTGTTCATCCTTGTGAATAAGATCTAAGAAGATTAAGTGGAACGCCGCTTATCCCTATTTCATTCATTTTTCCCAGCAGTACTTCCTGACTCACAGTATCAAACGCTTTCTTGAAATCAAGAAACTTACCTAAACACTTCAGGCCCTTGTTTAAATTAGAAACAACTTATTTTTTCACCTTATATATTGCATCTTTTGTGCCACGCGAATTTCTAAAGCCATATTGATTGTCAGCTAAAAGATTTTCCCCTTCCAAATATTTTATTAGCCTGTTTTTGATAGCCTTTTCGAAAATCTTTGTTACATGTGATAGAAGAGATATTGGACGATAGTTATTCAAATCTGTATGATCGTTACCTTTATGCAGGGTTTTTACTATGGCTCGCTTAAGCTGGAGTGGGAAGTGTCCCAGATTAAAGCATAAATTGATTATGTGGGTCAATGGTTTAAATAATACGAAATCATTGTCCTTTAGGACAATAGATTGCAACCCATCCACGCCAGGCACTGTGTTAGATTTTAAGTCAAGTATAAGTTGCTGAATTTCACTTTCATTTGCCGGAAGTAAAAACAATGAGTTACTGATACTTCTCCTATCGACTCACTCTCTAGTGCCTTTTCAATTTTATGTTGTTTTTTAGTTCATGGCCTACACAGATCAACTATTTCTTAAATTAATTTGCAATATCTATCTTTCTGTCCCTAGAAATAAGCTCATCAGTACTGGAAGTAGTATTATCGCAGTAGTGGAAGTACACTGAAAAAAATCATTTGGTATTTCATATAAAGAAATAGTCATAATTTACTAAAGAAAATGGTTGATTTTCAGCCTACTAATTCAATTTGTTGTTTCCGCAAATCATGAATCGTTAATTATCTCCGTATAATATTAATCATTTCTTTTACTATCTTTAGACATTTTTACAATAAAAATAACTAAACTTTCTATAATGCAGACATTCATGCAAATTATATTGGCAAAATTTTCTATTTCAATAGTAAGAAACTCTACAAACAGTTGATCCTTTTTTAACTAAAGAAGATTAGTTATATCAACTAATCTAGATTTCTTTATTAATTAAAGTGTTTTGAAGAATAAATCATACTTTTAGACTTTTCTACCAAATCAAAGTCATCTATTTGCAATTAGTTAAAATTTCGAATTCTTTTCGTTCAGTGTAGTATTGTCGCTTCATTTATGACACTCCAAATTCTTCGTGTTATTCCCGGCATCCTTTACTAGATTTTTGTAGAAAGTATCTTTAGTTGAACGAATTAATGATTTCAAAAGATATTTGTGAATTTTATATATTCTTGAACGGTCTGTATTTAAAGGTTGTTTTTGTAATTTAGCTGCCATTCATTCGCTTTTCCGGACTTATTCAATAAGGCTTGTAGTCATCCAAGGTTTCAAATTCATCAGTTTATGACTAACTTTCTTTGCCGGCTCGAGACAACTATCATTAATTATCAAAAGAGCATTATAAAAGTTATCAGAAGAAACTTCCACTTTACGTTTTGAATACACTTCAGACCAAGTCTCAGTTTCAAGTCTGCGTTTAAAGTGCATCAGGTTTAGTTTTTTGCACGATACCACCCTTAAAATTTTGTTTACTTTGATTTTGATTTTCCTTATAAATTATCTTAGCAAGAGTTGCAAAATGGTCAGTTATGTATGTTAAATAAATTGCTGACTTAAAGACACATTGGTTTTTGTCCTTATGAAATATATGATCCACGCAAGATTCACGGTAACTGGACTTCCGGGTACAACCATAGAGACAATTAGTAAATCCATATTCATTTAAAACATTTAAGTATAAGTATATGGCCAACTAGATTTAAATTCTCCTCTAATCAGGGTTCCCACTTTTGATACGTTTGTATCATTTTGATACATTTTTATTTGAAACTTATATAAACTTATGTTTTGCCCTTGTTTCGACTGTACGAACTATGTTATTGGCAAGACATTGTTCGCTCCTGATCCATTTAAATAGTCAAAAGCCATTACGTGATTTCTCAAACAAGTAACACTAGAGCCTTCTTGTCACCACATTTTAATTTTGTTGAACGTCAGCGCTAAAACCCATCTAGGGCTTTGGCTTGGCAAGTTAGTTTTATTAACATTTATGAAATATCTATTGCCATTGTTCTGATACATCATATTTAGAGGATATGTCTTTCTATAATTCCTAGAAACATAATTTGACCCGTTATGTAAATGTATTTCAAAAAGCATTGGTACACTCAAAAGCGCATTTCTCATTTTACATCATGTTTGCGGTTTTCGAACTTTTCGATCAGTGCCATGCAAAACACACTAAATCTCCGGTCACAATAATACCTGGCAAACGGTGGATCTTCTGGTTAAATTTCATATTTTCCAACGGCATCGTTTTCGTGCCGGAAATTGAAGTTGCCCAACATGACACATATCCCTAAATGCAGGAGAGAGGTTACAAATGAAAATCAGAGCAAGAGCTGTGAAAGGATGAAGATACCCGAAATCGATTGAAGCACATGGATGTCACTTCGCTAGTTTCAAACCGTTACTTGTATTTTGTGAATCGGTTGATGATAGTGTTAGATTTTACGAAATTGAAGCGACATTATCGAATGTATCACTTTTGAAAATAACCACATTTGTGGTTCTATTCTGTATTTTAGCGGTGCAATATTTTAAAGAATTAATTCTTTTTAATTCTTAGCATTTAGCATGAGTTTATTGCTCTCCAATAAATATTTGAAGTGAACCGCATATTCTCGATTAGATAAAAAGTTTTATCACGTGTAAATTCTTTGATTAGTCGAGTGAAATTTTTCTGTTTAAAGCATAGTACTGAGTTCGAATTCACGTGAAAATTTCATGCAAAATTTCACGTGAAATCTGTTTCGGCGAAAATTTCGCTTGAAAATAAGCAAAAGTTGTACTCTATTCTTAGCATAAAAAGTTGCTTTGAAGTTGCTTTCGCGTTGAAAACGTAGATGGCACTGAAACATGTCTCCAATCATTTCACGCCAATTTAGTCTGTGCAATTCATTCTTTCCAGCTAAAAAGTGACATTTGGTATTTCAATTTGAAAATTGAATAGTGCAAATGTCTTTCCAATAAGAAAATCGATCGAAAATTGAAATTCTTGACATTTCATCCATCAGAAATGAGCAGTGTCTCTGCTTTTCTCCATATCCAAAATTTTCGCTCGAAAGAATTACCAGATAATGGAGACATATCAAAATTTAGCTTCACGATTAGCTCAGTACCAGCTTTAAGATGTAAATATTTAGGATCAAAACTAATACAAAACAAAACGTTCACTGCTATACAGAAAGATAATCTAGGGTGGAGTAGGCATTTTGTAGCATCATAGGAAAGAATATACATACATTATGTATGAATGGACGTAAGTGTTGAATCACGTTAATTGCAAGTAATACTACGAGCGCATGCATAATAATTTCATATCACATTTTATTTCGATTCGTTTTTTGTAGGTATAATTTATTGGTTGTAATTGTAATCCCCATTATTGCTTCTTTGTCACCGTCTGTTAGCTTTTATTATCAGCTAAACTGTCGTCTTGCGTCCTTTGCCTTGAACGATGCTATAGAGACCAGAAAATGACCTGAAATATAATTGAAAAAAGTTCCGATTTTTTATTTCAGCCCTAATTTCACATTTAATTTCTCTAAAATTTCAGTTTTATTTAATATTTAGAAATAAGATACTTTTTGTAACGTACTTGAAATTTTTCCGTGCAAATTTTCGGGAGACTCGCAGCTCATAAACTCTTTTTTACAATCTGCGGAGAAATGCCTGCATCTTTCCATGAAATACGAATATTCATTAGTGCTAATTTCTGAATGAAATTATCACAGAAAAAAAAACAATTACTCAATTTTGACAATGATAGAAAATCACATAATTATTAGGCTTTACAAGAAGGCGCTTGATAATTATATCATTTGAATTTGGGAATCATTTAATATTGTATCAGCTTCCCCATATTGAAGATGAAAAATGATTTCATATAAACATGCAGGCAGTAAAATCTCAAAGTGAAGTCAAAACCTTAATATAGGCCGCATTTTTTTGCACTTTAGATCAGATCAAGCTTCACTGGTTCTCAAAAAAATCATTCACATCAGGTAGGTTGCTGCATTCACTTAAGTTGCTGCATTCGCTTAAGTTGCTGCAACCACCTAAATTGCTGATTTGACAGCAATTTTATTCCAGGTTAAGGTTATCAAAACATTATCATGACGTGTAATGCTAATTCAGCAGGTTGTTGTTTGCTGTCTAACATTGTGTTAAAAGTAATTTCAAATTTATGTTTGATTTTCATCATGCTGTCAGTCTGTGAGCCATAACTGGTTGGTGCAATCGCTACAGGTAGTCAAAGAGCCGTTTCACACGAGACACTCGGTGTCCGGCCACTGAATCCTCAGCCACTATTTTTGTATGGAATTGTGGCCCGGACACTGTGGCTCTGTGTGTATGCTCTCATTTATTACTATGCACCGGTAGTGGCTAGAGACACAGTGGCCGGACACCGAGTGTCTCGTGTGAAACGGGCCAAAGTATCAGCCACTACGAACAATTTTTCTCAATTTCTCAGTCTATTGTGAGCCCATGAGCTTTTACTCAAACGGTTTTGCTGCCCTCAAAATCTTCCTCAGTGAAATCTTACTGTAATGCATACTAATTCCATAGCGTCGGCCCTGTCGTCTGCAAAGGAAAAACTGGGACCAATGACTTTAGACGAAGTCACTGTATCCAGTTCGGGCGGAGTGTGATTATACACCTTGAGAATGCCGGTGATTAGATTGATGTCGCAAAGTGGATTTGTGAACTCAAGAATGGAAAAATAATATTATAATTTAAGATAGAATAATAATACATACGAGGGTTGATCCAAAGGTAATGATAATCAATATAAACCAAGGTGACTAAACTTAAAAAAAATATTAAGTTTTTAACATAGTTTACTAACAAGTTATTACATTGAGTCCATCTTTTCCCCAAACCCAAGATACCCTTAGAAAAAAATGGTTTGTCTCTACTCTCTCACTGGGACTTGATCTGGCGAATAGAGGGAATGTTCCAGCAGCTCGAATCCTGTTTCTTGAATTGTAGCCATAGCAGCTGAAGCCTTGCGAGCCAGTGCATTGTCTTAAAACAGTACTCCAGCTCGCAGTTTACCGCGCTTTTTTTCCTAAATAGCCTCCCGCAATGTTCTTTACTCAGCGTATAAAAAACATGATATAGTGGTTTCCTTTTCCAAATGCTCCACCATAATAATTCCTTCAGCGTCCTAAAAACAAAATGATGCATAACCTTCCCTGCCGAACTTGACACCTTGAATTTCTTCGGCATTCGTGAAGAGGGTCGCTTCCAGGCTAGCGATTGCCGTTTGGTTTCTGAATCATAAAGGTGGATCCAAGTTTTGTCCATGGCTATAAAACGTGACAAAAATTTCTCCAGATCTGCCTAGAACTTTTCGAGGCTCATCCTTGAAATATCAACTCGTTTGTCCTTTTGTTCGTCGGTTAACATTCTCAGCACTCCACGCTCAGAGACCTGCTTCATATGTTGTTCGTTGGCAACGATTCTTTGAACAGTGTCATACGAAATCCTTTTGACCTCAGCTACATGCTTGATGGTCACTGTTTGATCTGCCAATACGACATCTTCGACTTGATGAACGTGCTTCGCGGTGTTCGGCTTCAGTGCATGTTCTTCCCAATTTAAACTCATCGGCCCTAGTGTTTCCACCAAGTCGCTGTCTATGTCATTAGTAGATTTTTTTTTCAAACACAGGTACTTCATGACAACTCTAATTTGGTTTTTCTCCATTTTGATGATCGCTCTTCGAATATTCATTTTTAAAAGAATGTACCCAGTTGGAATCGTTGCCTATTTATGTATATGTTTTTATGCTGCATAAGTGGTTGCATGAGGTAGTAACATTTTTTTTTTAATTTATGCGAACTGGAAATAGTCGATTATCACTATTTTTAGATCAACCCTCATATAGATATATATATATATATATATATATATATATATATATGTATATATATATATATATATATATATATATATATATAACAGTTTGAAAAAAACTGTTTTTTTCAAACTGTTTTTTTCAAACTGTTTTTTTCCAACTGTTTTTTTTCAAATAGTTTTCGTTTTCTGAAAACAGCAGAAACGCCTATCACTAATGTTAACACCCAGTATCAATCTGCTGCTGGTCGAGTGAAAAAAGTTTCCAAAAAGTTTCAAAAAACAGTTATTTTTGGAAAAAAACAGTTCGTTTTCGTCTTCTGAAAACAACAGAAACGCCCATCACTAATATATATATATATATATATATATATATATATATATATATATATATATATATATATATATATATATATATATATATATATATATATATATATATATATATATATATATACAGTACGCCCTCGATAAAAGCAACCGATGAAAATTGGAGCAGTGGCGTTAATTGAGGTTGTTGCAATAACCGAGTCACAAAAAAGTTTTGCCTTGAATTATAATTTACCGTGAAAACTAAAGTGTGAAAAATAAAAGAATATTGTTCGTCGTCAAAGAAATGTAATAGAATTTAATTCATTAAAAAAAATATTTACATATGTAATACAGTATTTGGTTAAATTGGTTTAAAAAATTGGGAAATGTTCGTTTGCTTTTTCTTGGAGGATACATTAATGTCAACGACCAGCTCTCGCAGTTTTTGAAGAGTCAAGGTATCTTCTAGTGAGACCGAGTTTTCTTCAGCCCATTGAAGACAAATGCTAAATGCTTGGATAGCATGTTCTGTTTTGATTTTTGGCCGTGGAGGACTTACACTTGCACCTGTGCTTTCTTCACTCTCGATTTCTTCGGCTTCTAGATTGTTGCAAACAGGCACCTGCTCGATATTGTTTTCCGCAATCCAATTGCTTAATCCCTCTGTGACAAAAGTTTCAGTGGCAAATAAATCTTGAAGCAAGTCATTAATGGATGTCATCATTTCGCGGTCACTAATGATTTTATCGCTAATGACCCTCAACGGCAGCTCATCCTCCTCATCCTACTCACTATCAGGAGACATCAAAGGCTTCCAGCACTTTTGTATAGCCGAAGACTTAACGTTGTCCCATGCAGTAGCCAGGAGGCATATGGCATGCCTCAAATTAAAAGCCTATATTTTACTCTCCAACTCTGAACCTCGGCTTCCGACTAAATGTGCCAAAAATCCTTTTTTATAGTATAGTTTTGTCAAATTGATGACATTTTGGTCCATTGGTTGGAGAATAGCGGTGCAGTTTGCTGGTAAACACATGGTAACAATCTTTCCATCATCACTTATCATCTCCAAAACAATTTTAAAATTCGACGAAATCAATTCGAAAATAATTTTACCTCTGGCACGAAAGTTGAATGAAACCAATCTTTAAAAAATTCGTGTGTCATCCACGCATTTTTGTTGGCCTTGTAAACGACGGGCTTATTTTCGAAATGCTTGAATGCTCGAGGATTTACAGCTTTTCCTATAACGAACAATTTGACTTTGTGCGTACCAGACGCATTAGTGCAAGCAAGAAAAGTGATTCTCTCCTTGCTTACTTTCCTACCAAGAGCAGTAGCTTCTTTGGAACCCACAAACGTTCTGTTTGGCAAAAGCTTAAAAAATAGGGCAGACTCGTCCGCATTGTAAATTTGATCTGGTAACAAGTCAAGCTCTTTAATTTTATTTTCGAATTTAATCAAAAATGGTTCTACCAGTTTTGGCTTATTTGACAGCTTTTCTCCGCAAGTTTTAAGCATTCGTATTCCATTCCGTTTTTTTGAAATTTGAAAACCAGCCATTGCTGGCATTAAAAGCACCTGGTTTTTCTTCAAGTTTTTTGTGAAGCGTGCATGCTTTTGACTTAAGGATTTGTGCGGAAATGGGTACGTTTTGCCTGCGTTTCCTCTGGAACCAATTGTACAAAGCTTTTTCCATCCTTGGATACTCGCAGGCTTTTAAAGTTACGCGCTTTCCCGGTCCAGACTCAGAATTTGATACGAATTTATTAAGCAAATGTTTTCTCCTTTTTATTCTACTAATGCTTGACTTGTTGCGCTTGTATGTTTCACAAAGCGATTTTACTGATGTACCGTCACTCAATTTGGTTAAAATCTCTGCCTTCTGCTTTATAGACAGTTTGGGGGCTTTTTTTACGATAGCCATGATTTCTAAATTAAAACAAAGCAATTACCGAGCGCGAGAATATTAGCTGAAGACTGGTAAATTAAAAAGCAAATCATAGAGGAAAAAGAAGGAGTGTAGTGTAGTCACACAATTTCATTTTGTCCACAAGCTGCAATTCGGGTTAGGTGGGAAAATGTGGGTAAAACACACGCAAACCCTTTCATCTAATTTTAATGCTCACCTTTGTTTTGTTTTTGATTTTCACAAGATTATTCACGGACACGAAATAAAAAAATAACAAATGGGTTTTGGAAGAAATACGAAATATTTTCCTCTTCGTTTCTTCTTATTCTTTTATGACGCAAATACAATGCACCCACGATACATGAGTGTTAAAAGTTCTGAGAGAAGTAGCTGCTGTAAAATAACTGCCAGTTACAGTAAAACCAAACAAAAACAAAACAAAGATAAAACGAGATAAGAGATGGAAAGTTGCGTTTACTGAGTCAGATTTTTTTGAAAAGTTGCAATTACTGAGTCACTATGGTATAAATTTGGGTGTTGTTTTAACCGAGGTATTGCGTTTATCGAGGGCGTAGCATATATATATATATATATATATATATATATATATATATATATATATATATATATATATATATATATATATATATATATATATATATATATATATATATATATATATATATATATATATATATATATATATATATATATATATATATATATATATATATAAGATTAAAATTGATAATCTCTGGAGTGGCCCCGATGGAGCTGAAACATAGATGAAAGAACATAGATGTATATAAGTAGTAGGTCGATGATTTGTTCAAATTAAGATGTCTTTAACCCTTTGGTCGGAATTATACATGTAAAAAAATGAATTAAATAATCTGAATTTAAGAAAAAAAAAATTAGATCACCTTAAGCCGGCGCCAAACGATGCTACCAACACCCTCCAACGTTGGGCACTTGATGGTTGGACGCATCGTGTGGCCGATGCGCCAGCTACCAGTGTCCAATGTCCAGCGTCCAACGTTGGCGCTGGAACATGTTCGGTCTGCGGCCAATCTTTTAATATTTGACTCAAACGTTGGAGGCAAACGTTTGAATCAAACGTTCACCGCATCGTTTGGCGCCGGCTTTAGCTAAAAAAAAATTTATATTCATTCTTGTGAAAAAAGTTTCAGCCAATTTTTGAGCTTATGAAAGCAAATTCCTTTTGAAAGTGGGTAAGCATAGAATTTTTCGGTGGGTATTTGTATAAAATTTTTTCTTGATTGATTTTAAGGCAGTTATCTGAAAATTAGTATGTTAACTATATGTTATTCTTCTTGAATCAGCACACCTTTTTTGGATCAACGAGTTTGGGAAAAGTTTTGTGAGTAGCTAGGTGAAATAGTTAGATTTTTAAATCAATTGCAAAAATGATATAGCCTATCTCAACACACTACTAAGTATAATTGACAGCCAACTTGAACAAGCTTCCACACTAGAACAAAGAGAACGGTGACAAATGCCATAGTACAATTTAGCCAACTCAGGCCAACGAGTGCGTTGTGACTATTTGTTGGCACTATGTGTACGCTGTTTTAGAATACGTAATTTGACAAATAAGAAACTGATTTTTGTTTTTGTTGCACTAAGCTTTCTGGATAAGAGCTAAAACTCTAATTGACTAACAAATTGAAAGAAAATAACAATATTTATTTGATAAAGCTATTTCTCGACAACCCAGTGCTAGCCTGAAAGTTATCGTTGGTTGATACTCATAAATGATAAGGAGTATGAGGTGATAAGCTCCACGACCACTTTTACCCCTGACTTGATTTTTTATCTATGATCTATAAAAACACCTTTTCAAATTTACCGCTCAAAGCCCAATATTCTGTTTACACTTGGCACCCTCCAACCAGCTTAAAAGATATCTTGTAGCTACTTAGATCAATTTGAAAACGTGTTTTTATAGATCCACAATTTTTTTATTAGTTTCTTAGGTTTTAATTTCGTTTAAGAATCACAACAATTACACTGTAAGTTGCTAATGTAAAAAAGTGCTGAAAATATTTGTTGGCAATGTGCTATTATACTGAAATAATTAGTTTTAAACCAACGTTGGTTGTCCGTTTGGCTGGACTACGAATATTTAAGAAACAAAACTCAAACAATAGACCTTTCATTAGTAATTATTGTTTATTCCTTATCAAAAGTTTGAAATCAAACACAAATCTGCTCAAATTAGATTATAAGGTTATTTTCATAGTGCTATGGTACATATTAAGCATAGTGTAATATAAAAATAAATAATCATATGTAAACCGTACAAACTCAACCACTCAAAAATTTAGAACTATTTTTATCACATTCATTTATATGTAAAAGACTGTTGCAATTGACAAATGCCACTAGCCCAAACATAGCTAGGTGTGTACTAAAAAGCTTAAATAGCAGCACACATTTCTCCCATCCAGGCTATCTGTTAATGATTTTGTCTTATTAGTAGTAAGTTTGCAGGAAGCCACATAGTCAAGGAGAAACAGTATTGGAAGCATATACTCTAGCAGCCTTCGTCATCTGGATGAAGAAGAAGTTATTAGCATGCACTTGATCTTGAAAACGATTCATAACTAACCAACACTCACTTTGAATGAACGACACCACTCGTCGACATCGTCCGCGGTGGTCTTTATCAAAACACTTCCGGCAAATTTCACCCGCAGCTGCAGTCCCGAACAAATGAGCTACTTGCACCGAATCTTTTGCATAAAATATCACTCGTCGCGATGAGCACTCTTCCAGAGTAGCCGTAATTAAAAAGATACTTAATACAAGATAAATTGACTTCATTTTCAGGCTTTAACTGGCAGTGAGTGCGACGTTCACTTAATGAGTTCTGCCTTGTAGCTTTGAAGAATCGGACAAATTCTGAGTTTGCCTAGCACAAAATCTTCAGTCCAGCAGGTTATCTTATCGTGATTAACAAGTATGTGGATAAAAACGATAAGGTGATGTATTGACTAGGAATTCACTAATATCTTTTAGCAATAGGAAACATTTGTAATCGTCTCAACTCAATAAATTTATTACGTCACCTATAGCGTTTATTTGCTGATAGGAGGATAGTAGTGAATATTTGTTGAAGCTCGTCATTTCCCGGTAGCCACGATTTTGTAATAGCGTAGTATACGCATACCTAATTCTGAGAATAAACAAATGATTTTGCAGAATTTTAACGCCAGCTTAGTCTGAGCGGTATATGTATGTATGTATATTATATTTTGGTTTAGTGACTCAGAGCATATCTTTTAGAGTGATGTAGCTTCAAATCGAGACTTTAGATGAATTTGGAAAGCTTTTTAATATATTTTTAATTATAGTTTAGACAAGCTCTGCCCTACTAAGCATAAACGTTCTATCTACATTTTTGGGTAAACACCGGATTCGAAAACTACTAACTCTATTACATCATTCTACAAAATCTGAAAAACCTATATTTTGTGGAAGTATGTTAGAACCAATAATGAAAAAACAGGTCTGTTCGCGTACCTGAATCTATTATAATATATTTAAATAGATTCGCAGCAAGTCGTTTTTGTACTCTTGATGCAAGCTAAATTTCGCCACAAAATGAAGCCAGCTGGAAAAATCTGTTGCTGCTGCAGTACGCGAACAGACATATTGAATATCTCGAAAGTACTAAAATGAAGGTAGAACATTTATGCTTAGTAGGGCAGAGCTATAGGTGGTACTTCTTAGTGGTCTATGCTTTCAGATACTTGTTGCTGAGCTACTCATTGTGAAATTTTAGTTTAATTATCATGATTACTATAAACATTTTGTAGCCTCAGTTTAATCTATTCCAAAAAAAAAACGAAAAAAACTACCAAGCATGTGTCATTTTTTCAATGATTTGATGAGACATACATAAGTTTTATTTAATCGTTGAAAATGTCCAAAACACGATTCTCGGTTATTGCCCAACAAAAGTGTGCGAAGTAGCCATTGCTCACGGTGCACAACAAGCGGTTATGCTTACCATTTTCGAAGACGTGTTTGGATTTCTTCAAGCGAAATCTGCTGGAGTTTTTGCGTCTAGTCGATATCGATGATGAAGCCTGGGCTCATCACTTTATGCTACAGACCAAGTAACAATCAAAACAATGGACTTCCAGAGCAATCTGCTCCAAAGAAGACAAAAACTGTTCCTATGGCCGGAAATGTGATTGCCACGATTTTTTTTTGGGATTTGAAGGGAATAATAATCTTCATTAATTTTTTGGTGAAATATAACGGAGCACTTTTACAATTCATGATTCATTGAGAAATATAAAAAAACTTGGCTCCATCTGGCAAAAAAGAAAAAAACGACTGTTCCACCTAAATTGAGTGAATTGCGCAAGGAATTGCTGTCACATCTACACTACTGGCCTCACTTGGCTCCATGTAACTTCTTTTTGGTCCCCAATAGGAAAACATGGCTCACAGGAAAAAAATTCTGTTCGAACGAGGAGGTCATCATCGAAACATAAGCCTACTTTGAATAATTTGACAAATTGTATTTTTTGGAGGAGCTAAATAAATGGCAGGGACATTGGGAAAAACGTAGTGCTTGAAAAGGAGATTACGTTGAAAAATAAGAAACAAATACTGAAAATCTTGCGTCTTCTTTCCTAATAGGAAATCTTATTGATTTACCCTCATACATATATACACTCGTCAGCGTCTGGCACAATGAAATATTATTTTCTGATGCAAGTCGTATGAACTTACCTAACCCAGGTAAGTTCTCAAAGTCCAGACGCTGCATCAGCATAATTGGTTCAGATATGCATCGCGTCCCGCCAGTCTTCAGTAAGAGCTGTAGCCTTTCAGGCGCATGAGTTGAAAATAATAAACTTGTTTTAGATTTGAATAGCTGCCGCTTTTCTTTTCTCCTCTGAGTGTTTCAGCTTTTTTAGCTCCCACCGCAAGTTTAAACGTATTAAGTTTCCAATTTCTTTTGCATTGTTCATTTTGTCACTAAAAACTTTGTCTTGCTTTTTTGTTTGATAGGTGATCGATGTTTTAATAATGAAGCAGAGGTAGGACTCTAGTAGTTGTCATTTCGCTGATTAAATGGATCAAGTGAAATGAGATGGAGGCTGCTGGTGACAACAGTCAATTCCGTCTCGCTATACCGGGCCGAAATTCGGAAATAGGCCTGCCAACTTGGGAGTTCCAGAAGCTCATTGCCAGTGTCCAAAGCAGGGGAGCCCTACGTTTTACCTATCAGTACCATGTGGTCTCAGAAAAGGCCATGATGGTGGTATCAGGAAGAATCCCAATAAATCTACTAGCGCGAGCACACTCTCTTGCTCATATTTGGCAGAACAAAGGCTCTTAAGCGCGCAAGTGCGCTTACCTTTCAAGCAACAATGTTCGAATGAGAGCTGTAAACGACGTTGGACAGCTAAGCTAATAAGCGCCGGACACAATGATCCATTCCATTCCATTCCAGAATAAACGTCAAAGTTGGCGGCATAGAAAATGTACGAGACTGAACACATAAGGCTGGAATGGAATGGAATGGAATGGAATGGACGAGTTGACCAACTTTCAACTTTTCTGGATCAGAGTAGTATTATTATTAGTACTAAAAAAATTTTGCTGTGGTTTTTGTTTATACAAGGGTATAAAACTTATTAGCATTCCAAATAACTATAGAAAATTGCTATCTATTTTAAAATAATCACGCAAAACTGAAATTTTAAAACTACAATTAAACTGTCGCACACTAAACGGAATGGAGACTATGTGTTCAGTTTGCTGGAATGGACATGAGCTGGAGAGTGCTGGATCGGAATGGAATGGAATGTGCTGGAGCATTGTGGCCTGCGCTATAGGCCTTATCGACTCTTGCTACGGAGAAGTGAGCCTCTAGCTTCATCAGTTCTTGACCAGACACGGTTACTTCGTGATGGGCAAGACATTGTACTTGAGATACTGTGTAACAAGTGCTGCCAGATTTGTTTTTTCAAAAAATCGCCCAGGTGGCAGTAATTAATAGTGCCGAATCACTGACTTGAACGCAATTGTAGCTCAAATTCTCCTATATATTAGCTGGTCTGAATTTTATTTAGAGCCAATAAAAGTAACCCTTAATAATGCACAAGTATTTACATTCTTTTAGCGTTTTTCATTTAAAATATGTTTGGCAATCCAATTTATATTAATTATACTTTGTCTGAAATCAATAAATTACTATAGTCGTTATTTCTTCATCATTTTATTCTTCATAACAATCATTATTAGAAAATATTTAAATTAAATTCCTCCAACAATTCATCAAGTATAGGATAGCTATTAAAACACGAATCATAAGCGTGTAAATGCAACCGAAGACGCATTGGAGCTGAGATTGTTTTAAGATCAAAACTGTTTCTACGTTTGGCTTTGATAAAATTCATATAAAAATATTATCAAAGATATCATATAAGAATATTATCCGTTCAACTAAAGCGTTTGATGCAGGGATTGTTATGGACGATATTATTTCACAAAAATCATTCAAGGTTATAGTACTTGAAGCTAATTTCAGAGTGTAGATTTTAAACCAGAAATCGGTTGGTTCATTCGGAATTTATATTTCAAATATATATGTTGATCTTAATAAGTCGAATTGCAATTCTAATTATTTCTCGATATTTAGCTTCAAATGCAGCGGCAAATTCGAAAATTTTAGTGTTGTTATTTCTGGAAAATTTCTAGTTGAAATCATGTATGTTTTCTGAAAATGATTAAATGAGATAGAACTCTTCTAATCAATTCTCAAATAATTATTTTTCACGGCTTTGATATATTGAGCTGAGAAATACTGTACAAAAGTATTAAAAATTTACATATAAGTATCCTTCACTGCTTCATATAATTCAAATAGTTCCCGTTGGAACATTCGGAATAATATTTAACCATCACAAATTACCAAAATTTAACGAAGATTCATTTGGCTTGGTTGTGGTTGATCCAATTTTTTTTTCGTCGAACTAAGTTTATTCAAGTTTCATTTATGACAAGGAGATACAGTTTACCGACCTGGTATTTGAGAATGCTATATCGCATTCTGCAGTTAAGATGTTGAAGTCACCAGATAACAATAGTGAATCGGTCAAAACACGAAACGAAATTCCACAGAAAACAAATAAATACATTACATAAGAATAACTATATATGCTAGCTAATGCTTCAAATAAAATCTTAAACTTCAAGCTAAAATACGAAAGATTTTCATAATATTTTTTTTGCTACACTGATTGTTTTTTTTTTGTCTGTTTACTATTGGGTGGACTATAATAACATCCTGATTAAGCTGTAGTAAAGTGTGTCAAAAAGTAAGTAAGACGTTCTAACTAACACTTCAAACAATGTACTAGAAAACTTTCGTCTGAACTATTTTTTAGCCATCCTTTCGAAATAGGTTTCTTTTCCTAACCTGAATTGTAAATTTTGGAATTCTTCCTCCATTTCTTTATTGGTAACGAAATTTTGAATTGAGTCTTAGCTTAGCACTGAGTCAGTGGAAAATGTTGATGACATGTCGATGTCTAGTGAGCAGCGCAGTGGTAGATTTTGAGTTGTATATGTAGCTGATTTTTGTTTGTTATTTGATGGGACAAAATCAAATCGGTAATAGTTCGCTCCAACTTTAGATTTACCAATGAATATTTGGGTCTTTTTTTGGCTACCGTACTTTACTTTGATAAGAATAAAAAATAGCGCCAAATAGCAAGCGACTCGCCCAAATAAAGTGTCTCAAAATTATAGGAAAGATAGCCCTATTGGCGATAAGTCGCCCAACCTGGCAGGCCTGTGACTGACTGCGCTGGGTGATATTCAGGACACATTCTTTGTGTGCAGTCGTTTTACAAAATTTAGGCACACAATTGAACCCACGCTTGGCCTGGTCACGCCAGAGATGATCGCGGACGCTTCACTCTCGCTTTTTAAGAAACCAGTTTGATCGCATAGATGCATCGATTCATGTGTAAAAAAGGCTTTATGGCTTCTTCAAGAAATACTTTCACAGAATATGGGAAAGCCAAACAAAGCTCTAAAAGTATCGTTTTAAGGAAAGTGATCACGCTTCCTTCCTCTTTATATCTTCATTGCAATTGCTTCAGAAGTAAGCAACACACGCTTTTCTCTCCGAAGACAATTCTGGAGATGATGCTACGGTCAGATGGCGCTTGGACAGTTATGTCAACAAATATTGCACTTAATATAGAGGAAAGATCTCTCAAAAGTTTGTAAAAGTATGACAGAATGGAATTCAGCCAGTATTTGGTAAGTGTGAGTAGCACGGCTGAGTTGAAGTAATACGAAAACGGTTCCAGCTCGGATTTTTCTGGCCGGCGGTTGATGGTTTTTAGTGAATAAGAATCTCACATAATCCTGTATTGATCGCAGCAAACGTTTTGTAGGTTTTTTGAGTTACTCAAAAAAGTAGTTATCATGTTTCATCAATATTTTTAAAATAATTAAATGTAAACGTAAACAGCAATATTCTCTAGTTTTTGAACAATCACAGATTTAAAGTACGTTTCACAGTACGTTTGTTGTCCTTAACGGATAGCATTCTTTTTATTCTGTTATTCTCACACAATTTTTCTTCCATTTAATCAATCAAACTTATTTTAACTTCAAATCAAAAAAGCAATGAGTACATTCCAGACTAATGTAATAATTATCATCGCCATAAATCAAAGAGTAGGTATGTGCAGTACACGTAAATATATAGAAAAAGATAAACAATAATGTTACGAAATTCATTCCAGACACGAATTGATTTACTTTTCATATCTAACTCCTTTAAATTATTCTCGCATATCTTTTGCACCCTTGACACTTAGAAGTCACAAACATGTAAATCTATTTTATCCATTTGGCTTAAGCATAATAAAATAAGATTTTGTCGGTCCGATACAATGCGACAATGGTAGTTGTCGTACACAAAACGTTAAGATACCATTCCCGCTGGTTTATTTCACTTAGCTACTTATGTGCTACACATATGTTTTTCCATTCGATTCTATTTGTATACGAACCATAGTGGAGCGTAGAAAGTGTCGTCAGTTCGCTTACTTTTCTCGATTCGTAGCAACATTATTCTTGGTCCTTACCTTGCCTTGCTGTAACTGCCATTATTTTTCGGCCCGGCACACGGTTGGCCATCCAGGATCAGCGGTCACCGCACGAAGAGGACAATCAAGATGAAGCTTTACGGGCTCCAGACAGAAGCTGACCGGCTCAATGGTCCGTTGGTAGGCAGTCTCCCTCTATTGATATTAATGGTTGAACATAAATCACAATCATGCTGACAGGTTTCAATTAATTTTATCACGTTGGGAATTAGCGACCCGGTGGACCGGCCAGCGTCCGGGAAAAAATGAGTCGTGGAATTATAATGCTACCTTCGGTCACAATGGGGAGCCTTTTACAGTAGAATATACGAAGCTCCATACGATAGTCTTTGACTGACTGCTACAAAATGGTCTTGCATATCTCGTGGCCAGTCTATCCTATTCTCTGCTGAAATTAATCCAACAATAATAATGAAACCATGTTGCGGCTAGGCATTGTCCAATATGTCAAATCATTATGTTCTGTGATGTCTCGCGTTGTTACACACAGTGTGCTCGACTATACATACATATACACGCATGTAACTGAGATAATGATTGAAATAGTTTATACCTAGCGTTTGCATGCATGTAATTAGCTCGTAGCTCAATTTTTGGATGAAACATGCTGCTATATGTGCCTATTATTTACAATTAGTAATATCTACTGTGTTCAAACTAATGCATAATATAACTTGAAATTACTAAAAATATCAAATATTCATGTAGTGGAAATTGAAGTTGTGATTGATATTCATAAATTCCGTACCTTTGGTTATATCCGCCCACCTATACCATACCTATATACCGCTGAATTTGGGAGAAAATACTTCAATGTAAAAATATAAATAATATACCGAACCATCAGAATATAATGGACTCGTGCACGAGTATTGTATTATAAAGCCTTGGAGAAAATTTAAAATAACTTGATATTTTGGACATGATATAGAAGCAAAAGCTTCTTTGTTTCTGAATTTTTTCTGAATTATTAGTGTAAGATTTGATACACATCAATATGGTTTTTTACAAAAAAGTAACACAACATCAGAAATAACAGATGCTTTACAATTTATTAATTGTGAACTTGATTCGAATAAATATGTGGCTGCACTGTTTATTGATTTAGCGAAGGCTTTTGATACAGTTAATCATATCACTTTGTTAAAAAATCTAAGCGAACTTGAAATAAAAGGCTTGGTACTGGCGTTAATTGGTAGTTTCCTAAAAGACAGAAAAATCATGGTTAGGTTTAATGATAAAATAAGTAAACAACGAGTAGTTAACATTGGTGTTCTTCAAGGGTCAATTCTAGGGCCAACTTTATTTTTACTCTATATTTATAATTTATATTTCTCTGGCCTGACTGGAAAATATATTATTCATGCCGATGATACCCTTTTGCTAAACTCTGCTAACTCTGCTGAACTTCTGGAGCGACAAATAAATAATGATTTAATTGCTTACGGGTCCTGACTTTTGGGAAACAGACTTACAATCAATACCTGTAAAACTAGTTACATGGTATTCAAGCAGATTAATAAGAATGAGGTCTGCCTTAACATCAGAATACATGGAGAGAAGATACAAAGAGTGGCTAGATCTAAATGCTTAGGACTAATTATTGATGATAGATTATCTTGGTCCCCTCACATAAGTAATGTGAAATTTAAGTTGGTTTTCTGGGTTAGGCTGTTCAGAATGAAATATTACTTGGATTTAGAGCTAAAAAATATGATCCACAACTCTTTTGTACATCCTAAGATTACCTATGGTATTTTGCTTTGGAGTCAAACTTCAGAGATGAATATTGCCTCAATTCATAGAATACTCAATAGGATAGTTAAGGCAGTGCATGGACTGGATAGACTGACTCCAAGTGATAAACTATACAAACAAACGCATAAATTCAATATTATATTTATATTATGGAAAAAGCTAAGATAATATATAAAATACTCAATAACAATGTAAAATCTTCGATATGTCCAATAAGACACTGTGATTTTCACAGCTATGATACAAGATTTATAGATAATCTCAGGCTTGATATCGCTAGAACGAATAGAAAACATTAAGATCCTATTAGATTAGCTATGGAAATCTTTAACAATTTACCTAACTCTTTGAAGAATGCTAGGTCTTTTCCCGTCTTTAAAAGGCTGCTGAAGAATCACATTAGAACCATGTAAAATAAATTACGTACTATTCACTACTAGTTTTTACTGATTGCTGATTTTTGAAATTTAAAAATGTTGCTGTCTGGGAAGCACTTTCTCTCGTTTTGTTTTCTTCTTGAAAATGCTTTAATTAATTTTTTATTTATATTATGAAAGAGCTTCTTCTTCTTCTTTGCATGCTTTTTATTTTTCATCTTTTCCACTAACTTCCCATCAACTAACTCTATCTGACTTTGTTTATTCTCCAGTTATCCTATTTATATTTTCTTTTTAATTATTATACAATTTAATTTCAAATTAAATGTGTCGAGAGTGTGGTTTGGGATTCCTTTCCTATCCTATTCCCTTTCGGGGGATGATGATAATTTTAATTGCTTGTTTCTTGACTAAGCGCCTTACTGCTGCTAGGAAGAAGAGGCTCTGCAATGAAGTTGACTCCATTGTGTTATTGAAATTTTCGTCCCAAAGTATTGAAAACATCGACATGAACCTCCGCGGAGTTGAATGCAGAGTCAGCTGGAATGAGTTCCACGCCTCATACTTGAACTAACTTTTAAGTAAACTGTAGTAAAGTATGTTGAAGAGCAAACTATAGTAAAGTAAGTTGTAGTAAGGTCCATATAACACAGACTCAAATTTATCATGTTAGAAAATGCACACTACACTAGAGAAAATTCACCGAAATCTTTCGGCAAGAAACGCAAAACATATATTTTTTACCTACTAAGATCACTATGTTATTATGCGTCATTTAAATACCGATTGAAAGCTTAATTTGGCACGCAGAAAAAAATAATAGGTCTGTTTCCGTACCACGATTAATTGCGGTTAATCCCGATTAATTGCAATGAAGCTGTTCCCGTACTCCATTTTACTGAAAACTGAAAATTTCCCCTCTTTCAGTAATTTCAGTAGGGTCTGAGCTCAGGGTCTGAGCTACTGAAAAATACTGAAAAGTGTCAAACGGAGTAAATATTTTCAAATGTGCGCGGCAAGCAACATATTTTTGGCGTAATGTTGCTATGAAGGTCCAATATTTTTGTGGCGATAATTTATTACCGCTTAGAATGACTTTATAATCACTATTGTTCTCCCAAAAACCGAAAACTGACACCTTCGGTTGTAAATTTTCAGGAAATACAATGAGAGCGTTCCCATACTTCTCATGAAATTCCCCACCACATGATTCAGGAAAATTCAGTAAAACTAAGTTACTGAAAGTACGGGAACAGACCTAATATTGGCCCGCGCAACAGAGGCTCGAATAGGGCGAACAGAAATAGGGCGAATGAAAATGAACCTAATAGGACCCACACACGACGCATGCATGCATGCACAGCACAATGATTGGGCAGTATTGCGTCTCTCCTACACGATTCATGCCAAACTGAGCAGTTTCCAATAGAAGTTTTGAATGAAAGTGGGTAAGATATCAGATGACGCATGTGTTGCAATATTAATTGATTTGGCAATAAATCTAATCAAGCCGGTTATTACTTTGAAAAGTATTTATTTTATGGCGCAATATGTCTTAGCAAACATTTTTCTCAATTTCAGACAGTTTTTGTACAATTGTGTAATATGTCTATACTTTTGATACACGATCTTTATACTCGTCACTTTTAACCTTCCACAGAACTGGTAAACTTTGATGAAGTTCCGGAAACTCAGTCCAAAATATTCTTTCTCTTTTCTTTTCCATCATAAATAGTCGACAATGTTCAGAGGACAAAAACAATTTCTTAAAATTGAGCTTGAATGCACAATATTCAACTTGCAACTCTCATGCAGGCATTTGCAATTGAGAAAATATCAAAAAGTTTTGTAATCATACAGTCAGCATGTGCATTCAGTTAATCATTGCCATACACGTTCAATCCGCATGTACAATCACGCGATTGTGCATTCATGCATGCGTCGTGTATGGACCCTATAAGGTTTGTTTACATATCATTTTGAGGTAAACTAAATATAAATACAAGGGTTGCTCTATGTCCTTAGAAAAAACTAGAAAAAACCATTTTTTTGGGTATATTTTTTTTTAATTTTTCAACACTATCTTCCTTCAGCTGCATACATTATTCTAAGCGTTTTTCAGCCGTCCAAAAAGTAGAATTTTGAAAGCTCCTCAAAAAACTTGTAGATTGATGGATGATTGAAAACTCAATTCTACAATACAAAAAGTTTATTAAATTAGATGTTTAACAAATTATCGAATTCGGATGCTGTGGATGCGACTGCACGCTGTGGTGGTCGGATGAAGAAGAAAGACGAGAGAGCGTTGTTACTTTCGAGTAAGGCTTGATGTTAACTCTTCATGCTGACGCCAGCGCTAAAGTCACGATGGTGGCGAACACATGCAACAGATTGAACCGCTACACATGAATCGCTACATGGCTCCCTTCTGAGTGCTGCTGTCGCTGTCACGATGGCGTTTCGGTGGATATGTCCTGATGATTCTAGCTGGACGTGGAATGATAGGCGTCCATGTTGTTGGTTTGTGCGATGGCGGTGAACGTGCAGATTTGGTAAATGTTGTAGCGTTTTCATGTGTTTCTTTCGCAGGTGCCCAATGAACATGTTTCGAAGTTCCTGGCGGCATAGTGAATATCGGCGGCGTGTTAATGTTCGATGGTGAAGCTGCTGGCTGATTAGTGCTGATTCGATTCCTAGTTTGTTCAGACAAATTGTTGATCAAGTACGCAGGTTTCAGTCGCTCGGTTGAGATGTTTAGCTCCTTTCCGTTTACTTCGACTGCAAACAATACGTCACTGATTCGGTTGATTACTTTGTGAGGTCCGGTGTAGGGTTGCGACAGTGACTTCCGAACACAGTCCTGCCGGACGAAAACATGAGTGCATTCGTGAAGGTCCTTATGGAAAAAGACTGTCCGATGATTACGATGAACGATTGGTCTTGATTTCAACCTCCGCATATGCTCGCGAAATTTGTCGGCAAAAACCTGTAAATTACGTGGATTTTTGTTAGCAATGAAAAACTCACCGGGAAGTCTCAAGGTTGTGCCAAAGGCAAGTTCAGCACAAGATGCTTTCAGGTCTTCTTTGTAGGCGTTGCGAAGCCCCAGCAGCACCGTTGGTTAGATGCTTGCCCAGTTATTGTCGTCTTCGTGGCACATTAACGCTGCTTTTAATGTTCGGTGCCAGCGTTCAAGCAAACCATTGCATGCCGGGTGATAAGCTGAAGTTCGTGCACGCTTGCATCCTATCAGCGAAGTTAGAGCGTTGAACAAGGCTGACTCAAACTGCCTGCCTTGATCGGTGGTGATAAATTGTGGTGCTCCTTAACGCGCTACCCACTGAGCATAGAATGCATCGGCGACGGTTTCGGCTGTCTGATCACAAAGTGGAATGGCCTCTGGCCACCTCGAAAAGCGATCAACCATGGTTAAAATATAGCGAAAACCATTCGAAGGAGGAACTGGTCCAACGATGTCTAGGTGAACATGTTGAAAACGTTGATCCGGTGTTGAGAATGAATGCAACGCGTTTTTTGTATGTCTATTCACTTTCGATCTTTGACATGGTAGACACGCGCGAGACCATGTATGTATGTCCGTGTTTATTTTCGGCCAAATAAACTTTCGTTTGATTGCTCGAAGTGTTGCACGCGCACTCGGATGGGAACACTTGTGAAAAGTTTCGAAAACTCGCTGTCGTAACGATGCCGGCACAAAAGGGCGAATTAGTTCATAAGATGTATCGCAATGTAGGATACCAATATTGTCGATTGGGAATGGTTGCAATTTTAACGATGTTGTGTTTGATATGAGCATGTCCTGAAGCTTTGAATCAATGCGTTGCTCATTAATCAACTCTTCCGTTTGTTCGAATGTAGGCATAGTGACTGTTTCGATGCGGGAAAACGTATCAGCCACTATATTTGCTTCTCCTGGAACGAACATGATTTTCGTACAAAATTGTGATATGAAGCCAAGCTGTCTTTGCTGGCGAGGAGATGCTTTGTCCGCTTTTTGTGTGAAGGCAAACACAAGAGGCTTGTGATCTGTTTTGATCACGAATTCTTCACATTCAAGCATATGCCTGAAATGCTTGATGCTTGAAGTGATTCTTCTGTCCACTTTATAAGCGTTTTACCACCTTTCGTCGTGTCGCAAAGGTATTCATTAAGTGGCGCTTGCAAGTTAGCTGAATTTTTAATGAAACGTCTATAGAAATTAAGTGTACTTAGAAATCTACGTAGTTGCTTGACTGTTTCGGGGCGTTTGGAATTTCTAATGGCCTCAACACGTGATGTCGGTGGCATGATCCCTTTATCGTTGATTTTGTGTCCCAGGTATTCAATTTCGGGAACTCCAAAAGTACACTTTGATGGGTTGATTACAACTCCATATGAACTTAAACGCTCAAACACTGCACGTATGTGTTCAATGTGTTCGGTTTCTGAACTAGACGCAATGAGAAGATCATCTTTGTAGCAATAGCAAAAATCTAAATCCCTTAGCACTTCGTCCATGAAACGCTGAAACGTTTGGGCAGCGTTTCGCAATCCAAATGTCATGAAAACAAACTGAAACAGTCCAAACGGAGCTATGACTCCAGTTTTCGGTATGTCTGACTCTGCAACCGGGATTTGGTGGTATGTTCTTACGAGATCTATTTTCGAAAAGACGTTTTTATTTTTCAAACCCGCAACTATATCCTGTATGTGCCTCATAGGATATCTGTCTGGCTGAGTTACGGCATTCAGACGGCGGTAATCGCCACATGGTTGCCTTGTTCCTTCTTTCTTCGGAACTAAATGTAGTGGACTTGCCCATGGACTCGACGATGGTCGACAGTAGCCTTTTTGTAGCATATATTGAAATTCTTGCCTGGCTACTTTAAGTTTGTCTGGGGCTAATCGGCGAGGGCGATCCGCAACTGGTGGGCCATCAGTAACAATGTGATGGTAAACACCGTGTCCTTTTTGAAATGTATGCAATGATGGGTTTGTCAAGCCCGGAAACTCTTTTAGGAGGCAATGAAAAGAAGAAAAATGCGAAACCGTGCATAAGGTATCGGCTTTGATTGAATGGACCCAGCCAAATGACGATAATTTGGTATTTGGGTCTGTCAGACATTTGTTTTTCATGTCGACTAATAAACCATGATGGTGTAAAAAATCTGCTCCCAAAATGGGATGTGACACTTGAGCAACACAAAATTTCCAATCGAATGAGCGTCGAAGACCGAAATTTAAACGCAAAAGTTTATTGCCGAAGGTTTTAATTTTTGTGCCATTGTCTGCATACAGCACAAAGTCAGACGGTTGAACGTTTTTTTCGACACGCGAACGGGGAATAATTGAAATGTCCGCACCCGTATCAACCAAAAACTTTAAGTTCGTAGTTTTGTCTGACAATAATAGGCGGTGCTTACGATGTTCGCTATCAACCGCCATGTTTGATAGCGACACATCTAGTTTTCCAGAGTGTTTTGCGCGGAAAAAGAGCACGGTTTTTGGCATTTACGCGCTGCCACACCAAATTTATAATGAAACCAATAAAAGTTTTTCCGGGGTATAGAGTTTGAACGACGCGAATTAAATGGTGAACGGTGACGCGATCGACTAACGCGGCGGCGGTTATGACGATGCCCGATTTCCATGTCATTAAGTCTAGCGTTTATATTGGAAATTTGTTGGCTTAGATCAGATTCACTGTTCACTGGGGTAGACACTTGAGCAACGCGAGACACATCATTTATTTCCAAAATTTTATCTGCCATATCGGCTAATTTATCAAAAGGGGACGTACCTGCTATGCTGAGTATTGCTTGCACATTCGTCGGCAGCCTCTGAAGCCATAGCGACTTCAGGAACGTGTCTGCAACTTTGTTTCCCGCTGTGAGCTTCATCGCACGCCACAGCTGTGATGGCTTCTGGTCTCCTAACTCTAAACCAGTTAGGAGTTGCCGAATTTCCGCTTCCTCGGAGATTTTGTATACGCTGAGTATGCGTTCCTTTAGTGTCTCGTATTTGTTGTCTGCCGGGGGTGGTTCGACCAAATCCGCTATTTGCACCAATATTTGATTGTCGAGTTCGCTCACGACCTTATCAAATTGCTGGTGGTCACGGCAAACTTTGTATATCCGGAACTGTGCATCCACTCGAGAAAACCATAGCGCGGGCCTTGTAGTCCAAAATGGTGGCAGCTTGAAAGCGGCGACGCTATTAACGCGTGCTTGTGCGGCTTGTCCTTCATCGTCGGGGATTGAGCTACCCGATACGGCTGCCATGTCCTGTTGCGGGGTCACCATTTGTAGATTGATGGATGATTGAAAACTCAATTCTACAATACAAAAAGTTTATTAAATTAGATGTTTAACAAATTATCGAATTCGGATGCTGTGGATGCGACTGCACGCTGTGGTGGTCGGATGAAGAAGAAGGACAAGAGAGCGTTGTTACTTTCGAGTAAGGCTTGATGTTAACTCTTCATGCTGACGCCAGCGCTAAAGTCACGATGGCGGCGAACACATGCAACAGATTGAACCGCTGCACATGAATCACTACAAACTCATATGTTTGGGCGATGATCTGTTCGTTAGACGTAAACCTTTGTCGGCCAAGTAATTTCTTGAAGCTGGGAAATGAGAAAAAGTCACTGGAGACCAAATCTGGAGAATACATTGAATGTTATGATAATTAGAACTGTAATTCCATAATTTGGGCCATTTTAACCGCGCAGATGTGCACGCATGCATAGTCTTGATGTAAAGGGATCTTTTTCAATTCCAAATGAGGACGTTTTCGCTTGATTTCTTGTCCCAGTCTGTCCAATAACGACGCATAATACTCTTCTGTTATCGTTTTTTCCTTTTCTTAGTCCCCAATATAGATGATTCGGCATGCATCTCGAAAGACCGTGGCCATAACCTTGCCCGCCAATTTCACCATCTTTGCCTTCTTCAGAGCCCGTTTGCGTTCGAAAATCCACTGTTCTGACTGATATTAGACTAGAGTGTAGTAATATATCCATATTTTATCACCAGTTATGTTTCAATGCAGAAACTCTTTAAGATTGTGGCGGAATAGCACTAGAGCAGCCTCAGAGTCAACCAAACCATTGCGTTTATTCTCCACTATGAGAAAACGGGGCATACATCTTGGCGACGTTTTTTTCAAATCCAATTTTTCGTGCAAAATTGAAGCTACTGTGCCTTGAAAGATGCCTGTGGCCTCCACTAATTCACGTACTTTGATTCGTCGATCACTTGAAACCTTGCCATGGATTTTGTTAATCATTTTGAGGGTAGACACTTTCACAAGGCGTCCAGAATGATGTTCACCTTTTGTGGATGTACGGCCACGTTTCAACTCATTCTCCCAATTGTAAACAGTCGAAAAAAACACTAGTAGATGCACCGATAACTTTATCCAACACAGCTTTGGTTTCTTTCGGCGTTAGCCTTTTTAAATACAAATGTTTAATCACCGCTCGAAACTCACTTTTACCCATTACTAATAATCAAATGAAAGTTTTTTTTCTTCAATCGACAATAACAATGAAACCATGAAATAAATGCAGCTGAAACTCTAACAGCTAACTAGTTACGAATGCTGCTTACTAGGAAAATCTAATTTTTGATGCTTCAAGGGCCATCTTTTGGATTTTCTAAGAACTTATTGCCAGAAGACCCTTTATAATTTTTAAACGCCAGAGGACGAGTCAGTGATAAAAAGGCCAGTTGGATTAATCTAACACAACATTAGCTCCGATTATTTCCTCTGGAAAAAATCTTTACAACATTTATTTAGCGGTTAATAAACTGATAGGATCTCACAGAAATAAAAGTTATGTTTGTAGTATTTTACTAAGGGAGTAGATTATGCTATTCTAAGTTGTAGTGTTATAAGCTTGTTGAATTTAAGGAAAACAAGCTACAGATAAGTACTACAGATAAGAAAGGTTAAGTTGTTTTAAGTTTATTAGAGCTTAAAATAACCTAATCTATCTTATGTTAAGTACCTACTTAAATGTTATTTGGAATAAGAGAACACAAAAATTCATTTGGAGGGAAGTTTCAGTTTCTACATTTGTTTCAAGCAATGATGGTGCTAAGTTTTGTGCCTGCTATTCGGTGATGGATATTTGCTACAAAAATGACGCAACCCGTTACAGATTATTTTGTGGCATTTATTTTTAAGTGTCTGAAGTTAACTCTTATGGTAAGGAACGCATTGGTTTAAACAAGTGAAGCGTACAGTAAAGGAGGCTGAATTGTTAGGTGATATAATATGTATATGTATGTTTGTAAGGAATTGGTAGCTTTGACTTCCTAATAATAAATAGGAATGATTAACAAACTCCATTAATGAATTTCAAGCCTGTTGCATGGTGAGACAAAGGTGCGTTTCAAGTCCATTACTACACTTAGGTAAGATAATTTTTTTCCCCAGGAAACAGGGCGAGGAAATTAAGCAACGACTAATTTTTGGTGAAGAGCACCACCTGTCACTTATTTGGGTTTATTAGGTCTGAGTTATTGGAAGTCAACGATTGTAGCAAATTGAATTTGAAGGCTATTCCCATTTATATTAGAATCAGCATCAGGGTAGCAACTTGCAGTATCATCTGCGAACATATCGATATTAAAATTTGTACTTTGAACCATTTAAAGGGTAGGGCTTTAGAAAAATCGCTGGAGCGTTCCGGATGGAATTTATCTAGCGGAACAGAGAGTGAAGAATAATAGGTTTTATAAAGTAAACACAAGTGAAGAATTTTAAAGGAAATAACGACAACAGATAGTTTCTCCACCAATCCATGGTTAATATTTTATACTACTCTCAATAGTTGATGGACTGATAGATAGCCAAGGCCAAAAACTGAATTAGATACGATTGAGCGTTCATACAAATGTCAATTGATTTAAGTTAAAATAATTCTTTCCGAACTTTTACTGAGTGAAGAACACAAGCTTATGGGCCGGTAACTGCATATGGGCATTATAGTCGCATCCATCAATTTTTTGGGAAAATCATCAAGTTTTATGCAACCATTGAACATGAGACAAAATAGCATTGTCACTTTCTCTGACACGTCATATCCGGAAGACGCTTAAATCTCTTCAAAATCTTTCAGACTTGAAAAGGTGTAGTATCTCTTATGTCCTCACTTATACTTTTTTCGTAGTAAGCGATGATCGAACAGAAAATAAAAATAATAAAAAAATATATATAAATATATTTATAGTTTCTTTTATTCAAATCATTGGGAAAAAATTTAATTTTAATTTTACATTTGATAGTCCCCATTATGGAATGAGTTTTTGATCGTCGTTGGCTGAAGAGAGGTTTCTGTGCCGGATGTTGGGGATCAGCAGCTTTCAGTTCCCAGCTGATGTGCTGGTGGCGTCAACGGTGATTGGCATATATTATTGTCAGAAATTTAACCAAAGTTCCATACGAAAACATAGCCGCGGCAGACGGGACTAGATTTTTGGCCACTTTTTCTGCTGGATAAGTAAATGAGAAGGTAAAATAAGATACGAATCCTTCAAGATTTCTATAGTATCTGGACTGAGGAGTGAAGTGAATTATTATAACATTATTCAGGAAGGAGGCAGTTAGATTTCTAAATCAAATCGTGTAGATATTTATGGTATAGTGGATTCTCAGAAACGATGGGTCAAAAACGATAGGCTTGAATGGATTTAATTTAATTAAAATACGAATTCACGCTTGAAAATAATTAACAAAGCAGTTTGCATTTTACCGCATAATTCGAAAATCACAATAACTGTTTCACCGGTTCTCGAAAAATCACATTTTCCAATACTAACTAAAACATAATCATCGCAAAGCCACGCATTTTCGTTGTCAGACCACTACTGTCGTTACGACTGTCAAGTTTGTTTGGTTGCACTCGAACGTTTTTTACCGCGTGACTAAGCAGTTAAACGAGGCAAAAATGTAAAATATAAGCGAATAAATCAAATTTTTGAAATGTTACATTTCAACGCCTAAGATCATTCATTCGCGAAAGGCATATAAATTATTTATAAGTTTCTTTCTGGCCTTACACCCTGTTTATCACCATCCTACTATTAGAAAAAACACTGATACCATCGATTCACCAAAATAATAGAGACGTGTTGTCTTCATACCGTTCACACTCTCTTCAGACAGAAAAAAAGACATTTACTAAATGTTTGCTTGGGGACTATTTATTCTGTTATCAGCACATTCGGGACTAAAAATCCAAACGATTGTGAGAGATTCTGTGTCAAAATCGAATGCGCGAAACCTGAAAGCACCATACACGCACGTAACACACTCTGGCTAAGTGACTGGTACGTGGAATAAGAATATGGAGTTCGGCGATAGCGATATTGTGTGAACACATTTTCACCCCCGGTATACTTTACTTTTCGACAGTTTTACTTATTCAAGAGCGGAATACGTGCGATGCCTAACTATAGGCATTAAGTGGGTAGTTGATAGTCTTTCGTTTCGTTGCAATCTAAGATCATCAGCCTCAGTGCTTCGTTGGTGACGCCATACACTCTGGAAATATGTAGAATTAAAGCACTTCACACGAGATGGGCGCCTGTGTCCCTGTCGGCCAGAATCAGATGAACCCGTGTCGGGATCAAGTCCAGAAAACAATTTCCCTTAAAAATTGGCCTGTCTCCACTCTCACCTTCTTCGAGTTAATTCAAAGCTTCTCCATTGCTCTGGGATCTTAATGCGATTCCTCCCTTAAGATTTCTGAGCGCCCGCGTATCGGTATGTTCGGATGCCTGCTTAGTACTTTTCAAGGATACTTTGCCGAATTGATATCCTTTATCCAGCCAACTAGGTCTACTACGGCATCTCTCAACATTTTTGACTTGCAATAAACATGAGATGAGAACTGAATTCTAATTGGATTTTCGGGCGGGAACGGAGCGAATGCTTGCAAAAGATATCCTACCGAAATTATTCCATTTGTGCCAGAGAAACACAACTACCAACTTTATTTAGTTTTGATATAGACGTGTTTCATTATTTAAAATTGAATGCGGCGATAGATTCGAGAATTTCGAGCAAGGAAACAAGTTCGAGTGCGAAATGTAGTCATAAGTACGTTTTTATTAGATTGCATAGTCAAAATTGTACCGGAGTGCTTGGTTTAGTTTGAACTTAAGCTAGACCTGAAGAGTTTGCTTATTAAAAATGAAGCAATCTCAAACATAAGGCCGCATGTACATGTTGAATTTTAAAGTTCAACATTGTTTGTTTTTAGCTTTTCCGAATTGATGTTGATTTTCTCCTTCATATGGGCATACAGTCGTGGCCACAATTATTTACACAACGCTTATCATGAAGAAAAACTTGAATGAAATCAAAACAACTCCTTCAATTTTTATTACAACAAAATGAAATTTTATTCAGTTATTCATTGCCCAATTCATAGTTACTTGGCAAAAGCAAAATTGAAATAAAACATTACAGAACAAAAATAAAAATAAAAACTAAGTGGCCAAAATTATTTGCACACCCGTCATTACGGCCAAAATTATTTGCAATGGATGGTTTCCGCCTCGTTTTTCCGAAAAATCTGGGAAAAAGGAAAACTAATTGTTAGCCTTAATAAAAAACGGGTAATTTGTGACCATTACCTAATACTTGGTGTTGCCTGCTTTGGCAAGAATAACCGCTTCGAGTCTTGCTGGTATTGAATGAACTAAATTCTGTATAGTTTCAATGGATAGGACCTGCCATGCATTTAAGATGTCTTCCGAGGTTTCAGTTGCCGATTTTCCAATCTTTTGAGGAACTGTTGATTTCATCAAATGCCAGACATGCTCAATGACATTCAAATTAGGGCTTTGTGGAGGCCATTTCATGACTTTTTGCCCAACGTCCGATAAAAACTGTTGAATCCGTTTTGAAGTATGGATTGGTGCATTGCCCTGTTGTAGTAAAATCAGGACTAATCAAATAATCGTCGGCAATAAATGCAACTTCGTTCAATATTTGGAGGTATTCAGACAAACGCATCTTTGTTGGACAATCAACAATTGAAGCAACCCCATTGTAACAAATACAACCCCATACCATTATTTTGCCACCATGTAAATGGCACGTACTGATGTACTGACGGCTTGATTTTTCTTTTGCTGTGCATTGGAATAGTAGAAATGTCTACCGTACGTTCCGTCCAATGACATAGCACTTACATCTGTCCACAAAATTTGTCTCCAAAATTCGACTGGCTTATTTCTGTGCTCAAATGCAAACTGCAAGCGAACTTCCCGATTCTTTGGAGAGATGTACGGCTGTTTTCGGATGATGTATGCTTTTATTCCTGCCTCGAAAAGTCTTCTCCGAACTGTTGTTCTACTGATTTTGTCATTTCTGTTCTCGTTAATACTATTTATTATGTTATTGATCTTTTCGCGACTGTTTTGCTGCATGCACCGACGTATTACAGTATCTTCCCTTTCACTTGATGCCCTCTTTCGACCCCTTCCTACTGCATTTTTAATACTGCCAGTTAAATGTTAATTTTTTTCCTGGTAATAAACGCTGCGCCTGTGACATTTAAATTTTTTGGCAATTTCGTAAGCGGAAATACCGCTTTTAAATTCAGCAACGATTGCCGCCCGCTTTTCGATGGAGAGTTCAACGATTCTAGGCATTTTCACTGTCACTAACTAGTTTATTACAATGAAATCTAATGTCAACTGATGTCCAATATTTGTTCCAGCTTTATCACTGATCGAAACAAAGTCGAAGAATTACCGTTAATTTTCTGGAAAAATTTTATTAGAGTGTGCAAATAATTTCGGCCATAATGACGGGTGTGCAAATAATTTTGGCCAGTTAGTTTTTATTTTTATTTTTGTTCTGTAATGTTTTATTTCAATTTTGCTTTTGTCAAGTAACTATGAATTTGGCAATGAATAACTGAATAAAATGTCATTATGTTGTAATAAAAAATGAAGGAGTTATTTTGATTTCATTCAAATTTTTCTTTATGATTAGCGTTGTGTAAATAATTGTGGCCACGACTGTATACTTTTCTTCTTAGCAAATCACGTAAACAAAGGTTTGACGTAATTCACACATTAGATGGTCCTTATTTAAATCTACATGTGATAGGATTTTGGTTGAAAAATTAGATAGGGTTGCGTGCTAGGGTGTCTTTGTTTGTTTATTAACTAAAATATGGTGTCATTAAATTGAAAAATGATAATGATCTTAGTGGCAATAAACAATAAATGTTTCGATTCCTAAAATATTGAAACTCTTTTGCGGGCAGTAAACTTTAAATTCTTTGTACCCAGTAACTGGATGGAAACAAAATTCACAGTATTGTTGGGCTTCAAAGTGAAACAGATTCGGTAGACTTTTGGCAGTGGTGCTAGCAAAAGCTTTGGCACAAATCATATTTGTCATTTTTTCCTAAAATTTGTTACCATTAATTTTTCATATGATATAAACTTTACCGTATAATAAATAACAAATGCTCAATTTTTCTTAGTTTTGAAATTTTTCGTGGATGACAACCCCGAAAATTCTCGATGGAAACTCTCTAGGTAAATTAATCTTAACATAAGCAGTTGCGACAGGCTTTTGTTTGCTGTAACGGCAGAGCATCACCAGGATAGAATTTTTGCGCCAGTTTCGTGCTCAGAAATGCTAACATCAAATTTCAATGATATATAGTTCCCATTCAATGAGTTAGGATCAATGAGGTTTTTTTTAAAAAAAAAAATATGTTGTTTATATAGTCTATCCCTTTTGAAAAAGGAAAATATAATATAAAAAAATGCTTTTTAGGTTTTTGTGTTCGTTTATTATATATTAATTCATCGGAAGACCCCCTTAACTTTATTTACTAACTCAATTCTCTCTGTCGTATTCAATCATTTCTTTAAGCTCTTCAATATTTTTCCATAGATCTTCAATCCTTTGTTTCAAGATATCTTGGGCAGGATTAAGTTATACTAAAATTTTTTAAAGACTGCAGACGTTCTCTATTAGACACAGGTCGGGGGAATTTCTCGGCCAAAGTAAGACTGCAAAACCACAGAGAGATAACAAACATTTTATGCTTAGAGCCCGATAGCAAGGTGCACCATATTACATAAACATATAAGTAGTTCCAGTATACCCTAAGTAGTTAAAATATGGGATTATGATTTCCTGTAATTAATCATAATGGTGGATCCAGTCCATTGTTTTTTCAATGAAGATGATCTGCCCTGGTCCATCGTCTGAGATGCAAGACCATAAAATTGTTACTGGTTGATATTTAATAATTTTGACGACGCAATCCTGATTCTATTTCTCTAATGGTTTTTTTTTCGAACGTTTTGGCGCCTCTTCGTCACTTGATTTAAGCTTCTCGTGGACTGCGATCAATTTTCACGGTCTTTTTTGAAAATTCTACCATCCATTGGAGACATTGTTTTCTGAAGTCTGTCAAAATTTCGCCGTTTGTTGCTGGCTTGGTCTAAATTTTCGCAAACAGCTTTATTACTTATTATTATGGTTTAATGAGATCCTTTCAATATCTTCGTTATTTCTCGATAGGAATTGTTTCCGGTATTTAAGGGACCAAATATGAATGACTTTTTTTCCACACTAATGTCTTCATGCGTAGTATTTTCTCACCGTATGTTAAGATTCCTCGTTTCGACTTTTCTATTTTCTTCATGTACTTTCTAAAATAACCGTTCCCTGTCAAACATTTACTAATTTTTAGTTCGGATTGCATCTCTTCAAATTTTGACTCCATAAAGCATGATCAAACTGGTCATTGCCATCACCAGCCTCTGTCTCTCCTCACTAGGTTCACATAAATGGGCCATTTGCCTACTCAGCGAAGTGGCGACTGGAAGTGATTATTACTGCAACGTCATCAGCGTAACTTATCAGGAATACACCCGCAGACATTCCCATGCGCTGGTGATTATCGTGCATGGTATTCCAGAGGTCAGACCTTAAGATTGACCCCTGTGCCACAACTGTGGTGACAGCAGGGGTGGATTTGCCACTTGGCCCGATAGGCCCGGGCCTAGGGCGGCGAACTTCGCGGGCGGTTACTTTTCGATTTTTGTTTGTGGCGGCAATTTTGTTTTCTGTCATATATATCTGAGTTGAATGAGCCTAACATCTGAAGCCAACCAAATTCTGTAAAAAATCAATGCACGCGAAAATTCACCTCTGATAATTTATTTCGGACATTGAAAAGTTTGACTTATAATAAATATCGAAATGCGATCATGGTAAAGGACCAAAGAAACTCAAAAAGACCTAAAAAGTACATATAAAGTCTCTGAAAGTCCCAAAAAAGAGCTTAAAAAGACCTAAAAAAGGTCCTAAAAAGAATCCAAATAATATCTCATCAATTTATGAAAAGCTTATCCGAGGTACTTATTTGCATGCGTTGATTTTTCAGAGAATTTTTTTTTATTATTATGGTACAGGATGTATCAACTACATGCGAATCTTTCTTTATTTTTGACGTGTTTTTTTCAAATTGTACTTCATTGCTGAAATTAATTTCTATAAAAAAATGAAATCTAGAACATCATAGTTCAAAATCATCCTTAATTAATAACATATCATCCTTAATTAATAACATATCAAACATTAATTTACAGTAGTCAAGCTCATAGTTGATCTCCAGTCAAGTGCGGAAGCAAACTTTTAACGGAATAGTAAACTTACTAATAAAAATATGAGCGAAGACTTTGGAAGTTTATGCAATGTAAAAGTGTGTACGGTTTTCGACTGTTAAAAATTGGTACTTTTGGATTCTTTTGTTAAGGTTCTTTTAGGTTCTTTACCGTGTTTGTATTTTAATAATTATTTGTGTGGCAAAAGCGCAATAATAGGGAATTTTCACGAACGAACCGGTGCCGGTTTTATTCTGATATTCCTTTTTTGTGAGCTCGGGCGCAACGAAAAACAGCGAAATATTCTAAGGAATCGACAAAAATCGCGAATTGTTACATATAATATAATTGACGAAAAGGGCGGCAAATATACCATTTGCAAGTCAAATTCATCATTTTGCAAGTCAATTTAACACTTTTGCAATTCAATTTAACACTTTTGCGATTGAATTTAACACTTTTTTAAAACAATTTAACATTTTTGCAATTCAATTTAACATTTTTGCAATTCAATTTCACATTTTTGCAATTCAATTTCACATTTTCGCAATTCAATTTAACTTTTTTGCAAATCAGTTTAACGCTTTAGGAATGGTGATATTACTTAGCTTCGAGTGTGCAAAATGAATAGAAGAAACGACGAATGTGAGTGATTGTTTAATTAAAATCGGAAAAGTAGTATTACAAAAATAAGTAACCATTCTATTTTACCAATTTGTAAATTATGTATGATATTACTATTGCTATTATAGCAATTTAATCTTAACATTGATAGTAAAAATATTTTTTACTGTTTGTCCTAATCAAAAATATTTTCAAATGCTAAAAAAAATTATGCACAAATTATCAAATAATTTCATTCCGACTTCATTTGAATGAAATGATACCCAAGTAATAATAAAATTCGAAAAAAATCCAACAATAATTACCGAAGTCAGAATGAAGTAATGAAGTCAGAATGAAATTATTTGATAATTTGTACATAATTTTTTTAGCAAATGTTAATATTTTTGATTAGGACAAACAGTAACAAATATTTTTACTATCAATGGTAAGATTAAATTGCTATAATAGCAATAGTAATATCATACGTAATTTACAAATTGGTAAAATAGAATGTGTACTTATTTTTGTAATACTACTTTTCCGATTTTAATTAAACAATCACACACATTCGTCGTTTCTTTTATTCATTTCGCACACTCGAAGCTAAGTAATATCACCATTCCTAAAGCGTTAAACTGTTTTGCAAAAAAGTTAAATTGAATTGCGAAAATGTGAAATTGAATTGCAAAAATGTTAAATTGAATTGCAAAAATGTTAAATTGTTTTAAAAAAGTGTTAAATTCAATTGCAAAAGTGTTAAATTCAATTGTAAAAGTGTTAAATTCAATTGCAAAAGTGTTAAATTGACTTGCAAAATGATGAATTTGACTTGCAAATGGTATATTTCTGATGCCTAGGGTGGAAAATGGTCAAATCCGCCCCTCAGTGACAGGCTTCCTTTTGACTTCGTCGTCGGTATCGTAGAGCAATCATCGGTCGCTGAGGTAATCTTGCATCATTGCTAGCAAACATTTAAAAAAACGAAACCTCTGCTGAAAGGCCTGAAGAAAGTCTGTCTACCTCAGCGAGTTGCAGACGTTTTGTACGTCTAGCGTTACCAGTAGGACGACAGGTCTGGCTTGATGACGTACTTCTTCCACTCTCGCTATAGATTCAAAAATATTTGAGATAACCTTGATTGTTGAATGCTCTTACGCGAAAAAAATGTTCTTCCCGGCTTTCATATATTAATGTTCTTTCTGGCTTTCAAAAAGATCGCCAGTACAACTTACTGCTGACAGCATCCATGGCTTGAGCAACTCTTTGAGAAGCTACCCTGCAGTGTACAGCATGCACAGTGGACGGTATGTTGATGCATTGTCTATGTAACCTTTTGCTTTGTATTCAAGTACTAGTCAAGCTTCTTTCCATCACGACGGGCTTACCACTGCGACCAAATATGAATTATATAGACCCAATAATAGACGCAGTTGACTTTCCGCCACGACTTTAAGCGTCTCCGCCGGTCCAGCAGGTCCCGGAGTCTTTCGGTTCTTCATTCTGGACACTGAACTGTTCAGCTCATCGTCCCATTATGTTCACACCCCCTACACGTATAAAAATTATAGCCTCTAGTTGGGGATAAACCATTTGCTTGGACGCTAAAGATAAACATTTTGAAAGTATGAAAAAATACAAAACTTCAATGAAGAGGAGTTGTATATCCTACAGCACTTTTCTGGATTATAAAAGTCTTGCAAGTGATAGTCCTTGAAATTTGTCTTCCCCATGACCTTTGAAGTTATTTTCGGATTAAATTTGTATATAACTTTCGATACGGAGTGTTCGTAATAGAGAGCACGTATCACTATACGTACCACTGAGCATGCATTCAAAGTTTACGCATTTGACGTATTTTTCAAAATGAGCTTTCATAGCGATTGCTGTGCGTTACAGGTTTTTTTTTCTTCAAAAAATCTTAATGTAATTTTAACAGCTTCTGACTTGTAGTTCTATGAAGCGATGTTTAGGATTTTGATTACATTAACCAAAATTTGGGCTAGTATCATTGTGAATGCTATAACTTGTTTTTTTTTTAAAAAAAAGTTACGAAAAATGGCTAATAAAATGGCCAATCAGCTTCAGTCAAATGTACTTTCATATCGAAGAAAACAGTATGGATTTCATATGAAAACTGTGGCTTCTACAATATCCTTAATTGGCAACAATTGCTGGGCGGCTCATATGCTCCTTATTTTCGAAGTAAATGAAAAAAAAAAACGAAAACTACTTCTTTTAAGTTCTTTAAATTTCACAAAAATAAAAATATTTTTTTAAGTTTAGATATAAAATATAACAAACAAAATACACAGATCTTGAATTAATTCTGCTTATTCCTTTTTTTCGAAACAATCGTACTCCAAAATTGTTTTCCTTATAAATATGAGCATGTATTTTTTTAATAATTTTTGTAACCAGTCCGAGAAGAGCTGGAAATTAATATGTACCATGAAATTTTAGTAACAAACACAATAATTCTATTAATAAACTTTATTTGGATTGGTGGCTAAGCAAATAAAACTTAACGTTACCATAAAAAAATATGTAACAATTAATCTGATAGACTAATCCAAAATTAACAAACTGATATAAATAGAAAAATTGAAATAAAACTTCAGGTATTCAATTTTATCAGTTTTTATATAACATTTTATTTCCTCAATTGACTTAAATGTATTTCATATACAAATTTTCTACAGAAAGCAACACATGTTTTTTTTTATACAGATTGATTTATATATGTTCAATTATATGCTTGATTTAGCGCGAAACTTAATCCAGTACTTGTGACACACATTCACTATGTCACTTTCAGTATATGTACATAGGTACATTGCAAAGTTTTATCGCGTTCAATTTCAAGCTACATGATTGTTCCCGACACATTGGATTTGAAACATTTCAGATTAAACTTGTTCGTTTGTCGACTTTCTTTTTGGCATTGCTTTGAACTTTTACAAAGCAGGATATGTGAAGCAGTTTTTATATTTTTGATACAGTTTATGATGTGCATATGTACTGAAGACTGGAGTTTCGTAAATATTACCTATTTTTCAATTGTTTAACGCAATGATTCAAACGATATGATAGTTACGGAATAGTTTCATAAGCTAGATGCTTAGTATTGCTAGTATTTACAATCTAAACGCCTTCAGTTTCACTTTGAAAGTTTCTTTCTTGTGATACTGCTTGCCAATTATCTTTTCGTGGATGAATCAACTTGGATGAAATATGTATTTGTATTGTCTCTAAAGTGCCGATAATTTGAAGAAGTTTTAGAGTTGCCATGATTGTTGTTGGGTTTCTATCTACGTCCTTGCAAGGCCATGACAACTGCTGTGCATTGATGTTTAATCGACGATCTGCGCACGCAATTTCTTTCTGATAACGCGTTTTTTTTTAAATAAAAACTAAGTTTTAATAACTGACATATGTTTCTCCTTAGCAACAATAATTTTATAGTAAGCCCTTGTTTTAGTAAGCCATCTTGCTGACGTTAATTTTAATGAAAAATATATTATTTTCAATTATTGACTTGCAAGCATACACTTCTATGATCGCTTCTGAACTGCACGAATTTCATCTAGATGTTAGCACCACCTGGGTCTATACATTGTGTTTACAACTTTTATGCATTTTTCGGGTGGGTATTTCAATTAATTTGATTCTCCTACAACTTCTTACATAATAGGCCTTACAAAATGTCAATATATATATTACGCTTAGTGATATGGAAGATCCCTTGAATTCTCACTACTATTTAATGTTGCTTCCAACTATTAGCTGCAAAAAGAGTTTGTCACACCATTTCTAATTCAAAAAATAGACTTACCTTTATAATGTACATCACGATACATACTAGGGCACGCTTTTCCATTTTGTTTCGTTCGAAAATCAATATTGGTGCGAATAGGCCGATGGAGAAGAGGTTGCGGTGGTCTAAAATTATTCCCTACAGGTGCCTTCGGATGATCAGGTCCTCCTTGCATCAAACGGCGTAAGGCAAACAGCTATGAAAATACAACGAAATTTTAATAATGCAATAATGATAATTGTAAATTACTAGACTTGAATGATTGCAGTCTAATTTTTTAAACCATATTTTTATTCCGTAGAATATAATAAATTATTCGCAAATCAAATTGTATATGGATATTAACCAATTTTTGCCTTTCTAAGCAGCACCATGAAAATATCTTGGAAGGCATATGATTCAATGTTGCTGAACTACTGATATATTTTAGATGATTTTGATTTGATCTAAACATAAGAATAAACACATACAGCTTCACGGTATTAATAAGTGAAGTAAGCGGTTTGCGCTGTGCATATATTCTACCCACGTGATTCAGACTGAGTACATTTAAATGCTGAAATCATCTTGTTCTAATTTTGGCGATCGAAACGACAATTTTAAAGCTACGAAAAGCCAAAAAGTGTCTTCTATTATAAGTCGGCAACTTATTGCAAATTAGAAACGAGTTTGTTGTACTTTCGATTCGGCAATTTATTACAAACGTGACAATTCCAATTCCAGAATTTATGCAAATGGTTTTATGTCTAAAACCAACTGGGGAAAATAAAGTAGCAGATAACTTAGAAAGAAACTGATCACAAATGTCTTGAGGAATAGAAGAAGTAGTTTCCTCCAAAAATATGTCTGAAAATCAGTTATTTTATTTTAAAAAAACCGACATACGACCAGAAAGGCTTCAAGTTATTTGAACAAAAACACACTTCAATATTGGCGAGGTACAAACGCTTCGCTTCTTTAACAATTCTTTTAGTAAATACTCGCAAAGACCGATAACGCTGAAAAGCCTCAACAGATGAACTATGGAGAAACACAAGACACAGGAGTAAATTCAAATACAAGGGAATCTCTATTTCCATCCTACTCTTTTCGATGCATCCTTCAAATTTATCTTGGCATTAAAGCTTAAAAACTCTCAGGAATTTGGAATAACGTAGTAAATAATAATTTGGTAGGCATTGTTGCATAGTCTTCATTTGCATAAATTGAACAAAAGTGTAAGTTAGATAGAATTCTTTTGATTGCAGTGGCATTAAAGTTCTATCTCTACTTAGCATTTCCATTATTTGTCTTATGAATGATGCTGCCATCCAATTATCATACGGCAAGCATTCTACAGTGAAAATAAGTAACAAGTATTTAACATTCCTAAATTTTTGAAATTCCTGATTTTGAAATTTGAGCCTATCGATTAAGTATTCAAAGGCCGTTTTTACTAATGTTCGAAGAAGAACATTAGTATTAAAATCACTTTGGCCAAAAATTCATATTTCTATATATATATATATATATATATATATATATATATATATATATATATATATATATATATATATATATATATATATATATATATATATATATATATATATATATCATAAAAAATTTTCAGCGAAAAAATCTCAGGAACGCGCCATCCGATTGAACTGAAATTTTCAGGACACATTGGTGTATATGCAAAATAGTGCCAGGTCTCAGAAAAAGTTAATAATCTTTAACCCTTTGGTGCCGGCGGCCATTTTATTGATATTTTTATTATACCTATTATTCCGTACACAAATAATTTTTGCAAAAACAAAGTTGACCAAATTAATTTCGAACGTGTTTTACATGTGAATCGGATAATGTTTTGGAATTTTTTAACCCCAGGTGTGCGCTGGGTGCCTAAAAAGAGAACGGAAAAATTTGAAAATGTTTAAATTGCGATAACTTTTGACAAAGCTATTCCATCATTACGAAATTTTCAGGACATATTGGTATTATTTCGTTGTAGATTTGTGTAGCTTTTACTGAGCGTGCTGGCAACCCTGTAGCTAGGGCAGGTACTGAAAGTGAAAACCTCCAAATCATCGTCTCTCTTGAAAAAATGCCGCTTCTTCAAAAAAAAGCCACTCATGTGTAAATCTCATGCTTTGTTTACATATACAAAAATAAAATTTGATATGGTATAACGGGCACGCCTGGTAACCCTTGCCCAATTTACCTATATTTTTAGCATCAAAAACTTCTGTTCATGGAAATTCACGATCCAATGAGCAGAACTAATTGAAATTTGCAGCATGTATTGGTCTTAAATAGGACCAGGTCTGATAGAAGTGAATTTGAAATGCGGGTGATTCTGTGCCAGTGGTGCCATCTTGAAAAATCACTAAAAAAGATAACTGCTTTTAGCCCTATAAATTCTGGTTGAATTGTTCGATTTTGACGAAATTCACACAGTAGCTGGATCTTATTTTAAACCACGTTTGGTAAAAATTTGGTTGAAAAATTCGGTTGGAGCTGCTAGCTATGATAATTTTGGTGTCTTTAATTTGAAAAAATAAAAATTTGGAAGTGAAAACATTCAAACCATCGAATATCCTAAAAATGTCCGTTTCTTACAATAAAACCAATCTGTATACAAATCTTATGCTTTCAAAGCTACATGTTCAAAGTAAAAACTTGGAAATTTCATGTCGGACAAGAACGGTAACCCTTTCCCAGTCAACCTATATTTTTAGCATAAAAAACTTATGTTCAAGGGAATCAATAATCAGATACCATTGAAATTTACAGAAAGTATTGGACTTATGTAGGATCAGGTCTGGACTTAAGTAGAACCAGGTCTGGGCAACTCTGTGCCAGTGGTGCAATCTTGAAAAATTACAAAGAAAAAAAACTGCCTTTTGCCCTATGAAATGTGAATAAGTGACCAGATTTTCATGAAATTGACACAGTAGCTGAATCTTACTCCAAACTCTGTTTGATAGAAATTCGGTTGAAAAATTCGATTGGTGCTGCCAGCTATGGTAATTTTTGTGTCTTTGGTTTTGAAAATTCTCTCAGGAAAATAAAGCTTTTTGCCCTATAACTTCCAGTGCAGTCATGAAATCAATACGAATTTCATACAATTACTGGAACCTATTATAAACATTATTCAGGCCAAATTTGGTTGAAAAGCCACAATAGGGTTGCCAGCTATTGTTGGTTTGGTGTTTGTTTGCAAAATCTTTATTAAGTGGTTTAATCGTAGAATTTTCAATTGGTAATGATATTGTAGTGCCAATAAACAGCAAATATTAAGTTTTCGAAAATTTGAAAAAACTCGCTGCAGGTAACCCTAAATTTCTTCATACTTCTATAATTTTGAATGTAATATAACAACGTGAAGCAGATGTGATAAATTCTTGTCTTTGATACTGGCGAAAAGTTGCCAGCACGAGTCGGTTGTGCTACTTTTGTATCAATAAAATTATACTGGAAACATTTACAATGCAAATAAATAACCGATGTTTCAATTCCCAAAGTTCTGCAAATTTTTCGGATCGCAGCCCCAAACACCAACTTCAGTTACAGTGCTGGAGGCACTGAACATTTTCTTCATTGATGTTATATGAGATGCTGCTTTCAAAATTTTGTGAAATAAGCAACTGATAACGAATATAATTAACCCGTGTTTTGCTCTCATAAACGTTGTTAATTCATGCCAGTGGTAATATCTGAAACCTTCTACCATATGAGTTAAGCTACGGTCAGACATCGCTACTTTTTGCGCTGCGCAGCACAAAAAACTGCGTTGATAGAATGTAGCGATGTGTGATCAATGTAGAAACCTTGAAAACTGCGCCTGCAGCCAGACTGCGGTCGCAACTTGCAGCCTAAAAAGTAGCGATGTATGAAGAACTTTTCAATGCGTCTGCAGCTTTTCATTTTGTTATTGCCGATTCAATTAGTGTCTTGAAAAGTGACAATACTGTCACTTTTGTACGGTAGTGATAGCAATTTTAATATTTTTTACGGTATGTATTTCAAAATTTGTAAATGGTAGAATATTAATTTTGTTTAACCAAATAGGATATGGCTAAATATAATTGGACGAAAGACACAGTATCTTTGATTGAAGGAAGAGCATTTTTATTTAAGAGAAGTTATGGGCGATACGGTTTATTCTAATTATAAGTCTATGTTATAGCTATTTTGCAAAATCTAACTTAAATATTAGAAACTGATAAATAAAATTTACGTAAATCATTCTATTCTAATGTTTCAAAACAAATTTGTTTAAATAATTGAAGGAGGAGAATCGTTCACTTGGGCTTATTGATTGTCTCATCCAAGTGTCTTTTTTTTATTAAAGGAGTCACCAGTTGTAGAAGTTCATCAAAATCACTACCCGATATTCTCAAAAAGTTTTTATAAAATGCTTCGTCATCTAAACGCAATTCATTTAACAAACAATGCACAGCTCCATAGTGTTCTCTATTTGCGATCCACGTCCTCACCCAGCAGCTTCTGCTTTTGCTTTTCTTTTTTCGTTTATTTAAAACTATAACTAAACAAGCCGCAGCCAACACTTCTGGATCATCGAAATACATACTAACACAACTGGTTGAAACTTCATAACAAACTAAATAGTAAAATACTGCAACAGAGGTTGCGCGCAGCAAAAACTGCGAGTTATGTGTGAACACCTTTGCAGTTTTCTTCGCAAGAAGTTGCAGCTACCCGGTTGCGCGCAGTAAAAGTAGCGGGTTGCACCCACTATGTGTGAACAGAGTTAGCAGTTTTTGCTTCTGCAACCTAAAAACTGCGCAGTAAAAGTAGCGATGTCTGACCCAAGCTTTATAATGCATTCTTGAGACCAAAGTAAAACGTGGCATTTGAAACAGTTTGGCCGTAATAAGCAGCTCAAGTGGTGGAATATGCACTCAAAACCTGCACGATTCTTCTACTGTTCTTCGAACATTAGTGTTTCTAGCGGTTCAGGTGCGCTAGAGTTTTTGCATTACAGGCCATGGAAAATGCATTCAAAAATTATAATCTAGATGAAACTTCACGATCGACGAAAAGCTTGGTCTGAATAGTATGATAAATTAATAAATAAATAATAAATTATATATAATCAATTTCTCAGCGCACTTGACTGATTTTCGAAGAAAATAAGTATTAGAATGATTTAGGCTTAGTATTAGACTCACTTTGTAAGCTGTGTTGTTTACAATAAAATGTTTTTAACTCTTTGGCGGCAGCGGCCGTTTTAGTGCATTTCTAGGTATCGCTTACTTCTTTAAACACGAAATATCCGAGAAAAATGGCATGATAATTAAAAGTTGGTCATATTTCTTGATTGACTATGACAATATTAAAGAGCTTGTTACACCCATGCGTACGTTCAGTGCCTAAAAGTTGGCAGAGAAAATTTATTAAACTTCGAACCCCACAGTGTTATCAGATGATTATAAAATTTACAAGGTAAATTTATATGCATGAAAATTACGCTCGCCTGGTGTGATTTACTTGCGGACAACTTTGTAGTTACGGCAGGTCTGTAAACAGTAAAAATTTAAATCAAAAACTCTTGGAAAAATATTGATTCTTAGGAAAAAATTTCGACGATTGATATATCTCATGCTTTTCCTACGCAGTTAAATTGAAATTTTCGAAATTTGTTATCGTAAAAAAAACGGGAGCTCTTCGCTGAATCATATGTATACTGCTTTAGCAGCCCAAGCTTCCGCTTACGAAAATTCAGGATCAAATAATCCGGTCCATATGAAATTCACAGAATTTATTGGCCTTTACTATGAAGTCTGAACGAACGTAAATGTACGGTGGGTAAAAAAAATTAAGGCACGAACTCTCAGTAAGAATAAAAAACTTATTTTTAATGCTACTTTAATCATATATGATGGTGGTTTTGCATATATTTATAAGTTCTGGATGTTTACTTTAAGAACAATATAAAAAAAACTGGAAAAGAAACAAGTTTCACAATATTAACGTAAAATGTTTCACTGAAGTACCAAAATAAAATAATAATAAAATAAATAAAATAAAATAAATTTACAAAATAATAATAAAAGTTAAGGAACAGCGCAGTTTTATCTAAAATTATTTGTAATTCCTGGAATAAAATACCATTAGATGTACTTAACATCATGAAAATATGATATTTCTATTCAGTCTAGCTTGAAAAATGTTTAGTAAAGGCAATTTTGTTGAGGTTGTTGTTAAAAATGAGTGTGAAAAGGATATCGGTAGATGCAGAAATCCGTGAATTTATTTTGCGACGTTGGAAAACTTGAATGGCGTATTCTGAATTTGGAATACTAATGGCGAAATCAAGATTTACAGTAAAAAATTATTCGAAATCTAAAAAAAGAAAGCGGATTTGAAGGGCAGAATGTGCCGAAGCAAACCTTAAATTTGTAAAAAAATGAAATTGTTAAATTACGTTTTGCTTAAGAGTACGTAAGAAAGCCAAAATCATTCTGGAAGTCCATAATTTTTGTTGATGAAGTAAAGATTAATGTTTTTGAATCTGATGGGCGGCGATATGTTCGGCAAAAGCCTAATACAGAGATTGGGAGGAATCATACTACTCCCACTGTTAAACACAGCGGAGGGAACATTATGCTATGGAACTGTATGGGGGCATCTGGTCCTGGAAATATAGTTTTTGTGAACGGTACGACGGATCAAACGTGTTGCCTGGTTATTCTTAAAAGAAATATTAAACAAAATGCTGAAAACTTAGGCATTTTATACAATTTTGGCCTGTATCAGGACAACGATCCGATCCACAATTCTGAGCAATGTCGGCTTTGGGCTATTTGTAACTGTCCAAATGCTATTAAAACCCTTCTTAGTCACCGGACTTAAACCCGATCGAGCGTTTATGGCATCATCTCAAAACCAGAGTAGCATTGCGAAAGGTAAAATATAACAAAGGGCTCCAAGATGTCATTATTGATGAATGGACGGAAATTTCACCCATTTTTAGTAAAAACTTTGCGAAAAAGATGCCGAAACAACTGCGAGAAGGGATAAAAATGCGTAGAAGAGCTACGAAGTATTAGCGCTATGTAAGTAATTTTTTTTTTAAATTGATCACTTTAAAACAATTTGAAATAATTTCAGATAAAACTGCGCTGTGCCTTAACTTTTTTGCGCTATTTTGGCACTTCAGTGAAAAATGATACGTTAATGTTGTGAAATTTGCTTCGTTACCGGTTTTTTTGATATTGTTCTTAAAGTAAACATACAAAACTTTTGATTAAATGCAAAAACACAATCATTAATTATTAAAGTCGCATTAAAAATAGGTTTTTTGTCCGTAATAAGTGTTTGTGCCTTAACTTTTTTTACGCACTGTATATTCTAAAAACTTACTTGGCTTAATTAAAGCTTTCCCCTATAACTTCCGAACAAACTATCAGATTGAAGCAACACTCACACAGTTAATAACAAGTTAATACCGAGGAAAGCCAAGTCTTTTAAAAATTCGGTTGAAAAATTTCGAAAATGTTGAAATTTTTGCGAGCGGTAGCCTTTAAGTTCTTATTAGCCCTATAAATTCCAACGCAATCATTGAACTGAAACCACTTTTACATTTAGGGTTTTGTAATTTTCGTATCAGGAGAGACGATCACTAAATTTTCATATGAAAAGTATCTACTATTAATATACGTTTACACTCTCTAAATTTTGGATATTTTTCGGATGGCAGCCAATATTGTTTGACAGCCCTGAAACTCCCGGGGCAGCTATCGAATCAAAGCAAAATTGTGAAAGCAAACAAATGTTAGCACACTTCTGAATATTGCCAGCTCTGAGCATTTTCTTCAAAATAATTGCCTTTAAACATTCATACAACTGCACTCTATTTAATATAAACTTTTCCACAGGACAGGCTAAAAAATAATATCAAAATGCAATACGAGAGGAAGTATCTTAAAATAATCATTGATAGAGGAAATGGTATTTAAAAAATGGAATATGATAGATTAAAGTTGATTTTCAATAAATGCCTATAAGCTAAAAAAATCGATCAAGAAAATATCAGAGAATTCGGTTGAAATTACAATTCCAGTTAACAAAAAATCTTCAGCAATCTTTTGTGGGGACACATACAGTACTTTATAAATTAAAAATTCATTGGTTACATAAGCAAATATGTCATCAAAGTCCTCAAGGGTACATTGAATTAGAAAGCGATTCCCAAAATCTTCGTAAGAAAACAAAAACTCACTTCTTTTCCAAAGCGAACACTGAAGCAGTTAGCGCATTTGAAATTCATATTTAACTTCAATCACTGACACATATTGCTCTTTACGGACTTTATGGAAACGTGAAACTTTCGAAAACTTTTGAAAGCATATAATATTCATAAATGAAATTATATCCTAGTGAAAGTTGTGAAATACTCGCCACAAATGAAGTTTCGCGCAGTCAAGCTTTAAAATTAATTTTACCGATAGGTGGTAAGTACTCTGTGAAAGTTTTCGACGAATGGCAATATGGCAAACAGTGCTTTATTAATGTGAGGAGCTGAAATTAGGATGGAGATCGGGGAGGATATGACGGCTGGTAATTGCAAGAAGCTATAATTTATTAATTAAGGAGCTAACTGGTCTTTTTTTTAACGGTGGCAAAGTAGATGGTTTGATTATTTAGTTTAGTTTGTATTCGAGAAACGAAAATCTATATTTGAAATGAAATTTTTCACGCATGCATTTGATAGTTTTATTTCGGGAAAGAAAAACATAAGCTCTTTGGTTGAATTTATTTGAAAAAAAGAGTAAGGTTGTAATTGTAGTGCAAAAATTAGCATAGAAATCGAATAAAATGGATCCGATCCAGTCGAAGTTACACAATGTAATTCAAATAATTAAAGTAATTCAATAATAATAGTTTAATGTTTCACTGCGGTAATTTATCAGGCGAGCATTTTCTCGTCAAAAACATTACATTCTGTTTTTTCCCGGCTAATTTTTGTTTGCCATCTTGTATAGTACTCAGACAGTTGGAAAAGACTATATTCAGTAGTGTGGATAAGTAAGGCAGCGTTCGTACAGGTAGCATAAATAAGTGCGTCAAGTCTACAAATCGGAGTGTTTCGGAACCAGTTTCAGCTCATGGCTTTGAGACTCAGGGAAGCACAAATATTTTTTGCATATTTGCGCAGAATAATCAAGTAAGCAGGTATTTTCATAGTCCTACACAACATTTTTAATAAATATCTGAGAGCATGCTATTTTCCCGAATGCTGGGAAATAGCTGCAGTAATATCCATTTTAAAAACAGAATAGAATCTGCTGGCAATTACAAGCTACTGACTCATCAGTTTGCTCCATGTTATTTGAAGTCATTGAAAAAAATAATACTTCATAGATTAAAGAAAGAAATCGAAAGGAAGAAGTTGATTACGGATTGTCAATTCACATTCAGAGAACACTTCTCTATGTACCATTAGCTTCTAAGAGTGAAGAATAACATTTCGCAAAAGTTAGAGGAAAACTTATTTACGGGCATGCTACGACTAGGCCTAGAGAAGGCATTTGATCCGGTTTGGCACAAAGGCTTTATTTCCGAACTGATCCAAAATAGCATATCTTGGTATTTGGATTGTATTATCAGATCACTTGTAACGAATCGGTATTTTGTCATCAAAGTCAAAAATCAACTTTCTCAAAAAGCTGCAGTTACTGTAAGAGTTCCGTTTAATTTACATGTTGTGGACATTCCTATTGTACCAAACTGCCAGTTTGCTTCCTTCGCAGATGACACAGCTATATACTCGTTAGGGCTAGATCCTACTGTACTGCTAAGCAATCTTATTTCATAGAACCAATTTATCCATAGCATTTACTCAGTCTATATTTTTTACGAAACGAAGATCTGCTCGATATCTACCACTGCTCACAGTAAATTCACTTCGAAATCCTACTAATGGATTTTAACTGTTAAACATCAAGGAGTCCACCTTGGTTCTTAATTAACATCTAATATATTCTAGGCAAATGCTCGAGCGCAATTATAGCTCTCTATTCGCTAGTTAATAAAAACTCAACACTGTCACAAGGAAATATGCTAATGAGTTACAAGTTAGTTATGCTGCTTACCAAGCTAGTTCTTCTTTGCACAGTTATAATCATGCATGATAAATCTATTCACTCAATTATAGTTAAGCAAACGCTCAGTAGTTAAAGGAACTGTAAGAACTTATTTTTAAACACCTCAAAATTTCTCGGAGTTTTAGATAGTGCCAATTTTTACTCCGATTTATTAAGTCAAGTGAACGTAATGAAATAATTGAAACTAGTAGCAACCAAAGCACTAATGTTGAAAAGTCGCAAGTCTGAACACGAAGTAAGCTGTTAACAGAAATGCTTAATGTAATACTCAGCATATATGATAAAATTTGACAGTACTATTCGATTTCCACAGTCTGAGTCAAAGATTTTCCAACTAACTATGATCATCATCAATCTGAATTCAACACTCTTGTATTATTTGCATTATGCGCACTATAAACACAAATAAGCAAACAGACAAATCAAAAGAATTTAAACCTAAATTCAATCTAAAGACTAAATTTTAGAGCTTAGTAATAAATCCATTACAAAAATTAAACATTTAAATAACATCTTATATTAAAGAATATATCAATTACAGTAATCATACATCCAAATAAGATCCTAAAATCAGGTGTCTAAAGCAAACCAGCTCCAAGTTTTGTAGCGAAACAGAAACCGAAAAGCAAACGCTAAAAATTCTGTTGCGTTAATGCACAAAGATTTCAAGGGCTTTTGGAATTTCTCTGCCTAAAAAGACGCGGTCAGCTGAACAGTGTCCACGCTACTAATTGGAAACTTTAATTAAAAAAGTTTTTATGACCTTGAATTGTGCATTGCTTGCCATTAGTTGTATGCGCACATTATGAGAACATGCATTGAGCCAGGATCACTTCGATAATCTGTGCACTTTGGTCTGTATGTTCTGGCTCAGAATCGTACCTGATGCTTACTGTTTTCCATTGCGTTGCGGTAACGTTACTTATAACCTTCGGTATGCAACGTGGGGTTATTTCAGCCCTTAGATTTCAAGATATGAAGCTGATTATATGGAGGAAGTATGAAAGTAATATGTTTTTTTAACAAATGATTAGTAATGGTATATTTCAGTGTTTTAATATTAGCTTGATAAAACATAGAATAAGAAATATATATTTGAGCACGTCCTATTAAATACATACATAGAATAGATACAATGTTTTATGGGGTAAATTTTACTCCACTCCACCTTGTATGGGCGAGGAATCATTTTCAATTATTTTCACCTTATATGCCAAAGGTTAAACCAGTATACTTTGCTAGGATAAAACTATTTCGCATTTGAGTTTGTTTTAAATTTTTATATTTATTGTTAAATTATGTTTTCCTCGCGATAGAATATTTAGTAAGCGAAGCACTGCTTCCTTTGCGTCCAACAACGAGCCAGCCATGTTGTGAACAAAACTTGTGGAAACAAGATATAATGCAGGTCCAAGAGCTGATCTTTGTGAAACTTTGGTAGATGAGGTATTTATGCTGCTACATGACCCAATCAAACTTAATAAACTCTGTCTAGAAGGGACGAATCAACCATTTTCATTACACAGGGTGAATTTTTATAAAGTTCTGATTTTAAACTGGAATAAAACAGAAAGTATGAATTGGATCGAAGTATCGTATATCGCCAACGACGTGAGTTTTGTTGGTTTCTTAATTGTTGATGGTCACTAGATAGTCAGCGTAAACCAACGATTTCACGTATTCCTACAAGATGTAATCGAACGGACTCAAATCGCAAGATCTTGGTGGCCAATAGAAGGGTCCATTTTTCAACATGATGCGATGCCCGAATTCCGTCTGCAATAAGTCGCTTACGAGGCTTGTTGAAACTAAATCTCTTTCATCCCCAAATGACGTAAATTCGTTACCGGAATCTAGTTTATCATCCCTCTAACCGGTCACAAAAAACAGTAAGGCGCTCACCGTGCTCATCTATTGAAAATTATGGTCTTATGGTCCCACCAGCAGGCACTACGGATCACACAGGGCTTTTTTGTGGATGCAACGATATATCCATAGCTTGAAAGGGATTTCCGTCGCTCCAGAAAATTTTGTTTATTGACGTAACCATCGCACCAGAAATGTGCCTCGTCACTAAACAACATTTTCCCGTAAAATAGAGGGTCAACTTACAGTTGATTTTCGGCGGGCTCTCCAAACGCGCAACGCATCCCATGGTCATACGACTTTGATTCTTCATCAATTAGATCTTGTGAGCCTTGAAGCCGAGATCTTTACTCAAAATTTTCCACAACGTGGACGACTGAATCCCAAATTCATGCACACGGCTGCGAATCGACCAATCTGCGCTGTCAGCAACGCTGGATTTCAAGGCTGCAATATTACCTAAAGTCACGAAGCTATCTCTAAGCTTGCGCAACTGAGCACTAATTTCGGAAATAAATTTCCACAATTTTCCACAAACAACAAACAGTAAAAATGACAGTGACCTCACAGCTTTTATCACCTCATTGGACAGTGGTGAGTTTCCAATTGTGGCGCCTGCAAAAAACCATCATTTAGTTGTAGAAAGAATAATTTGTATTGTTTTGAGTATAAGTTTGACGTGCCAGATGCAATCAATAGTTTAATGAACAGAATGAACAGAAAATAGTTGGATAATCTTTTCAGTCGATAAACTGTACTATAGTTCTGAAACCCGAACTGATCATTCGGTAAAATACTAAGGGCGTTTTTTTACTCCTCTATCTAGGAGAGAACAGAGTATACGCATTGAAAAGAGTGTTCTTGTACGAGTGTTCTTGTCTCTCATGAGAAGTTGTCTTTTTTGCTGTGAGGTGGCTCTGGTTTTTTCCAGGTTATGTTGAATGTTTTGGTAGTTCGGAAATTAAAAAAAAGCCCTCATAATGTGTAGAAAGTTAAAATAGGTAATTTTCTGTCAGTTTTTTTTTATTTTCTATCGATTGTGGTAGTTTATGCTCGTTATTTTCTCCCTTTATTTTCAGCTGTCTTCTGCTACTACAGAGAATACAGCAACTTATGTCAATCTAAACGAATGCACTGCAGTTTTGTACTAGATCGTTATTTTTGCGGCATAGTTCTATTCTGTTCTCTATCGGAGCAAAAAAACGCACCTATTGTATCAGTTAAAAAAGTTCAGGATATCAGTCTATAGCTTTCTACGTTACTGCTGTTATTACCAATATTTGATGTGCAGATTATTTTCGCAATTTTAAACGAATAAGGTAAATAAGATATAAGGTCTGCTCCCGTACTTTCAGTCACTGAATTTTCCTGAATCATGTGGTGGTGTAAATTCATGAAAGTACGGGAACGCTCTCATTGCATTTCCTGAAAATCGACAACCAAAAGTGTAAGTTTTCGGTTTTTGGAAGAACAATAGTGATTATAAAGTTATCCTAAGCGGTAATAAATTATCGCCACAAAAATATTCGACCTTCATAGCAACATTACGCAAAAAATATTTTGCTTGCCGCGCACATTTGAAAATATTTACTCCGTTTGACACTTTTCAGTATTTTTCAGTAGCTCAGACCCTACTGAAATTTACTGAAAGTGGGGAAATTTATAGTTTTCAGTAAAACGGAGTACGGGAACAGCTTCATTGCAATTAATCGCGATTAATCGCAATTAATCGTAGTACGGGAACATACCTATTATCTGTCACTTATTAAACATTACCTATGGACAACTAACAGCAATGGTGGGTAGATTTTTCAACCATTGGATACCAATTGCGTTTGCACCTGGATATTTTCTGTATTCTAGTGGCGAGCTAAGTTTTTATGACTGAAAAGTTGAAAACGCTTTCTTATGTCAGAGATATAGCTGGGTTCATTTACGTTTAATAATGTAGCAAGCTGGCATATTCTACACTGCCTTTTTAAAAGGCTTTGACAAGGCTAATCATAACGTGTTAATTTAAAGGCTCAGTTTATTTATTCAGAATATCCGGTCCTTTCTTCTCCTGGTTTCCACAGGTGTGATGTAAAGCTATTCTAAATAGTTGCTTTTCTTTCTTTTCTATAGCTTTTCCATCGTGGTTTACCATTTTGAATTTAAGGCACGAGCTAGATACTAAAAACAGTTAACAAGCATAGTACTGATTCTAGGAGGCAAGGGAACGAACATAATTGTTTGTTCTCGATTGCGTAAATGGTAGATATATTACTTGTGCAAAGTGACACAACAATGCTAGTTAGACTAAAAAAGTTTGCAACACGTTTATTACTAATTCAGCCACTCAAGTCATTGTTTGAAAAGCCACAAGAAAAATATATTCTAAAATTCCATGAAACATCGTTTTAAAGAAAGGAGGAATATAATTATATTGATAGCAGTATCCGCTGACAAAGCATGTTTTCAGTATACACACAGAAACATTCAAATCTGAAACAAAAACAGTTCTTATTCAACTCTACGTAGAATATATATGAACCGAAAAAAGAATACCAAATCCTGATATCCCCTACAATCTAAGCATCGGAGTAAAAAAAACCATAGCCTCTTACATACGTCCTCACTAGTGTTGTCCTGCACTTCGTCGGTCTGTCCCGCTACAGGCTTAGTGTAAACGTAAAAACTAGGTATGTGCTTACTTAGAGACATGGAAATTCTAACGCTCATTTCGTATGAGATAATCATAAATCTCACGTGATGCCAGAGTATCTAGTTGCTTCCAAAATAATAATACATGCATACCGCCTGCACTTAGTATCCTAGCCTCCCACTCTTACCAGATCACTACTACTGGTCTCTTAATACATCAGTGCATATCCAAGTGTAGGATGGGTATTATCTCTAAGGGAATGGAAAACCACGGCTTAAACTACTTTTCCAGAATCTCGAATGGGAGTCTGACGTACCGAAGTATCTCATAAGACAGAGAGAATAATACGAATACAGCAGTCGCAAAAATGCAGTTCTACGGCAGAAAAAATGTTTTTAAGTTTATTCATTTTGTTCCAGCGAGCACGGTCATTAGTAGGAACATAGAAGCGATAGCGAGCGCATTTTAAATTTTCCTGCTAATCCGAGCACAAGCAGCAGGAGCGGCAGACTAGTGTCAGAATTTCTCGAATATAATCCGGTTGGAAAAAGTCTGATGTTCTGCTCGCAGGCACGGTTTAATAGATGCAGGAGCGCTACAAAGATCATGAGTACGGGATTAATTATCACTGAGCCGCTTACAAGGTGAAACGAGCATACGAATTGTTGCCCGTAACGTTGTGCATTCGAATGAGTTTCAATAATTATTGCAAAAAACGTTTACCTACGTATGAGCATGTTTGAATAAAAATTGGATGCTATGTTTTGTGACTGCATCAATTTCCTATGAATAGTAAGTACTCTCATTCCATATTCTCGCGGCTAACAACAAACGAAGAGTGTGTAGAAGCCTACACTTTGAGGAATGATATACATAAATATATTGACTTACTTGCTGTTTTGTTATGTAAATTGGCTTATTTAAAACAATCCACGTAACCGTTTCGTGACAGGCCGGCGACGTAGTGGATCCTTCGTAAGTCATATAATGATCTGTATCCGGCAAGAGACCTCGAACCGATAGTCGGCGAACAGGCGATTCATCGCCACCGAATTTTATTCGTTCCAATTGATCTGTTAGCATCCTGAGCTCTGCATTGGATAAATCACCAAGCTGGAATAGAAAAGAATGGTAATGATTATAGATTAATATTTTATCGGCAATTTCCGTTTGCGATCGACAAACAAGTATTGCATACCTGTAACAAAATCGCCACTCCGACAATACCTTGTGCTCGATTCAAAGAGTCCGTGAAATTTGTATAAAGTTGAGAGTTGTAACCAAAAATTTGGATCTGAAATAAGAATATATTAATTCTTTAATTTTCTCTTAGAATAGTTTGAGTATAAATTTATAACTTTTTGTTATTTTTTTATCATAATGCAGATTTTCAACATAATTAGAACAAGTGCTTGGTTCAATTAGTGTATCGTTCGGATATGGAAAATGTACAAATATTTATAATTCTAATATGCTAAAAATATCGCTACTGAACTGAAGTAAAGTGAAAGATGGAGTGGAATTTCCAAGTCGCGATATTAACAATCATATCTAACATATCATAAAATATGGTTGACAGTAGCAAAACTAAAGAAACGAATTGAAAGTGGTTAAGAATACCAATATTACGACTTTAAGATACTATGCACGTTTTCTTCGGTATTGCAGGAAAAGTTTCCAAGTACGTTTATATCGCTCCCTGTTCAGTCTTATATTTAAAACGCAGTTCAAAATACATAAAAAGGTGGACAGAAGAATTTACATATATTAAAATTCCTGATAAATTTGATGTAACTCTTTTTACTAATGTTCGGAGAAATCAAAAAAATATCACTGACTATTTCTCGGGTTAAGCTGAACGTTTCAGGATACATTTATATAAATGTAGATTAGGCCCAACTTTCACCAGATGTTACTTATCTTTAACCCTTTGGCGCCAGTGATCGTTTAAGTGATATTTTAGATATGCCTTTTATTCTATCAAAAAATAATTTTCTAAAAACTAAGTTTGCAATATGAATTTTGAATGTGTTCTTGAAAAAGATTTGTTAAGGTTTTGGAAATTGTTATTCCTGTATTTGCGCAAGGTACCTAAAATAAGATCGGGAAAATTTGAACTTTTTTGAATTGCGATAGCTATTGACAGAGCTATTGAATCATTACAAAACTTACAAAACATATTAACGTTACTAAGTTGCATACTTGTGTAGTTTTGTATGAACGTTCTGGGAACCATGTAGTTACGGCAGGTGCTGAAAGTGAAAACCTTCAAACCATCGACTCTCCGGAAATAATTTCGCTCTTAAGAAAATAAGCAACTCATATGCAAATCTTATGCTTTGCCTACACAGTCAAACACAGCATTTTTGGTACGAAAATAACAAAAACGCCTCGTGCTGGCAGCTTTTTGCTAGTAAAAGCCAAAAATATGTCGCATCTGCCTCACGTTGAAGTCAACCTACTGTACAAATTTCGTATTGGTTGGATTACTGAATGTGAAGTTATAGGGATATAAAGAAATTTTAAGATTACCACCCTCAAAAGTTTTCAAATTTCCTAGACCGTAAAATTTGTTGTTTATTTTCACTAAGAGAGACTATGATTTGGAAATTTTATGATTAAATGGCTTAATAAAGATATGTAAATAAAAAAAAAAATACAAAATTCATTGTTTTTCAAATTATATATCTGCTGAGTATTGTCTACAATAAGCTTAATTTGCCATATGAATTTCGTTATGATTCCATGACTGCAATGGAATCTATAAGGCAAAGAGCTTTAACTTTCTAAGCGAATTTTGAAAATTTAAATCACCAAAATTACCATAGTTGGCAGCTTCAACCTAATTTTTCAACCAAATTTCCACCAAACTTAGTTAAGAGGTAGGATTCAGTGTGAATTTAGTCAAAATCTGGTGACTGAATCAGAATTTATAGGGTCAAAAGTTGTTATTTTCGTAAGTGATTTTTCAAGATAGCACCACTGGCACAAAATTACCAAATTTGGAAATCACTTCTACTAGAAGTACCAATAAATGCACATCGTGAACATTTGCAATGAAAATAAGTAAATAATTTGTAAATTTTCTAAGGCCTGCACATTTTTCGGATGGCAAGCCCGAACACCTTTCTATCGCTTTAACTTTTGATGAAGTAATCGAAATTAATTGTTTTTGTTTGCTTCTTTTCCACTAATTTCTTTTCAAACCGCATTTATCCAGTTTACTCCATATTAAGTTCTGTTGACATGATTCACCGTTGCAATTGTTTTGCGCATTTCTATTTTTATATCTTTCCTATGCGTCTGTTTTATTTCTTACTCTTATTCAAGCAATCAAGCAACAATCACTCTGCGAACAAATTTAAGTCAAAGTTAAAATGAGAAACATTTCAATTCAAGTCGAAAATGTTATACTATCTTTAAGCCAAAAAGGATACTCTTATCGAAAAATAGCGACAAAATTAAAAATATGTCACCGAACAGTAAGTTTAATAAGAAAGCAACGAAATTTGAACGCACCTAGCAATCCTAGGGGTCGGCCAAAGTCGTTATCTGATATCGACGCTCGTATGGTGGAAAGATTGATGGTGACAAAAAAAAGTGAGAACAACTAAAATTGCTGCAGAGGCCCTACAAAAAAACGTTAGTGATCGCACAGTAAGGAGACCCTTGCATTAAATTGGATTGGTGTCTGTGGTTGAACAAAAACAACCAACACCATCCGCTAGGAATATAAAGTCAAGGCTAAAATTTTGCAAGGATCATAAAAAGTTGACTACTGAAGACTGGAAACGAGCTTTTGGTCAGATGGGACCAGAATTAATCAATTTCAATCAGGCGCTAAGAAATATTATTGGCATCGATCCCATGAGAGTATTCAAAGACACCTAGTTAAACAAACAGTGAAGCACGACGGTGGACATATGATGACGTGGGGCTGCTTTATATGGTGGAACCTTGGTCCCTTGGCTAAGATCGACAATGAACAAGGAAGATTACTTTAGCCTTTTCCGTAGTAATTTACCCGACTTCGCTGATGAATGCGCTTATCTAGTAAACAAAGTAGTATTTCAATAGGATGGAAATCCCAAGCACACTGCGATTATTGTGAAAAAATGGCTGAGCAACAGTTGCAAAGTATGCAATGGGCTGCACAAAGTCCGGATTTGAATCCAATCGCAAATTTATGGATTATTTTAAAAAGGACAGTTTCGCATCACAAACGTGCTCCACCTAACATGGCAAAACTTTGCGAGCGAGTAGGAGTGAATGGACCGAAATTTCACATCAAACAATACAAAAATTGGTAGAAAGTATGCAAAAACGAATTCAAAGTATCTTAGCCAACAAAGGACTTTGAACAAAGTACTGATTTATCAAATAATTACTACGGAGAAAACTGGATGAATGATGTAACAACCAATTATGAAACTTTCTTAAGTTTTTCACATGAATTAAAATAATACAAAATGAATTTCTTCATTATCTATAATAAAAAAAGAACTCTTACGCATCAGAGCCGCTAGAAAACTGATATTCGAAGAAATTGTCTTTGAGTGACCAAAAATATTTGGAAAGACGTAATACACTATTTTGTAGTATCATATCAATCATTTCTTACCCAAAATAATAAAAACCATTTCACGGCAACACCTCCTATAGCACAAATGATAAAAACGCTTTCCCAACGCAATAAGTCTATCATAACAAGCTCATAGTATAATCAATCTATCCTATGAATTTCATTTACATCCGAGGATCTCATCGAAATTTTCAGAGATTAAAAGATGTTTCAGGCTGCCATGCGTAAAATTTTCAAAAATCGGAAAATTTAAACATTAGTTCCTTATTTTTATTGTAAATGCTTCGCATATGAAAATAAAATGGAAGCAATATTTATGATGCAATATTTACGAAAATGTCTGGTGCTGACAACTCTGTGTTAGCAGCATAGCCAAAAATATACCAAATAGGCTTGACGTTAAGTTGAACCTACCCTGAATAACTGCGTTAGAAGTTATAGGGTGAACAGAATGTTAGGGTTACAGCCCGCAAAATTTTTTCCAATTTTCGAAACCTCATTATTTGTGGTCAGTTGTCATTGCAGGATCATTCCCATTTGCAAATTTAATGAAAATATCGCTTGGGGAAGAAATGCCAAAATATACAAATATTACCATTGCTGTCAACCCTTTCATGATTTTTCCACAAAATTTCTGCGAAATTTAGCTTCAAATAAGGTTCATTTACTACATGAATTTTGTTTTGATTTCATGACTGGATAGGAAGCTATAGGGAAAAAAGCTTGATTTTGCTGAGCAAATTTACAAGAATTAGGTAACAAAAATTACCATCGCACCATCTACGGAGAAGATTATGAAATTTACTGGGGAAATTCGGGAAATTCCATGTCTAACTGTCAAAATCATAAACATATTATTTCGAATATATTACAAAATGGCATGCAAATGTTTCATTTTTTGCACATTTCTTCGTATTCTCTTCTTCAATACCTGAACATTTTATATTTTCTTCCTTATCGTGATTAAACTTTTTTTTGTGTAAAATTTCCATAATTTTACACAAAGGCTCATTCGCAGTAAAACTTGTACTAATTCCTGATTTTTTGATGTATTTCAATAAACAATAACTGTCAAAATAATACCATTTAAATTCAAACAACCTACAGCTGTTAAACAACCTCATTCAAATAACCGTGTGTCACTCTCCAAACAAATTATCATTAGCGTTCAATGATCATTGTGTTAATGATAATTAACTTGTGTCGTCTGTCTTTAGTCTTAGAATAAGTTTCAAGTACTGTGTGAATTTCGTTAAAATTTGTTGCCTGAATCGATTTATCCACTTGTCAGTTCTCGTGAACAAAAATTTCGAGCACTGAAATTAAAGATAATTTGGTGATGGATTGCCTCTCTTGTGCAACTCGGAATTTGGAAAATTTCCAATTGACGTAGTGGACAAAAGTGAAAGTTTATCAATAATTCGAATTTTAAGTAAAAGAGCAAAAATTTTTCAGGAGGGTCAATGATTTGAAAGTTTTTTCTTTACGTGCCTGCCGTAACTACAAAGTTGCTTCCAATGTCTTCCTAGCCTTTATTGACATCAACAAGCTCTGCAAATTTCACGATGATACTTTGTTTTTTTCAAAATTTTCATCAATAAGCATAAAACATATCAAATTTTCATTCTCATTAATTACTTTTAACAAAATCGTACTCCGCACGGAAATATAGGAGTACCTGGAAGTTCCGCGTCATCGCTAAAGAGGTAAAGATACCTTAATTTCAACAAATTATGAACGTACTGCCTATGTATGTAAGCAGATCTATGTTCTTTGAAAGTTTCAGCTCATTCGGATCGGCCACTCTAGAGATTATCTCCCTTAATTTTTTTGGTGATTCATTTGGAGAAACAAATGACCAAAATAATTTCCATCTACGAGGGTTGATCAAAAAGTAATGATAATCAATATAAACCAATGTGATTAATTTTTAACAAAATATTTATTTTTCCACATAGTCTCTTAGCAAGTCAATACATTGAGTCCATTTTTTTTCCAAACTCAAGATGCCCTGAGAAAAAAAATGATTTACCTTTACTCTCTCAAAACGCCTCAACAGCGGCCATCACTTTGCTATCATTTTCAAACTAACTGCCCCCAAAAGTGTTTCTTGAGCCAAAGAAAGAAGTAGAAGGTGCTGGGAGCTAAATCTGGCGAACAAGGTTGATATTCAAGAAGTTCAAATCCGGTTTCTTGAATTGGAGCCATCGCAACTGCAGACTTGTGAACCGATGCGTTATTTTGATGAAACAGCCCTCCGGCTTGCAAATTTTATCCTTTTTCCTTCATGTCAATTTGAAATTTTCAAAATTTCGATTTGCACAAGAACGGCAACCCATCACCAAATTACCTCTATTCTCAGCACTCGAAAGTTATGTTCACGAGAACTGACGACCGGATAATTCGAGCTTAATGAAATTTACAGGACATGTCAGTATTAGCTAGGACTAAATTTGACAGAAGTGATTTTGAAATGCGGGCAACACTGTGGCAGTGGTACCATCTTGAAAAATCACTAAGAAAAAAAACAGCTTTTTCGCCTATAGCTTCCGACTCAGCCATCACATTTAAACAAAATTCACACAACATTTGGATCTTACTTTAGGTGGCATTTGGTGAAAATTTGGCTGAAAAATTGGAATAGAGCTGCCAGGTACGATGCTTTTTGTCTGCTAAATCTTGCAAATTTGTTCAGCAAAATAAAGCTTTTTTCCTATAACTTCCGGTCCAGTCATGAAATAAAACGAAGTTCATGCATTAGATGGACCTTAATGTGAACCAAATTTCATAGGAATTTCATACAAAAATCATGAAAGGGCTGCCAGCTATGGCCATTTTTGTAGTTTTGTGGAATTTCGTTACTGAGCGATTATGTCATTAGATTTGTAAATGGGAATGATCCTGCAATGAAAATTAACAATAAATATTAGCGCTTTAAAAATTTGAAAAGTTTTGAGGGTGGTAACCCTAACATTCTTTTCACTCGTTCTAGCGGTTCTGTTGCGCTAGACTTTTTTTTAAATTTCTATTGATAATCCGACCCATCCTGACTTATGCATCCCCATCCTGGATTCCCTGCTCAAAGACTGTCATGGCCGAACCGAATGTGTTCGAAAGAAGAATCCTCCGCTTCTGCATTGGCAGGCTATAACACGACAGCACAACACAAAAGTGGCCGAAGAACCTTCTCCTATATCAGGAATCAGGATTGAAGCCACTTAGGGACCGTGTTGTGGAATTGACGACACGATTCTACAGACAAACAGGCGGACATGAGAACGGACTGATTCGGTCACTAGGGCGTACAAGTGGTTCTGATGAGCCATTTATGCGCCCCGCGAAGATAGCAATGCAGCGACGGCTCACGGATGCGCTGTTCACCTACACAGGCCACCCGACAGACAGAAGGGTTTATACTTAAGACCTGGGTTAAGATTTAGGTCTAATTAGGCTAAGTTAGTTATAATTAGGCATAAGTTAGATCGTATTTTAGCGTAAGGTAGTTTTTAAGATAATCATTGCTAGGGCGATCCCAGCTTCATTACAGGCTGGGTAATACAATTAGAGTGTAAGAATATAAAATTTGTGCCGAAAAAAAGAAAAACAAAAAAAAAACAACCAGAGCCAGCAGGCTAAAATAGTATAGCCGCTAGGTTAGGTTAAGAATGTACGGTTAATTTAAAATAAAATATTTTTCAATTCAAATTCAATTCATTAGTTTCTATTTTTTCACTAACAATGCCAAAAGTTTTTTTTTGTTTTTTTCTTCAGTGCAGCCATACGCATTCACATCACATTATAAATTTAATAACCTCTACTCTACAGTTGAAAAGATCCTCCTTATATCTCTCAAAGAAATGCGTTATCTTTCGATTGACCTCTGTGCTTGAAACAGACTGCGAAAGCAGTGATACTCATACGTCGGGTATCCTCTTCAAGTTTAACTACTTATACTTCCGTTCGACATAATTGTTCAGTGTGAGCTCGAAGCCAGCTATGCGACTGTCGTTTCGATAGCATATAAATCCAAAACAATGATAGAGAAACGAAAACATGAAAACACATTGAGGATGAGGTCTGATGCTTTTCTGTCGAGCTGTCTAGTGCTGAGCCCAAAAGAAAATGTAAACAAAGATACGATGGAGAACGTCTCCCTAAAGAATAAAAGGACAAAAAGTTGAAGGGCGATAGAGCAACCGAAGAAAGGTGGCGATGTCTTGTTTAAACATCGTGACAAATGTTCTGGATGTGATTTCTTGTGTTCACAGGGTAAATGCTTTAATTTTCTATTTCCATCTTTTCATGTGCTTGAGGAGCTATGTCAAATGAATGTGGTGTTGACCGAGGTTTTTTTCACTTTAGCAGAGCAGAAATATCTATTGAAGTGTGGTGGCAGGTATTTTTAAGTTTTTTTTACTGAAATGTCAAATGGATGTTAATTTGGATACCTCGGCCGAACATAAGATTTTATTTTTCTCCATTTAGTGCTCTAGTTATGAAGATAGATGAGAAATACTTCTAACTTAATTTTACTGCAGCATTTAAGCTATTACGAAATATCAATTAAAGAGAAAAGTATAACAGGTGCTTCCACTCACTTAAATTATTCAATCTTGTTACACGCATAAACATCTCCAGCAGTTCCGAAACATAATGTTCTCTAGCTCATTAAGCTAATAATAAACGCAAAACAGCTCTCAATACCTACAGACACAATAACCCATTCACTCGAAATTCGATCTAGTCATGTTTTGTGTGCCACTGAATTACTGTTATCATCACTATTTCACTCGTAAGACAAACATACGCTCCTTGAAACTTTCGCTTCATCATAGCCTACAACATGTGTAATTTCTGTGTTAAAACAGTGAAGGACCTCTCTGGAGCTTAATCAGATCAATTACTTCGAGAAATAAATGAACAATTCGCACGCACTCGAGAAGCTCTCGAGGATAGCAAATATGCGCCGAGAGTTGCAATGGAACACATATCACAAGACCTCTACGTCTCACCCAGTCGTATAGACAGAGCGGAGAACTTTCCGTAGTCAAAGAGATTTCGATCCTTGTTTCGAATATGAGAAGTCCTTGCTCTATTTGGATGGCATACTCTGCATAAATGGGGCCTATGTTTGATTTTACGAACAGGAATCTAAACGGAGAATTGTTGCGGCTGGGAATGTTGGAACTTAGCACCATTTCATAATTCAATAGGAAGCAGACAATTGGAATTGCAGCCGTAGTTGGTCAAAATCAGGAATTTATTTGAAATTGTCGTACTTGTTTTCCTGCAATTTAGATAAAAGCCATATTTCGGCAGTCTTCTCGTTGGACAATAGACAAAAAGATGGAGTATTCAAATTGGAAAATGATTTCGAGACATTTCCCCGGAATATATTGTCTTCAAATATGTCCGTTATTTTGATCAAAACACGATAAGTACCAGAAGCAGTAGAATACTCAGTAAAACTGACAGAACTGATATGAGGTGCGAATTGTGTTTCTGCTTAAACAAGCATTCTATTGTTTAAAGAGGTATTATTCTTCACAGTTGTACAATGCTGGCAAAACAATGCAATGCGATGAGAAATCCTGTAAACATAATCGAGGTTCAGTTAGTGGCAACTGATTAAGACAAATATCCTTCCTGTTAATACTCGCAATAAATAATTCAGACATTAAAATTAGAAACTCAATTTTGAAATTAAATGCGGGAGACTATATTATGTAGCCATGATTAATGTGTATTGAACATTTTAACAGAACATTTTTTATGCAGCCAGGGGTTTCAAACTAAGCAAAACTATTCTAGTTTTGCTCGATTTTGAAAAAGTGTAATATTGTGGTTTTAAAAGAAAGAATGCAGAGCGATAAATTAATACTTTTTTCTTAGAGTTTTTATTATTGAGCCCGTAAATATCTTCATAATTTAACGACAATTTATACTACAGAGGTCTAGTCGATTTCAAAAATAACTGAAATTTTTTGACAGAAGGCTACTGATCTCAAAAGTGGTGATCGGTCGGTTATACTTAATGGTCGATGGTCGGTTATACTTAATGATTTCAAGATGATTCAAAGTAGAACGACGATGACCGAAAATTAACTACTGTGTGTTCTGTATCTTACCATGTAGCATTTCCAAAGAATGGAGACATGTGCTATGGTTTATTAAAGTCTCCGACTAGTGGTGGTTTGTCAACGACCGCAAGGTCGGCAGTGCTAGCCCAAATCGCATGCATACAATCAATAAAAAAATATCGCAGCACCTCAATCGCTTCATTGTTAAGCAAACTATCTCAGTTGGGAAAAAATAAGATGATAAAAAATGTGTACTTGGTGAGGAAGAATAGGTTTTGCAGGAGTAGAATTAGGACGATTGAAATAGATAACCTAAAATTACACAGTGCAACAAATTAATTCTTTTTTTTGCCGTTGCTCGAAATTGTTTTTTCTGCATACCTTTGCATAACAGTAGTCAAAATATGTTAGTGAAAAAATTCTGAACCATCAACATTTTTTGTAATTACACTTGATAGAAAAAATATGTGGACACCCCGAAGAACAGCAAAATTTATAATAAAAAAACCGTTATGGCAAAAAAATTTACGAACAAAGTTTGCTTAACATCTTCACAATTTTATTCATAAAAAAATTTTACCAACCATCCAAAAAAAAAAAAATTTCGTAGAACAAAAACAAAAGCAAACCCCCCAAAAATCACTAAAAATACCTCAAAAAACTTGCGATTTCTTCACGAAAAGTGGTCTTTTGAGTAGATCATTAGATTTTTTTTTATTTTAAAATCTTTCTCAGCTAAAATTGCTTCAAATGAAGGTATTTTAGAAGGAAATTGGGGCTATTTTGATAAATTTTTTCCCCATTCCCTCTAAATGATCCAATTGGCTCTTTTAGAGCATTTCCTTTGAATTTTTGCTTTTGCATTGTGCTGATGAGATTCGCGCCCCATCAAATTTCAAAAACGTTTTCTAGGATTAATTTAGAACAACTTGAGTGCCTTTGCGTTTGCTTATTATTGTTTTTTTACTTGGCAAAGCTTCACATTCGCCGCCGTGCAGGGGCCCAAAAATCATCTCCAAGCACAAAAATCATCTCCAAGAATAAATTGTCGAATGTGTTTGTCCATGGAGAACGTTGAAATGGTTCAATTATCCTAGTTATTCATCATTGAGTATAAAAAAAAAAACAAATTAAGCAGCTCCTTTCACCGCAATACACCCCTACACTATCACACCATCGCAGCCATACTTAGCATCTGAAGTAAAATTGTTGGCAGCATCGGTTTTTCGCAGCAGTTCTTTCCTTAGTGCAAAACAAACTTTCTTCTCGCAATCAAAATTGCTTTCGACATTTCAGAGGCTTTTTTAAATGGAATTTACGATCCTAGAAAACGTTTTTGAAATTAGATGGGGCGCGAATCTCATCAGCACAATGCAAAAGCAAAAATTCAAAGGAAATGCTCTAAAAGAGCCAATTGGATCAATTAGAGGGAATGGGGAAAAATTTATCAAAATAGCCCCAATTTCCTTCTAAAATACCTTCATTTGAAGCAATTTTAGCTGAGGAAGATTTTAAAACCGATACCTCTGCTCTAGAGATAGGAAAAACGACTCACTCATTTGGATGAGTCAATCAGTGTGAGTCAGTCAATTGTGTCAATTAGTTTTTGATTGATGTAAAATGTAGCTATGAAAAATGATTATGCATATAATTAGAAATTTTTTCTATTTACCGCTTATACATGTGCATAAAAAAGTGCCAAAGAAAATTAAACGCACAGAAAATTTCCCAGTATTTACTTTCATAAGTGTCTTTTTGAGTTTTGAACATTTTAAAAAGATTTTAAAATGTAGAGACAGTACATGAAAGCGTAGTTAACTATAGTTGATTTGAATTACAAATTAAACAAACTCCAGTCCGTCAGAAAACCCTATTTTCGAAGAAAAGTAGAGGAAATACGTATGTAGGTCTTCAATGCATGTTTTGGACCATATTATAACTAGAGTCGGGTCGTACTCGCATTTTCACATACTAGGTATTCCTAGTACGAGTATAAAAAAATACATGTTTTAAAAATACTAGCAAATATTTGTTGAAGTATGCTATACATACAATACATACGATTTGAAGTGATGTAATGAAAAGGTATGATATGCCCTCCCCACTCTTCAGACGCAAAACTCCCAAGCTAGAATGGTGATGGTGCAAGATGATCTTCAAAGGATACCGAGTCATTAGTCTGTGCAGCTTGTCCGTAACTTTCGAATGGTCGGCCATTTATTTGGCAAATCTTTTTCCAATTTAGGGGCCGTCTAAAGGAAAACGATGAAATTCAATCAATTTAATTTGATTTTCGTTTTATTATCTGCACAAAACATCTCCTGTATTCGTTCAAATGACCAAAGTCAAAAAATTTACTAAGATAGGACAAACTAATCCTATGACTTTTCATCGATCGATCTCTGATACCAAACTTTTCTTGGCTAATCTAGAACAGTCGGTTTTCCACTTCGCCTCACTGAAGCATGAAGTTAGTCGAAAATTTTACTAAGAAATGATAAAAACAAAATGTTTCGCTTATTAAACATGCACACACTAGAGGGCCAACCTCTTCGGTAAGGCTGGACATGAATCCAGGGGCATCTTACCTCCCGCGGTCTCGTAAATTTTACAACCCCGGTAGGGTTGGCGACACCCTCGTGGCGACCTGCAGTCACGAGGAGGCCCTCAACACAGCTGGAGAAGCCAATTGGCTAAACAAAAAGGATCTCAACCTTTTCCTCATTAGCACTTTAAGTTTTTCCAGACGGTTTTCCGGCGGATTTCATTTTGCCGTATCTCCGAAACTAGGCTGTTTTTTCCCAGACTTGTCTGAAAATTTCAACCGAAACAACTCAGAAAGGTCCCCGAATTCATGCTAGACCAAAAAAATAATTTTGGTAAAAATATACGTTTTTACCCAATTTCCCCTATCAAAATTTTTTGTCGCCCTTTAAATATCAATATTGTACTCTCCGACCATTTTCAATCGTCGAAAGCGCCGTAAAGATAGTTTTTGCCAAACTATGGCCAAAAAACCCTTACTCCACTACAAAACCGAAATTTTTGTATCGGGAAAATAGGTCTTGGCCCGTTGTGCCCCAAACCACTCTTACCCGAAATTGGCCGATTTTATTCGATTTCAGCTACTTTTGCCCTAAAAGCTTTTTGAATAATTGAATAAAATACTTGCAAGTACGAAAATACTTGCAAATACGAAAACACTAGAATCTAGTATTTTTGAATTTCGTACTAAGTACTGATTGTCCTAAAAGAATACCTGTTCCAGTATCTATGCGATAGTCTTTTATTTGATTGAACCTCATAATTATGATGCTTAATCTCTAATTATAACCTAACTATGTCTGAGTTCCAAAATTGATGAATAATAAACATTGCCACTTGTTATATTTATATGATGTTAATCACATGAACATTTTATGGCCGCATCTCCTACAACATAAATGAGGAAAATAGTTAGTTTCTTTTAAGTACTCCCCACCCACATATTTCTAAAACGTTACCTCAGCGAAGAAAAAATCACTCAAAGAAACTTTTTTCGAAACGGTAAATAATTGAAAAGTTTACCATTTTAAATTTATCAATGGTAAATGAATTTATGGCCTAATGATCAATTAGGAACATATTTTCACAAGTATCTTATCTAAAAACTCTGAAATTCACGGCATCGAATTGTGTCAAATATACACTGATTTCAATATGCATTTAAAGAGATAATCAAAATCAAAAACTTTTTTATTTGAATTATAAACCCACTTAAACTCCCGGACATAACAAATAATCACAGCGATAATCATCAAAAAAAAAGCAGGCAAACCCAACCATTTTCATTTCCTATTCTCGTCTTTTTCTTCATCAAAATATAATTGTTTCTGAAAATTTGCTCGAATATCGCTATCCAATATCTATATCTCTTATACTTCATCAATGGTCTTAGAATATTTCATTTCGATCGGACATCGCATTCCTGAGATATTCTCACTGTATCCAATCACAAAAAAATTGAGAAAGTTTCAATTCAAATCTTCAGCACATGCACATATAAAGTGCATATAAGTTCTTCCGCGACTGTCAGTTTCGATCATCACAACCGATCACGGCATGCTTGCACTGTACGGCATTACCTACAGCCTTTAAGAAATTCATATCGAAATCCGACGAGATCCGTGAAAGGCTCCGCAGCACGGAAATCTTCGCGCAAATGATTGCTTATGTGCAAAGATTGACTCCCTCCTGTGCAAAAGTGTCGAGCCCATAAGCAAGTGTCGAGCTCATAATCACATCAACTGATTGCCTCGTTCATGTGCTGTTCACCTCTAGCTCTACTGTGTCTACACAAACGTGTCGGCCAACACACTTGTTGGGTGCAAGTGATTGCTTCACCTGTGAAGCAGCTCGCTCAGGATAGAGTGTGTCGACACACGTGTTGGGGGCTAGTGATTGCTTCATCGCGATTGTTTCACTGACGTGCTACCCATCTCTACTCTGCTCGTTAAGGCGTCTGTCGAAAGCAACGATCTAATGGCCGCAGGCTCTAATCCCTCAGTATGCTCATGGTTGTATTTGTTTTATTTAATCGTCTGCTACTATAAAGTGTGGCACCTAAAGAATCATAAAGAATCAATTGAAATCGGGTTCTCCAATATGCGTTCCTCTACCACCATAGCTAAGCATTTGCTTTCAAGAGTAATTCTCTGAACTTTGACATAATCATAGAGGCTTTTTACACGACCTCCCAAATTGGGATTTGGAGTATACTCGAATTTGTGAGCTTTCGACCGATATCCATGTATGTGTGCGCAGACTGTGTACATGCACGGAAGCTCCTCATGAGCTTGATTTGCGGATACCGGTTTTGTATTAAGTGTTTCTATGTGTGTGTGCCGGATAAAATTGTATGGCTGCAAAAGATTCGGATTCAAACCTGTTTAAAATCCCGATTTCATGTAACTATACAAATTTGCCCGGCGGTCTGGCCTACAAACACATAGATTGTGATTTGTTTTCAATGGGAGGGAAATTTCCAATATCGTGGTTCGCCCATACGAAATGAACACCAACCATCAGAAGCCACTAGGGGAAATCTTCCTGCATGTAGATGGTTGCACGATATGAACAGCGCCCGTCAGAAGCGGCCATATTGGAAATCTGACTACAAGTACGTGCTGACACGAAGCGAGCAGCGTTCGTCAGAAGCCGCCATATCAGAAACCTCTTTGCATTTACTACTCGGACGAAGTGAACATCAGCGGTCAGAAGCCGCCATATTAAAAACTTCCGTGCGCGTACACATAACTATCTTGTAAACACTAAAACAATGATATTTCGCGAAAGCTCAACGAATCGGGTGTATTCCACATCCAAATTTAGGACGTCATCTAAAAAGGCTCATAGAAAAATTCTTTACAAAGATTTGATTTTTAACCGAGCTTAATTGTTGATTTAAAACGATTGCTAAGGAGGCGAGAAAAGAGAAAATATTGGTTCGTTTTCCTGTGAAAATTTGTTCGAGTTGTAACGAAAGTGTTAGGAGAGAAATGAGAAACGTTCGGATCATAAGAATAAAACAAATATGTTCACTAGGAACTTCATAAGTGAGCTATGAGCTATTAATAATAGGTGCGTTTTGTGCACTCTTGGCCAGGGTAAGTTAAGGTAAGTTAAGCTCTTTATGACAGAGCTTTAGGTAAGTACATTGAATACAACAACAATCGCTGCCGCAGTGAAGTTATAGCGGCAGCGATTGTTGTTGTATTCAATGTACTTACGTAAAGCTCTGTCATAAAGAGCTTAACTTATCCTAACTTATGCCTAGTACTATACTCTTCGCGAAACGATTTCAACGGTCAAATCCCATACAAAAAGAGCTTTTCAATTCGTCAGTAAAGCTCTTTTGTATGGGATTTGACCGTTGAATTCGTTTCGCGAAGAGTATAGTACTAGGCATTAGAGTGCAAAAAACGCAGCTAATGTCAAGAAATGATTTTGAAAATCCAGACTTTGAATAAAGAAATGGAATAATAGGGTCAGGTAGCTCTGTGAGACGGCAAATAGTTTTTTTATTTAATGCAATCAAATAGGAAAGAGGAGTGATATATATTCCTGCTAAAGGTCGTTATAATCGCAATTGGCCTTATTGTCAAAGGTGATGGCATTTAGGAGTTTTGTCAGCTTCTCAAGCTTCAAACGGGATCAGATAGGGGCACTGTAAGCGAAGGTTAGTTCAATCAACTGCATATACAGTGGCTCACAGCTTATTTGATACAGTGCTTCTTTAAAAAATTAAGTTGCAATAACTCAAAACATAATAACAATATCAAAAAAATTTGAACACCATTTTGAAGGCAATTGTTTGTTGTTTATTAAACAAGTTTATATTTGTTACGAAGTTGCTGTTTTACATCTTAAAAAACAAAAAAACTAAAAGTAATAACAAATTTCATGTCACAGCTTATTTGATACGGTTTGATTAAACATTAAAATTGTTGTGAATTATGAGGTTTCCAGTTGATATCAATACTTTGTATGATAGCCCTTAGACTTAAGCAGAGCCTGGAGCCCATTCGGCATTGAATCAACGAGTTGTTTTGTGATGCCAGGAGTAATTTTTTGCCATACCTCTAGCAGTGCTTTCATCAGGTCTTGTTTATTAGAAATCTTGTGTTTTCTAATGTTGTTATCCAACAAAGTCCACAGATTCTCAGTGACGTTCATATCTGGTGACTGTGTCGGCGGAGACATCAAATGAGGGCAATCCCAAATTGGCCAGGACTGCACAATTCCCGACTTGTGGTTTGGATCGTTGTCTTGGTACAACCGAAATTGGTCGCGAACACCCAGTTTTTTAGCACTTTGCAGCAAATTGTTTTTGGGTACATCAAGGTACTTTGTTTGGTTCATTGTTTCCTCAATAAACTTTAAATTTCTGACTCCGGCTGCGGACATGCAGGCCCAAACTATCACATTACCACCACCATGCTTCACAGTAGCTTTGAGGTTGTTCTTGTTTAGCTCAGTGTTTGCCTTGCGCCAGACATATAACATTCCGTCGGAGCCAAAAATGTTAAACTTGGACTCTTCCGCAAAAATAACCGTATTCCAGAACGCGGATGGCTTTCCCACATGCTCTTTGGCAAAGGCAAATCGGCTTATTGTATTTTTTTTTGGAAATAAAAGGCTTCCTACGAGCTACTCGGACCCTGAAATCATGGTCGCGAAGCACTCGTCGGACGGATTCAGCACTACATGACTTCCTTAATTCACGATGAACCTCAGTAACCAATTTTGGAGCGGAAATCTTTGTGTTTGCTTTCACTTTCCTTACAATGTATCGTTCATCGGATACGGTGAAAATATTGTTTGGCGCATTTCTCCTCTTATTTTCTACCCGATTTTCGTGTAGGAAGCGCTCAATTATGTGCTGCACTGTAGAAACACTCAAACTCACACTTTCAGCAATTTTTCGAACTCTTTGTCCTTTTTTAAAGTGGTTTAATACCAACTCGCGCTGTTCAATTGTAGTGCTATGACCCATTTTACAATTTTGGCTAATTTTGGCACTTCAGCTTACAAGATCTTGCTAAAAATTACCTAAGCCAATGTCTAACACAATCAAAAATTCAAGAAACAAAAACAAGACAGTTTAACGGTGCGACAAATAGAAGTTTCTTCGCATTGAAGTGTCTGTATCAAATAAGCTGTGAGCTGCAATTTTCCTGCGCCAGTGGTATTTCTCTTTTACCGGACGCCGAAGAATATTGCTGGAACTTTTTTTGTTTGCATTGTATTCGCTGAACATGCATCTAGTCAAATACGTTTAAATTTTTTGGATAGGGTTCTTAATTTCAAAGTTACAGTGATTTGCATTTTCAAATAGTCACTGTATCAAATAAGCTTTGAGCCACTGTAGGTAGCTTAAGTAGAGAAAATATAGTTCGGCTTGAAGGTAGACTTGTTGAGAGTTGGCTGGACATGGTGGCTGCAATTCCAGCGAGACTTCATCTTACGGTTTTCGAAGAAGTAGCTGCCTGGTCATTGATAATTATATTGACTTTCTTGAGAACTTTGATTTCAGTCCTGAGGTCATTGTAGGCCTTTCCTCCTGAAGTGCTTTCCTCTTGAAAAATATCAGCTTACTACTGCTGCCTCATTGAAGGTAATGAACGTCCTTTTGCTACTTAAGAAATGGTCAACGATTTTGATTATCCATGTTGGAAATCCAAAATTGTTCATTTTATATAGGACGCTCTCAGTTCAATTGGAGGCAAAAGCCTTTCGTAGATCAATCAAACAGGCACACACGATCCTCATAGCAAATTTGCATTTTGAACTGATGGGACATTTTATAATTGTGTATGGGACATTCATCTTGCCTCTTGTATCAGTAACACGTCACTACCAAGAACGGCACAAGCACATCATCTGAAGCACTTTGCAACATTTTTTGTGACCAGAACGGTTCACCGCACAGCGAAAAGAGCATTTATTTTTTCTGGATGATACAAATGAACTATGTTTCTTTTGATGAAAATGAAATACTAAGAGAATTGAATAAGTGGATTTCATTCAATTTTCTAGTTTCAACATTTTCGGTTTGACCCAGTGCTATGTCCTGTGAAGGGAATATTTGTTGTGAAGCATTTGAATTAGTAGTAAAAGTGCATTTGCTGCATAGCTGCCGTTGAACATCAGTTACTGAAAAAGAAATTTTGCTCATATTTTCGGTTGGAAAATGTAAAACGAAATCGTGTTTTTTTGTTGAACTGTTAGAGATTATTATAAAATACGAGGGTGGTTCAAATATGATGGAGACAAATGCTTTAGATGGCGCGCATGCATGTTTTGAAGGTCGTGGCTTGAGTATGTGATAGCTGGGTCCCTTACGAACAGTGTGGCATAGTTTATGTCGGAGCGCATGTTTCACGCGCGTGCTAACGACCATAAGTGAACGTCAAGTGCCGACCGCCGTTGCGCAACGTATTGTCATTCGTTTTTTAGTGTGGTAAGGCGTTAAAAACACGGAAATTTTTCTGCGTTTGCGAAATCAGTTTGATAGTGAGTGCCTGAGTAGGGCTGGTGTGTTTAAATGGGCCAAAGCATTCAAGGATGGCCGCGAAACCGTCGAGAATGAGCCGCATGATCGTCGACCGCGAAACAGCATCACACCAGACAACACTCGCCACGTAGAACAACTCATTTTGGAGGACCGTAGGATGAATGTTCGAGACATTTCGGCTGAATTCGGCATCAGTATTGGTAGTGTAGAGTTTATCATCCACGAACGCCTTCAATATCGCAAAATAACGGCGCGATGGGTTCCTAAACTGTTGAACTTCGAGCAAAAAGTTCGAGCCCTCATACCGCGCGTCTCACGCTTGATACAATATTGGAATTGGGGTGGGAGGTACTGGAACACCCTCCCTACAGACCGGATTTATCACCCCGCGACTACCACATGTTTGCACCACTGAAAGAAGCCCTCGGAGGTCAAAGATTCAACGCCGACGACGAGGTAGAGAAGTTCGTGCGCATATGGCTGTCCAAGTTGCCCAAGGAATTCTTCGATACCAGCATCAAAAAGCTTCCAGAAAGGTGGAAAAAATGCGTAACTAAAGAGGGGAACTACCTAGAAAAACTGTGAATTTTTGTAAATTTTTTCGATAGTAAATAAACGTGTCAGAGCATTTGTCTCGATCATATTTGAACCACCCTCGTAACATTTTATCATTAATTCCCTTACGCTTTTTTAAATATTTCACTGTTTCTGCCTGAGGTTATATAATTTTTTTATCAGCTTTCAAAAATTATCGGTCAAAAGTTTCAAAATGTCCTGAATATTTTCTTTTTACGAAGTGCTGTGGAGCCATATTGGAAAGAAATAAAGCATTTGAAAGTCCTTCCGATGGTGATGCTTACTACTTAATATTGGTAGTTTTATCAGTGGAGTCTCTAATCTAGATTTCAACATTTCGCTATTTCAAGATCCATTGTCCTAAGTTCAAGGTGAATCCATTCGCAAGAAATTCATTTTCAAAAATCAGTTGTCAGTTATGTTACTTACCGAATGTTTGAATGGTAAATTCCCTAATTGTACTTGCCGGCTGATCTCACCGTAGACAGTTTCTCTCAAGGATAGGACGAAAATGTCCTATCCTTGAATAGTTGACGGTTTTTCACAAAGCCTGGTTGTAGTATCAATCTTGTTGCACCAGTGTCATTAGGCATGATGCATTGTTCTCCGTTGATTTCTGACACCAATGTCGCGCTTACGTTTGCACTCTTCCAACATTATTTCCCGCATTCTAGCAGTGTTGCGGTTGGCACTTTAAACTGCTTCAAAGCTCAAAACAGTGACAGTCCGCTTTTCTGCTAATCGAACTACCTATTGGAGTTCTTAATAGTTTTATATTTCCATCATATCGTTTTTTCGAATACACGTGCTTGTTTTGCTTCGTAGTTCTAGGGCTTTTGAGAGCATAAGACAATCAGCATTAGATAAGAAGTGCTTTGCTAAGCATTGAAATGCAAGCAACCCTGTCGTAGTGGTACCATCTTGAAAAATCACTAAGAATAAAACTGCTTTTTGGCCTATAGCTTCCGATTCAGCCATCACATTTTAACAAAATTCACACAATAGGCGTGTTTTTTTGCTCCTCTATCCAGCAGAGAGTAGAGTATATGCATTGAAAACAGCAACACTCCTGCGCCAGTGAATTCACTAGTGCAGAAATTATATTCCTCATTTGTAGTTCACGTGTTGAAGTGTAGAATGTGCTGATAGAAAAAAGAAAAGCTCATGAGAAGTTGTCTTTTTTGCTGTGAGGTGGCTTTGGGTCTTTCATGGTTATGTTGAATGTTTTGGTAGTTACAAAACTAGAAAAAGCTCTCATAATGTCTAAAAAGTTAAAAGAAGAAATTTTCTGTTAGTTTTTTTTCTATTTTCTATCGATTGTGGTAGTGTATATTCGTTATTTTCTCCCTTTATTTTCAGCTGTTTTGTGCTACCACAGCGAATACGGCAACCTATGCCAGTCTCAGCGAATGCACTGCTGTTTTGTACTAGATTGTTGTTTTTGCGGCATAGTTATATTCTGTTCTGTATCGGAGCGAAAAAACACACCTAATATTTGAACCTTACTCTAAACAACATTCAAAGTCCAAAGCCACCTGACGGCAAAATAAAGACAACTACTCACTACTCAACTTCTTTTTACTATCATGAGCTTTTCTTTTAACTATAATGAACTACTTTTTCAGAATATAATTCTGTCCCAGTGAATTCACACTCCGATACAGAATCGAATAAAACTTTGCGACAAAAACAACGATCTAGTACAAAATAGTAGTGCATTCACTAAGACTGACATAGATTGCTGTATTCACTGTAGTAGCACAAAACAGCGGAAAACAAGGGGAGAAGATAACGAGTATAAACTACCACAATCGATAGAAAATTCAAAAAGAACTAACAGAAAATTACCTTTTTTAACTTTCTACACATTATGAGGGCTTTTTCTAATTTCCTAACTACTAAAACATTCAACATAGCCTTGAAAAAACCAAAGTGACCTCATGGCAAAACAGACACCTTCTCATGAGCTTTTCTTTTTTCTATCAGCACATTCTATAGTTCAGCTCGTGAACTACCTTTGAGGAATAGAATTTCTGTACTAATGAACTCACTGGTCCAGAAGTGTTGTTGTTTCCAATGCGTCTATTCTGTTCTATGCTGGATAGAGGAGCAAAAAACGTGCCTGTTGTTTGCAATGCGCCTGTTCTGGAGCAAAAAAACCCACATTTTAATCTCTTTTAGAAAATCATATTCCTTTTCAAATTGTTATGCAAAATGGCAACACGGCCTTTTACTTCTTTGATATTCGACAAAATCGACAGCCAATCGAAAAATTAGAAATGCTCCGATGAATATGCCAGCGGACTTTTTGAAGACCCCGCGAAGTCCACTTCACATATGTGCCTTAACGTTTGCAACTTTTCTATTGACCAAACTTATTCCAATACTTATTTTTATGAAAATCTGTAAAAACAGGTCACATGATTTTTCGATAATGAATACTGCAAGCGTCCCTTTAATAGTTTCCTTTTTTTGAAAAATATGGTTATTCAACCATTTTCTACATATTTCTGCAAGAAGTTTTCGTTGTTTCAAACCATCATCCACTTCTCGGTATCAAATAGGCAACTGCAGCCTAATGGAATGGCTAAATTTATGCATCTACCTGTTCAATACACTCACCTCAGCTGGAAAAGTATATCCTTCTACACTGTGCTCGGAGCCGAATTGATCATGCAGTCCGTAATGTATGTGAATTTCATGAAAACGATATCGATACGACAAAGGGCCGCCAGTAATATTAACCGGAGCCTGCAGACCGTCATACATCATGGCCGTGTCATTGTCGGCTGTAAAAATTACACTATGCCCCGTATTCGTAATGGTGCCGCTTATCTGAAATGTGGTGAAAAGCTTTAGTAATTATGCAGTCCATTCGATGAGGTCAAAAGTGAGTACTTACCCTATGCTTATCGATATGTAAAGGCCTTAAATTAGGATCGAACAGCAGTCGTTGAGGCTCTAAATTAACCGGTGATTGTCTACGTCCTTTATTACAGAGTGACCATTCGGGGTTAATAAGTCCCCAAAATGCTGGACCTGTTAAGCATATGTAAATGAGAAAAGTTCATAAGTGGAAAGTCGGGCTATGTCAGTGGTTAATCACAGTCTAAAAGTACGCAAAAAAAAACAAATTGAATCTAATGCCTAATAACTAGTAAATAAGCTAAGAATAGCTTACAACTTGTTTAAATTTATCTCACGCTTTTTTGCATGTCTTAATGTTGAGGTGTTTTCTTTTAGTTAGAGTGCATTTGGCTTGACGATTCCACGCTCTAGCGGAGAATCAAATTCACTTTTTGAATCAACGGACCGAAAAACTTTATTTGCATAGAACAATGAATAAGGGAGATAAAAATAAATAATTATATAATGCCGAAAATTACAACGAAGTAAATTATTTCGAAACGTATTTTAATTTATTTTTTCACAGCCAAAAATGTAGCCTACCACTGACAAAAGAAGAAACAGTCTCAACATCCTTGATACCGAGAGCTGGAACTTGAAAAGCTGGTGTGGCAAACCGTAAAACGGTAAACGGCGATGTTATGGCAATGGTTCTGCACACGTTTGCTGAAAATTTCTATGCAAACGTTTCGCAGTCAAAAATCGATTTTTCTTAAAGCCTTGATAGTTTGTCGAGCTGCAAAGTGCCATATTTTAAAATACGGACGATTCCTTGCCATTGTAGTGTTCATCAGTTCTTATTTTGATGAAAACGAACACAGATGCAGGAAAGTTAATAAAATGCCCTGCGTAGTGATAGTTACATCAAATTTATTTCAATATTATTTGAAAGCAACAAAATATCTAACAATGTATCGAAAGAAGAAATTTTCATTAGACCGTGGAAGAAAAATTATAAATTTATTAGGCTTGACATGGATCTAGCGAATATGGAAAACTCAAACCTTTAAAATAAACGTGTTTACCAGTGGTGTGGCGTGACAATTTACCGAAGGGAAGCAATTGGTTGATGTCCATGGTTAATTACGCTTTCTGCAAATTCGTTACGTGTAATAGAGCCCCTCTATAAAAGCACCCAGGAATTACTAACGGGGACGTGAGAGTAGAGATTCTGTATTCTTTTGAAAATAAAAGATCACAGTCCTTCACACAATAAAAAGCCATATCAATATTTATCAGTAAAATAATAACATTCCCAGAACTAAAAATATAATATTTTTGAAGTGACCAAACTTCGAAGAATTGAAAAGGTTTGAAAATTTGAAATTTTATAAGGATGAAAACCTTGAGTTTATTTTCACGATTACGCTACGGATTATTTTGACATAAGCACTTGTAAAGAAAGGTACAACATTCTCATTGTTGTCAATTATGCACCTTGCTGTTTTACGACGTTGTGGTGTCTCACAAATCAACCATAAATCGTTCCCAATTCCCGTGAAACTATTTCTTAAAGATTGTATTTAATCTTCAAATTTTCCCATTTTGTGAATATGATACAGTATATTACTTTGTTAGGACTGAAATATATCGAACAGTAGGTTTTCTTTGTTTTCATTTTTTTTTAGAAAAAAACATTAAACAAAAGAATAAACTAAGAATCTTTAAGTTAAATTAAAAGCCCACTTTGACTATTAACGATCTTTCCGTCTCAATTAGCACTATCATTTTCAATTATATATTCCACGAGTTATTTTAATTGCTCTTTATTATAGAAAAAATTGTTAAAACTAACCGACCATTAGAAGTTCAACGTTTTAGAGCTAAATTTGGAAGCCTTTTTTGACGAATAAATACAAAGCAAATAGACTTAGTGTAGTTGCTGAAAAACTAGTAATAGATTGGGAAAAAATTTACATTCGCGTATTCTATTGCACGATTTAGATAAAATCAAATTTAGACGATATTCGAAGAAATGAATAAATATTGCGTTTTTGTACAGATTTTTTTTTCCTGTTTGCAATCTAGTTGTTTTGGCAGATATTACAGAGGCTCCTCAAGGCTTTACATTTTCGGACAGTGTGCAAAACAAAGTTAAATAAACGGGACGCAGTTTGGTTATCAGAAACATCTGTGAGATTTATGTAAGTTTCTTTAACTGCACCGGAAGAAGTAATGTACTCAAAGGTTGTTGAAAGTTGAGATCGATATGATATACTGGTTGTTTTATCTAATATTATTGCTATTAATTTGATTTTCTGAATTTCATTACAAATCTCTTTCAAATTTTTTTTTGAAAATCAACTAATGAGATTGTTTTGAACATAAATTGATGTTCCGGAAAAAAACATTTGCTTGGTCCAAGTGAGCTGGTAATTATCGGTTATGTACTGTCAAAAATTTTATTGTCTTTAGGTGATTTACCCCTATTGCAAGAATACACATTTTCATTATGACTATGTAATGCTTCTTCTTGACATTTTGAATGACACACAATGTTTATTAGAATCTTCATTGTTTCTCAATTTTTCTTAACTGTGAGCAATATTCTTGAATATTTATATTGACTACTCAGCAATTCTTCAAATTACCGGAATCAAACTTGGAAAGTAAAAGGACTGAATTGAAATGATCAATGATATTTGTACCAAGCCTGTTCACAGCTTTAACATTATTTAAATTACAAAATCCAATAATTTGCCAAATGTCTGAAACACATGAAAATAGCACACATGACCAGCAAAATTATTTTTGTTTAATATTACAACCGATAATCCGTTCCGAATTTTTCATTTATTAATATTGCGATCAAACTGCCGAGTAGATACATCTGTTTGTTATAGAGACAATTTATGAATTCGATTTCGATCGATTCTGGTATTATTACCGAGATCCAATTATATAAAAATTAAATAAGCTGACGAGTTCTAAAATCTTGACCCAGAGAACAAGTGAACTCATTCATCTATTTCAACCTTTCACTATTTCAAATATTTATCAAAAGTATCATGCAATTTTACTCAGTAATTTTACAAATTCAATTTGACACAGTTCTAGTCTACAGCTTCACCTATTACTACCATGCAATATAATTACCAAATCCTATAGCCTATAAGTAACTAAAAGCCTTCGCCAATTGAAAACATCTTCATAAAAGTTTCTATGCAAAATAGAACATACAAAAAATAATGTCATAATATAAATAATAAATAAAACACATAAAATAACGACTTATCGAATCCACAGCGTCTGACAACGCTTGCTACATCTCGTAACTCAAATTCGCAAACTGCAAGCATTTTTCATTCACAAAAAATCTGTACAAGCAAAGCAAAATGATAGCAATAACAATAGCAATAGCAATTTACCCTGCTACTAGTGAGGGGAACGCAGAAATAAGTTCCACAGAAGTCATGCGTTCGCAGCTCCGCTGTGAGTTTCTCTCTTGAGAAGATAATTTCCCCTAGGAAGCAACTTCTTTATTGCTTCCAAACAGATCGTAAAAACACATTTTTTTTAATGACGCCACAGTCTAGTCTATATGGAATCAAATAAACGCTGGTGGATGCCATTTTTACGTTGCTTCCAAGTCGTGGTTGTTCTTTAATTATTTTCATTCTGTGGTGTTACCACATCAACCGTGTGAGATGTTCACAATTTGATTTGAGAATTTTTTTTTAATAAACGTTTACACGCGATTATTTCACGATTTCGAAAAAAAACAATTAATTTAAAATTTATATCAGCCAAATGTAAGGGAAGCAATGCTTCCCTTGCTTTCATGAACGCCACGCCACTGGTGTTTACATCATTATCTTTTTGCACAAACCATTGAATACCATTACAAAGACATACAATTGAATAACATTGCAAAGACAACAATCATATAAAACTAGTCCCGTTTCCCCGTGATCAAAACTTAAACAGAAGAAAACTTTCTTATCGCATTCGAGTTTGAATTTCAAATAACGTGATTTGCACCATATGCACCACGGTAAAACCTAAGAAAACGATAATAGTTAGGTCTCGGAATAGAAGTACATGAGATGACTCTTACGATACATATTTCCATAATAGAGATATGAGAAAATCGTCGTACCGTCGCCGAGCTCTATATCACTGCAAGAAGGACAATATTAACTTGAAGATTTATAGAACAAGTTTAAATTTATTACGGCCCTCTTCATGTGCGAAGTAGCATCATCTTCGCTCGCAAGCAAAAGAGTAGTTTTGCAGACTTGCCGGATTGTGAAAGGACACAACAAATAGCAAATACTCCGAACTATATATGTATGTAAATACGACTATGCATGGTCAAAGCGATGACGCTAGTCAATGTTATCATAAAAGTGCAAAAGTAAGAATGAGCAAACAAAAATATAAACAGAACAACGAAGCCTTTTGTGTTGTAGGTTTCTGCCACTTGTGACAGAAAAGAAAATATTTCCAAACGCTAAACAAACGGAAATGTCTGCACTTAATATTTATATAGAAATTTGAGATACATACAAATCAGCTTTGAAAGCGAGAATGACAGAATTTTAATATTAGAAGATTTCAGCAGACCAAATTTAAAATTTACCACTAATCAAAAGGACAACAACCTGCTTTCAGTTAATGTACTCGAAACATCTGATCTATAATCTAGTAAAAACATTTTATGGCAATCATTTGTAATAAATAGCTCGGACTTGTAACTAAAATGGTAATTGGTTAGACCTTATCTTGACCAATAGTTACGACGATGTACTAGTTTATCAAACTGCTGACACAGAACATCTTTTCTTCAATATTTTTTACAATTCTGCTATCCGATTTGAACATTTTTCATTCAAAAAGATAATAACTATATTGTACGAGTATATGCTAACTATGAGAGCTGAAAAACATTGACTGGATTAGTACTCTATCAATGTTACAATTGGACAATTAAGTCGCTTAATTTTGTCGTCTGATTTTTGAAGCCATTGATAAGTACGAGTATGTTATGAAAGTTAAAAAGAAACAACAAACTTTCGGAGCCATGGCTTAAGAGCACCCTGTAATACTTATGAAACCAATGAAATAGGCTATATACTCGTAAGCTAGTAGAAACTAGCATCAATGTAGGCGATGATAAAAGGGACATATATGCGGATTTCTAGGATTTTCAACCAAACATCGCCAAGCTGATGAGAACTAAGTAAATATAATTGGCGAAAATATAAATGACCCCAAAGAATTTTTGTAAACACCAAGTAAAAAAAAAACCACGTGAATGTACAATAAAAACATCGTTGCGTCTAAGACCTAAAAAATTGGTGATGTTTTTGCTGATTATTTGAGGGATGCTTCTTGTGTGTGACTCACTCGCCTACTCTTCCGCAAGCACCAATTTTTCCATCTCCACAATATAATGAATTTACCGAATGCGCCCTCGTTATAATTTTGAGGGCTAATAAATCCCTGCGTGCTACGGTATGCTGATATAAGAACAATTAACTCAAACACAAATGGGAGAAGAAAAGGATGATTCTGGGGAGGAAGAATCATCATTCAAAACAAGTGAGTTATGACAATATTTTTTTTTTCAAAAATTTTCATTGTAATCAAATCTTAGTTTTCACTCTAATTTCCGACAGCACTTAATTTTATTGAAATAACATTTGACAATTCAATTCAAAGAATATTACACTTAATTTGAATGCAAACTTTTCTTTTACAGCATTGTTACATACTACTGTGATCAAAAAGTAAGGTGAATTTGTTTGTAAAATGCAAATTCTTTATATATCCTTCCAAATCAATTTCATCCCCTTCAAAGTAATTCCCGTCCAATAAAACGCACTTTTGCCAACGCTTTTTTCAGTCCTTGAAACAGACGGAATAGTCTTTTTCTGGTATAGATTTCAAGACCTTCTTCGGTTCGGTTTTTATCTCCTCAATCGTGTCAAAACGGCGTCCCCGCATTGGCCTTTTGAGTTTGCTGAATAGCCAGAAGTCGCACGGAGCCAAATCGGGCGAATACGGTGGTTGCGGAACGATGTGAGTCGAGTTTTTGGCAAAAAAGTCGCGAAGAACCAATGCAGTATGATATGGTGCATTATCGTGACCTAGAGTCTACATTGGCCATGAGCTCTGCCATATCCGATGGCAACGAATGTCAGTTTATGGCATGTCATCTGATGCCTGGACAACGGCATGTCATGCCATATCATTTTGAAAATATCATTCAGCAGTGAACATATGCCCGCTATCCGGTGTTTGAGAGCACTGCGAAGGTTAGAGCAAGCAGAATGTGAGGAAAGGCGCAAATTGAGGAAGAGGCGAACATATATTTCCATACGCAATCTTTTTTTTTTGTATTCGTTTAGGGATTGTAACACTATTTCCCTCGACATCGCCATTTTGAAAATGAACAACTGTCAGCATATGGCCATGCTCATGGCCATGCAAATGTCTTGCCATATGGCTTGACATATATGGCATGCCATCAAATATGGTATGCCATGTACCGTCTACATTTTCCATTTTCATGGCAAGTCGAATGTTATGCCATCTCCCATGGCCAATGTGGACGCTGCGTGATGAAGGAACCAAGAGTTGCTCGCCCATAGTTCCGGCCGTTTCAGACAAATAGCTTCACGCAAACGACGCATAACGCTCAAATAATATTCTTTGTTGACAGTTTGGCCCGGCTGAAGGAATTCATATGCACCACACCACGATAATCAAAGAAAACTGTCAACAAGACCCTGATTTTCGATCGACTCTGCCGTGCTTTTCGCTTCACCTTTTGCACGATATTCACTGAATTGGTCGGTGGTTTTAGGGTTGTGTGCGTAAATGCAAGTTTCGTCTCCAATAGTGATGCATTTTAAGTGGTCCTGATAGTCAGACACCAAAGTTTCACACACATCAACGCGACGCTTTTTTTCCAAAAAACTTGAGCGAATTTGGCACCAATCGAGACTAGACGCGTTTGAGACACAAAGCATCCATCAAAATGGTTTGGGCTTAGCCAAATGATATTCCAACACTATCAGCAAGGTCTCTTATTGTCAATCAACAATTTTCAAGTACTAAATTGTTGATTTTTTGGACGTGGCCCTCGTCGGTGGACGTTGATGGTCGTCCAGAGCGCGGCTCGTCTTCAACGCGTTCTCGGCCCGCTTTGAACTCGTTGTACCACTTATAAACGTTTTTTTTTTGCCATAGTTTGATCACCAAACGCTTTTCGCAACATTTCCAACGTGTCCACACAAGAATGTTTGTTCCGCAAACAAAATTTGATGCAAGTTCTTTGCTGTCCAAAATCACCCATTGTAAAAATCGAAAAATTCACTTTTGGTTGTTTACAAAACCACGCGTAGCTCGGAGATAATTAAACCTTCTGACAAACAGACACTTGGCAAATGTTGAAAACAGTCTTACCAACCTAGGAAACCTTCCAACCTGCCTTCTTAATGCCGGGGAGTTTTAAATGGCAATTTCACCTTACTTTTTGATCACAGTAGTATATCGTGCTAACAGTTCATCTTTTGAATATTTATCTATTTTCATAAACGTCTACGATAACTGGTGACAATGCGTACAAACAAAACGTTTCATCTACTCAAACAACAAATTAGTTTTGGATTTTGTGATTTCCTGATCTTCCATCTCGGGCCTCTCAGGATTGTTAAATGGTCCAGTGAAATCCGACACAAAAAAGGCGAAACTTCGGAAAAATTAGGGGAAAGCTGAATTTTAGTGTAAGCCTTGGTATTGACGTGTTGAAAAAAATGTCAAAAGTCCCCATCGATCCGAGTGCTGCGTCACTTTTTATACGGGGTCAAAGGTCACCGAAAGTGACCTTTCCTAAATATCTCAGTAATGGTTACGTCTTCAGAAAAACAATGTATGACGAATTTGTAGCTTGAAAAATTTCCAACAAAACAAATTCAATAACTTTTTCCTGTAATTATAACCGTTTTTGAGATATATTGATCTAAACATTTGCTACTAACAGCATCCTCTTTCTCAACATGTTGATATTATTCGATTTTGATTAGGACTTGGAATGATTGTGAGTTTTTTTTCCTATGTTTAAGAAGCCCGTAAAAAAAACATATTAGCAATCTTATCTATCAGACTCCAGAGTAGGTGGAAAAATGTACCCCGAAAAGTTTACACCACCCCCCCACCCCCCTTTGCCATAAAACTTGTAGGGACATCTGCTCGCTACTCTCTTCTCGGAAATAAACTGTATTGCTGCATCATGCATGGGATATTCCACGAAAGAGCAGCACTAAACCACAACATTGCAGGTGAAAATAGGTTTAGTAACATATCATGGCGCTAGGAGTATGAAAAAGCAAGATAATATCATGGCATATTCTGTAAACGCTCATTCTCGACATTATAGAAGCTCAACCCGCTGCAGACTATCCCCGAATAATCTGTTTTCTACCAATCTTGTGATGACTGCATAGCGCCAAAGGGACATGGCACGTCTCGAAACCAATTTGCCCTTGAAACTAGGTGACCTTGCTTTGATCGTTCATGGGATAAGACGGTATGGAAAAAAAACTAAAAACAACTCTAGCGCACCTGAACCGCTAGAAACACTAATGTTCGAAGAACAGTACAAGAATCGTGCAGGTTTTGAGTGCATATTCCACCACATGTGCTGCTTATTACGACCAAACTGTTTCAAATGCCACGTTTTACTTTGGTCTCAAGAATGCATTATAACTCATATGGTGGAAGGTTTCAGATATTACCACTGGCATGAATTTCAACGTTTATGAGAGCAAAACACGGGTTAATTATATTCGTTATCAGTTGCTTATTTCACATAATTTTGAAAGCAGCATCTCATATAACATCAATGAAGAAAATGCTCAGTGCCTGCAGTACTGTAACTGAAGTTGGTGTTTGGGGCTGCGATCCGAAAAATTTGCAGAACTTTGCGAATTGCAACATTGATTATTTATTTTAATTGTAAATGTTTCCGGTATGAATACTAACTGTAAGCGTTTATTGATACAAAAGTAGCACAACCGACTCGTGCTGACAACCTTCTGCCAGTATCAAAGCCAAGAATATATCACATCTGCTTCACGTTGTTATATAACATTCGAAGTTAAAGGAGTATAAAGAAATTAAGAGCTACCTGCAGCGAGTTTTTTCAAATAATCGAAAGCTTAATATTTGCTGTTTATTGTCACAACAATATCATTACCATTTGAAAATTCTACGATAAAACCGCTTAATAAAGATATTGCAATTAAACACAAAACCAACAATAGCTGGCAACCCTATCATGGCTTTTCAACCAAATTTGGCCTGAATAATGTTTATGACAGGTTTCATTAATTGTATGAAATTCGTATTGATTTCATGACTGCACTGGAAGTTATATTGCAAAAAGTTTTATTTTCCTGAGCGTATTTTCAAAACCAAAGACACAAAAATTACCATAGCTGGTAGCACCAATCAAATTTTTTAACCAAATTTCCACCAAACAGAGATTAGGGTTAGGTTTAGCTACTGTGCCAATTTCATGAAAATCTGGTAATTCATTCACATTTCATAGGGCAAAAAGCAGTTTTTTTTCTTTGTAATTTTTCAAGATGGCACCACTGGCACAGACTTGCCCACAATTCAAAATCGCTTCTATCAAATGTGGTCTCACTTAAGTCCAATGCATTCTGTAAATTTTAGCTGTATCTGATTATTGGTTCGTGAGTTTCCGTGAACAGAAGTTTTTGATGCTAAAAATATAGGTAAATTGGGCAAGGGTTACCAGGCGTGCCCGTTATACCATATCTTTTTTTTTTTGGTTATGTAAACAAAGCACAAGATTTACATATGAGTGGCTTTTTTTTGAAGAAACGGCATTTTTCCAAGAGAGACGATGATTTGGAGGTTTTCACTTTCAGCTACAGCGTTGCCCTAGCTACAGCATTGCCAGCACGCTCATTAAAAGCTACACAAATCTACAACTAAATAAAATCAATATGTCCTGAAAATTTCGTAATGATTGAATAGCTTTGTAAAAAGTTATCGCAATTTAAAAATTTTCAAATTTTCCCGTCCTCTTTTTAGGCACCCAGCGCACACATAAGGTTAAAAAATTCCAAAGCATTATCTGATTCATATGTAAAACACGTTTGAAATTTATTTTGTTAACTTTATTTTTGCGAAAATTATTTTTGCACGAAATAATAGGTATATTAAAAATATCACTTAAATGGCCGCCGGCGCCAAAAGGTTAACATTAACTGACATTTAAAGAGACCTGGACCTATTCTGTATATACACCAATGTACCCTGAAAGTTTCAGCTCAATCGGATGGCGCGTTCCCGAGATTATCCCACTGAAATTTTTTGATGATATAAATATATATATATATATATATATATATATATATATGTATATATATATATATATATATATATATATATATATATATATATATATATATATATATATATATATATATATATATATATATATATATATATATATATATGGAAATATGAATTTTTGGCCGAATCGATTTTAATACTAATGTTCTTCGAACATTAGTAAAAACCGGGTATTTCGGGGTGGTTCGTTTGCGGGGGTGGGTAGGATGTAGGTAGAGTGTGGATGTAGGGCTGGTCTTGCGATATCAGTAGTAGGCAATTAACAGGATAAAAAGTGGTCCTATCTTGCTTAACAGTGGGCAAAGAGTAGGCAACGAGCTTATTTCTGAAGATTTGGGATGGAAGTTCAGGGATACCATTTTATGGAAAAGGGGGGATAATTTTTCGGAGCACACTTTTCCATCTACCCTGGAGTGTGGTAGATAAGTTTGTTTACATGTTTTTTTTTCATGCGCCTCTTACACATAGAAAAACAATCTCACAAGCATTCCAAGTCGTAATCAAAATCGCATAATATCAACATGCCGTTGAGCAAATGTTTAGATCAAAATATCTCAAAAACGGTTATGGTTACAAGAAAAAATTTTTTCAATCTACAACTTTTTCATACATTGTTTTTCTGAAGACGTGACCGTTACTGAGATATATAGGAAAGGACACTTTTGGTGACATTTGACCCCGTATAAAAAGTAACGCAGCACTCGGATCGATGGGGACTTTTGACATTTTGCTCAACACGACAGTACCACGGTTCACACCAAAATTCAGCTTTCCCCTAATTTTGCCGAAACACCATGTTAAATTTCCCCGGACTAAAAAGTGACCAGCATAAGAAATACTACGATTGAACAGCTTTCATTGGAACGGCTGCAAATACGGATGCCATAATGGCGAGTTTTTCAAAGCTTGCCATGTTTTTGGTTTTATGATGTTTCTTGGATTTGCAATTGTCTATGCATTGAGAGTTAATTTATCGGTGGTAAATCAAACTAATGCTTGATTACATTTAATGGCTAAATTTCAGTTATTAGTGCTGGTTTTATTGTCATTAGCACTTCTGAAGTTTGGTTAACTTTTAGAATTTGTATTTGGTTTTCATTTTCTTTAGTATTAGGTTTGTTAAATTATTGAAATTATATATTCGCATTTATCTTTTGTTTCATTATGAAATACTGTTATCTTTGTTTAATATTCTGTTAGTATGAATTGTTTTATCGTTTTATATGCAAAATATACAAATTAAAATTTTTTTTTACTATAGTTCTCCCATGACACCGGTGACTAGTCAGCACTCCTATTCCACGCGAGGGTAGCAGGTCGGGCAAAATATTATGCTGTGGTCGCGATTGTTTAAAGCTGTTCCGCAAACAGGTGCATATACTCTATATGATTTCAAAAGCCCACCATTATACGGCTATCAAATCAATTTTACAAGTAGAAAAGCAAATACTTGTTGTAATTATAAAATTATCTACATTCAGCTCTAATATTATAATTTATGTTTAGAATTCTTTTTTTAATTTGAAATTAAAAAGCCCTTTCACGGACTAAGCGTTAAAACTGGCAATGTTTGATGAGCAAATTTGAGCAAATCCGTATCTATTATGTTTGAGTAATTGTATTTTTGTAGTATAAGAAGAACGAAAAGTTATTTTTCAGCTTTTGTAAACCCATCTTATATTCGGCACTTAAATGACTAATGCTTGTAGTTAGGTAGCACGGTAGGTAGTAACATAAATGACGACTTAATAATTGTTTCGAAGCCAACTTTGAATCGATTGAGTATGTTCCGTAATTCTTCATAAATAGAAATGTATACAAAGGATGCTTTAGTACTTTCCATCGAATCTCTAAACATATTGTTTGTGCCTACCAGCATTTACAACATCAGGAGTCCTCAATGGATAACTTTCACTATTCATCAAAGTGCTGACGTAGTTCTTCTATTAATTTCCCCTTGATTGATGTCGTCCCGTCAACAACTACCTTGCCCTAGGGCGGAAGTGGAAGATACTATTAGTGGTGTATAACATTTGTGTGCTATTTGTTACGCAATATTTTCTATGGGCAGTAGTTCTTAATCATCGCTGTCAGAGAGCACTTATCAATCTGATCGTTATGTCAGGAAGAATGAATAAACTAAAAATACTAGCTTCGAAGTGGATTCATTTGTTATCGGATACAAGCGCGGAAGTTGTTTGCATCGGAGCGCCTAAAAGTACTTGAGTCCATAGACACCATGTCGTTGCACCGAACAGCGATTATGTATGGAAAGCGTTTTTGTTTCGACATCACCTTTACAATGGTTGGCTCCCATTGTTCTCGAAACGCTTGACATTTTGGAGAGATTCGTGCGCTCTGTTGCATTTCCACCTACTTTATCGCATTTAATCGTTTTTTCAGCGATAAGCTGTTCGTGCCTAAGAGGTTTTCACAGGTTGAAGGGGATGTCGCGCTTGTACTCGAGCTCGTGCTTTAATTCGCTTTTCTTTCATATTTCAGTTTCCCAAGTAGAGAGACTCGTCAGTTTTAGGATTCAGTACCTGTGACTGTTTGTTTCCACTTGTGAAATGTTTACCACTTAAACTTTTGGTCATATGTTGATTTTTTGCAAGTGTCTAACCTTTCAACATTTTTATTCGTTTCATAATTAAGGCGTTTAATAATGTTAAAACTATGGAGCTGTGTCTGTTGGCGTACATACGTATGCGAATAGCATTTTTATCTGTCCGTCTATCTTTAATGTTGTTTTGAAGAAAACGCATTGAGTACTGACAATGCGTTTTCTTTGTTGCATCTTATTAATTTTTGAGCTCAATTTGGAGATCAAGTTGTTTAAGGCTGTGTGTAAAACAGCATGCAAATCTTATTGTTCCTTTCAACTTTATTTATTGTATAGTATGTTTGGCCCTTATGTCATGAGTACAGCTACCCAAATGACGGATCCAAATGAAGGTTTGTACAATTCTCATAGATGGAATTTTAGCTCTCAGAAACTTTAGGGAATCTCGAAAGCGCCTATGAAAAGGACCGATATACTTTCTTTCAGTTGAAAGAGGACGGATGATTTTGGTCAATGATATTCCGTCAATGTCGAAAACGTAATCTATCCATTTTATAAAAAAAATGTCTTACCAATTAACTAACTAATTTGAAAATTATCTTGAGTCTAGTGCATAGAAACTGCTCGAAAGTTTATTTTTCCAAAGAAGGAGAAAGAATTGTGTAGATTTGGAATGTATGTTTTTCCAAATGTTCTTCTTATAACACCAACCTGAATCCAAAAACTACACATCTGTCCCATTACTGTCCCATTAATTTGACATATATTGTCTCTAAAATATTAGAGAAACTTGCTGAGACACGGTTAGTTTTGTAGTTGAGTATGCGCAATTTCTTCAATGAGAGCCTATTTGATTTTAGAGTAGAGCGTAGTACACAGATGTAATTTGTCAAACCTGTGAAAATGGATGGTGTGAAGGATAGCGATTGGGAAGAAGTGAAATTAAAAGCAAAATATAATCTTCCACTAACATTGGATGAATTCAATTGTCATCATCATCATCGGGGCACTACAGCCCGAGTCGAGTTTTCGCCTCCTTAATACGTCGCCTCCATTCGTCTCGGTTCAGTGACCGCGTCCTCCAGTTCGGTGCTCCCAGAAGTGACCTGCTGTCGGTATCGATCGAATCCTCCCAGCGCTTGCGTGGCTTACCGACTGGCCTGGCACCGCTCGCTCGCCCCTTGAGAGACCGTTTGGGGATTCGATTGTCGCTCATTCGTTCGACGTGGCCAGCCCATTGTAATTTTTGTAGTCGTATGACGGTAGAGACTTCCGGCTCGTCATATATGGTATACAGTTCGTTGTTGTATCGGATTCGCCATCCATCTTCCTCCCGTATTGGACCCAGGATCCTTCGCAATACCTTTCTCTCGAACGTATTCAAGGCTTTTTCAGATGCCTGGGCCAGCGTCCAGGTTTCGCTTCCGTAGCATAGCACAGGTCTAATAATTGTTTTGTAGATGTGAAGCTTCGTATTCCTGTGTACGCATCGAGATTTCAAAATGGGAAGCACCGAAAAGAATGTTTTATTGGCTAATTGAATCCGTCGTTTGATTTCGTCAAGCTCATTCCCATCCTTCGAGAGGTTTGTCCCTAGGTACACGAAGCTCTCCACATTTTCAAGATTATAGTCCCCTATTGTTATGTTTTGTCTTATTGGCGTCCTTTTCCTTGATTGAATCATAACTTTTGTTTTTTGTTCGTTAATTTGAAGACCAACTTCCTTGGCGGTTTCGTCTAAAGCTACAAATACTTCCTTGGCGTCATTGAACGAACGTGACATAATGTTGATGTCATCAGCGTAAGCTACTAGCTGTGTCGACTTAAATAGTAGAGTTCCTCTCGTGTCAACAGGGATTTTTCTGATGACATATTCAAGCACTAGGTTAAAGAGTACCGGAGCTAATCCATCCCCTTGTTTTAGCCCTGTATTCGTCGAAAACGAGTTGCTCATATTATTCTGGATCAGCACTTGTGACGTGGAGTCGGTCATGGTCATTTTTACCAGTCGTACCAACTTTGCTGGGATTCCGAACTGCAGCATGATGTTATATAATACAGTTCGGTTGATGCTGTCGTACGCTTGTTTGAAATCGACGAATATTTGATGGACATCAATGTTGAATTCCTAGCATTTTTCCAAAATTTGTTTGACCGTAAATATTTGGTCAGTTGTCGATCTTCCACGTCTGAAACCACCTTGATATTCACCAAGAATTTTCTCAGCGTGATGGGAAATCCTTAACTCTAAAATTTTTGTCAAGAGCTTGTACGACGTACAAAGTAGTGACATGCCCCTGTAGTTTTCGCAGCGCAGTTTATCTCCTTTTTTGTGAATGGGACATATAACACTTTTTCGCCACTCATCCGGTATCGTTTCTTGTTGCCATATGTCTGTCACCAATCCATGGATAGCCCTTAAAACGGAAATCCCGCCTGTCTTCAGGAGCTCCGCGGGGATTCCATCGATGCCCGGTGCTTTGTTGGGTTTCAAGCGGTCCATGGCCTGCCGGACTTCATCTAGTGTAGGAGGGTGAGATGTGGCACTGTCAGGGTATGTACCAATTAGTGATGGCGATTCGTCGGGTGCGGGGACATTTCCGTTTAGTAGTTGCTGGAAATAGGACGCCCATCTTTCCTTCACCTGTTCTGAGCCACTTATGATGCTTCCGTCGGCAGCCCTACATAGGCTAGTTCGTGGTTTAAAGCCTTGTTTTAAGTGCCTGACTACTTTGTTCGCTTGTCGAGTGTTGTTAGCCATAAAGTTGTCATTCATGTTATTCAGCATGCTGTCAAAAGGCTTCCGTTTCTTACGTCTAATTATTCTATTAGCTACTCTCCGAAGATCGTCGTATTTTTCTTTCTTGGCTCTAGTCGGTCGTTCAATGTGGGTTTTGTAGGCCGCATTCTTTTCGTCCAACGCGGCTTGACATTCCTCGTCGAACCATTCATTTCTGCGTTGCCCGGCTGTGATCCCACTACTTTTTCGGCTGTTGCATTCACTGCGCTTTTGATCGTAGTCCAAGCTTCGTTGATAGACGTGGTGTTAGACGTGGAAGCTAGTTCAATTTCCAGAGCAGATTTATACTCGGCTTCCACCGTCTTATTTCGAAGCTTGACGACATCGAACTTGGGTCTTGAACTTGCTCTGGCTTCATACGACATTGATATTCGACATCGAGTCTTCACTAAGTAGTGGTCGGAGTCGCAGTTGGCCCCATGGAAGGTTCGCTCATCTAGAATACTGGAGGCCCACCTTTTCTGAATCAGAATATGATCAATCTGATTAAAGGTGCGGCCGTCCGGGGACGCCCACGTCCTTTTGTGAATGTCGCGATGCGGGAAACACGTGGAGCTTACGATGAGGTTTCTGCTACTCGCAAAGTCGACAAGTCGTTGTCCATTGTCGTTGCATAGGTCGTGGTTCCGCGATGTGTTTCCGCCTTTCCAACCTTTGCGTTGAAGTCGCCCAGCAGGATTTTAACATCATTTGATGGCAGTGAATCATATAGCCTTTCCAGAAGGTTGTAAAAATTATCTTTCACTGCCTCATCCTTATCTTCAGTAGGGGCGTGAACGTTAATGAGCCAAACGTTAAAGAACTTTGCACGAATGCGGATCGCACACAATCTTTCATTGACAGATTTGAAGTCGATTATTTGCGGTTTCATTTTTCTGTCCACAATGAAGGCCACTCCAAATTCGTGACTTCCCGATGACTTTCCGCTTTTGAAGATTGTGTACGATCTCATGTTCATAACCTCAGCACCAAACAGTTTCATTTCCTGGACAACGAGAATGTTTATTTTATAGTGAGTGACCTGTTCAAGGAGGGCTTTGATGGCCCCCGGTCTGTACAAGGTTCGCACGTTCCAGGTTCCAATTGAGTAGTCCATATTTCGTTTGCGTGGTCGTTTCCGTTGATCCAATTCAAGTATCCGAGGCGAAGTATCAGGTTCCTGAATAAGTCAAGTTTTGCGGGAACGGGTTTTTGGCCCATTGCCCAACCCCCAGCCTGGAGGGCCAGTCTGGCTAATGTTCCCGATTTAAGGCGCGGGAAACTCGCCCTCACCATCCTTCGTTGGCAACATTCATGATCTGAAATGTCATGAAGGCTCCCGGCAGCCACCCGATGTGAAATCGTAAAATCACATCTTCGAGGAGGTCGAAGGTAGGATTCAGTAGCAGAGCTGTAGATGTTGTTTCCAGCAGGCATTTCTCGGGATTTCAATTGCTTCGTCGGTAACCAGCACCCGATGACGCCCCCGTGGCCTATACTACCATTTGAATCCTAAACGTGCTTAAAACAAATTATATGATTTTTGCTCTGACGCGACGTGGCCTACCGCAAAGTCTTGATCCAACTATTAATTCAACAAGCTATTAGTCAGTCTGTTCTTGTATACCAATAAAAAGTGTTTCATTTACTAAACTATTATGAATTATAATGCATTATTATATGTTCTTCCTGTCTGTGAATACTTGTGAGCTGCTACCAGCTGTGAATGGTATGCTGTGAATGGTAAATATAAATCACATATGAATTATCTATAACCAGTCAAGAATGAACGCTTACATGAATTACACATGAAAATAACGAAAGTAATTAGAAATAAAAGACTTTTTTCATTTAGAAGCTAAATATTTTTAATTTGCCTAACATATGGCGGTAATTTGAGGATATCAGTTAGCCAATAGACACTAGAAAAGAGGATAGATTACTTTCATAATATCAACATCGTCTAGAAAGACTGCCCAGCAATCTTTCTAGACGTAACTCAAGCTTTCGATAAAATCTAGCATGAAGAGTTGATCTTCAAAATTAAATCAATGCTTCCAAAAAGCTTCCATGAAATAATTTCCTTCCACCTAACTGACTGCACATTCCAGGTAATGCCTAGTACTATACTCTTCGCGAAACGAATTCAACGGTGAAATCCCATACAAAAAGAGCTTTTCAATTCGTCAGTAAAGCTCTTTTGTATGGGATTTGACCGTTGAATTCGTTTCGCGAAGAGTATAGTACTAGGCATAAGATACAAAAGCTACTCTACCACTAAGCATCGTGTGCATGCAGGTGTACCTCACACCGGGACTCGATTAGCAATTTACTCTGCAATTTCCGATTGCAACGTCTTAGTCCGGGAGGCAGCGTTGCATTTTGGATGGTGATTTCACGCCGCTTGATTTAGCATGTAGCCGATAGCTCATATATAGCTAGGAATGAAAATAGTCGTCAGCTGTCAAAATCGTGGTGGGTGTGGTTGTGAGAACCTGTCAAACCTGTAAAAAAATGTTGGCAAAAAAGTGATTTCACGCCGCTTGAAAATTCGTCCAAGCAATGCTTATAGGATAAGAATACATATAAAAAAAGTCAGCTGAATAAATAGTGGTGGATTGTACGTCAGCCGAGGGCATGAACCTGTAAAAAAATGATTCATGTAAAGTGATTTCACGCTCGATAAAACTAATACAGCTGACTCTTTAGATCATAACAATCATGAAAACAATCGTCAGCTGTTTATTTAACGGTGGTAAGACCGTCAGCTGAGCCGTTATAATTGCAGACCTGGTATATTTTGCAATTCAATTATTGGTATAATTGACGATTTTTTTTCCTCAATTTTTGTAGCTGACGTACATTTTTACTTAATGTACTGTTTAGGTAATCATTTAGCACAATTTCATGTGACTTGAAATCAATTTAGACTAAAATTTATGATTTTAATCTAAATTTCTATTAATAAAAAGTATAATTATGTTGATATACTTATTTTTTATTTAAAACAGAGGTGAGTGGAAAATATTTATGTATATTATTTACAACTTGACAAAATTTATTAATTATTTATTCAAAACAAACGTACATTCTCAAATTTTACTGCTAATAATCAAACTTTCTATATTTAAATTAATCAATTAATGATTTTATATATTATCATAAAGTTTTTAACATTTATTGCCATATTTTTCTAAATATTTTTAATCTAATCCTCTGATGTGTCCGATTCCAGCTGGTCACTTTCACAGCTATCATCGGACGTATCAAAAGCTGATTCTTCATCTTCCTCTTCTTCTGCAGTTTCGTCACCATGCACAATTTCTTCGTCCTCGTCGGTGCTTTCTGGAAGAGAAAGAATTATTATTTATCATTGATTTATTCATAATTAGTTTTTATAGAAATTGGCAATTACCTGTAGTGTTGACAACGCTTGTCACGCTGCTGATACTTGGTGGAATTTGATTCCCGTCGAACCATTTAAAAACATATTTATCTCAATTCTGTTCCCATCCATAGTCCGTTGGTGCAAATTCAATTGGAACTGCTAGATAAGCATGGGTCCAGAGGTGGGCTATGTAAGATGCACGCAGAATTTGCTGATACAACTCAGACTTACATGGCGGAAATATCGCTCCATCAATTGAATTTTTAAAATTCAACACATCACTTTTCACATTCATTTTATACAGCTTCGTAAATGTAGCAACTCGTCGCTGATACTTTTAAAACCATAGATTCTGCAAACGAATTCTTCAATGGTTTTTTCAAGCTCATACATTTCACTATTGTTTATGTTCGCAATATTTGAAAATGCTCTCATGTATGATGCTGAATTTATTAAAGTTTAATACGGATTTTCCCGTATAAAACTTTCATCCTAATCTTCTATAAATTTACCCCTAATAAAAAAAACTAGAAACAGTAAAAAAGAAAAATTTCCTCCAAGCCATTTATATTCCACCATTAGTGTGTATTACCATGAAGGTTCCCACTTTTGATTAATTTTTGTTTGAAACTTTTATTTTTGATACAATGATACAGTTGCCCTGTGCGAACTAAATTGCCTCACTCTAGCAGTAATAACTGCTAAATTCAATATAACTCACGCTCTTAAGATTTTAAGTTTTCAAGCTATTTAAATAATAACGAGTAAATGAATGTTTACGAGTTTTGGGATAAACCGAGTTTGGTTGAAAACAAGTTAGGTGAATCAATGTCATCTGCCGCCTTTCTCATGTTGACTTTAATAGCTGTATCTTATAGTTTACCTGAGAACTAAGTTTTTCTGTAATAAACTTGGATGGCAATGTTAAAAAGAAGTGATTAGAGTTGAAAAGAGATTAGAAGAATCTCGTGAAGCAACAAACAAAACAATGTTTGGGTGCCACTGCATGACGTACTTGCTCAAAACATATCCTTTTCTTCATCAAATCATCAGTATTTTGACAGCTATATAGTCCTTTTTTAAATAGAAGAATTTTTAATTTAATTTTAAAATAATCTGCCCTCCGTATTAAATTCGTGAAAATTTTGAGCACATTCGCAATGAACCCACATTTTGTAATAATTTTATTTTTTGTGGATGTAATATTAACAGCAATATACAGATGAAAACAAAGAGCGGACACAATTTGTGATATTTTTTTTGACTCAATATTATTCAATAAATATAATAGCTTCACAGTGAGTTTTTTAATATTATTATTTATAGTTTCAGTACCTCTAACCAAATAAACTTTTGGGAACTTGTTGATACATTTTCACCAATATTGATACACTTTTTGAAAACAAATTTATACGGCGGAAAATTTTTATTTCAATCTACTTTTAATGGGGAGGACAAAGAAATTGTGAATGTTCGAGGAGAAAGTGACGAAACTAAAGAAAACGAGGGAGAAGAAGAATCTGTTTTTAATACGTCTGATAATAGTTGTGAAAGCAACTAACTGGAAACGGACACATTAGAAGATTAGGGCCAAAAAAAACTATTTAGAAAATTTGATAATTTGCAAAAAGATTTAATAATTTACGTTTTTTTTCAAAGCAATATTCAATATATTTTGTCAAGTAGTAAATAGTATACATAAATATTTTCCACTCACCTCTGTCTTAAATAAAAAAATTAGTATATCAACATAATTATACTTTTTATTAATAGAAATTTAGATTAAAATCATAAATTTTAGTCTAAATTGATTTCAAGTCACATGAAATTGTGCTAAATGATTACCTAAACAGTACATTAAGTAAAAATGTACGTCAGCTACAAAAATTGAGGAAAAAAAATCGTCAATTATACCAATAATTGAATTGCAAAATATACCAGGTCTGCAATTATAACGGCTCAGCTGACGGTCTTACCACCGTTAAATAAACAGCTGACGATTGTTTTCATGATTGTTATGATCTAAAGAGTCAGCTGTATTAGTTTTATCGAGCGTGAAATCACTTTACATGAATCATTTTTTTACAGGTTCATGCCCTCGGCTGACGTACAATCCACCACTATTTATTCAGCTGACTTTTTTTATATGTATTCTTATCCTATAAGCATTGCTTGGACGAATTTTCAAGCGGCGTGAAATCACTTTTTTGCCAACATTTTTTTACAGGTTTGACAGGTTCTCACAACCACACCCACCACGATTTTGACAGCTGACGACTATTTTCATTCCTAGCTATATATGAGCTATCGGCTACATGCTAAATCAAGCGGCGTGAAATCACCATCCAAAATGCAACGCTGCCTCCCGGACTATCTGTCAAGTTTATGGTATGCAATCTGTGCGTGGGCAATTTGATGGCATGCAATATCATTTCGAAAATGCCTCTGAGCGAGAGAGACGTGCGCTGTATCTGAGCGTCAAATGCTCTTAAGGAGTTATTTGAAGTGCAGAGCGAAGAAATTCTCCAATTTTCCAGCATTTCATACTCTGTAGACTATTTTCATTGCTCAACGAAATCAAAAAATCCGTTTGAATTCAGAATACCTACGCAAAATAAACCAGGCCCACGGTTCAGCGCCATTTTGAAATCAAGAACTGTCAAAATATTGCAAGGCAGATTGCCGAGCAAATTGCATACCATATTGCCTACCATTTATGGCAGACCATAAAATATTGCATACCATAGGCTGCCTCCACTAGCAATTTCAAATTTCATGCAATGGGAAATCGCTAGTGGAGGCAGCCTGTCAGGGAAGTGTTTTGGGACCGGTGCTTTACACAATCTTCACATCTGATCTCCGAATAAGCAACAAAACAACTACAGCTACCTTTGCGGATGACGTTGTCATTCTATGTACTGATTCAGATCTACTTATTCTTCTTCTCTCTTTTTTTGAATAATGGTTAGCAAAATGGAGAACAAGAATGAACGAATCTTAATGCATCCACATTACTTTCATATTGCTAAAACTGACTTGTCCTCAATTATTCTAAACAATGTACCAATACCTCAAAGTAAGGAAGTGAAGTATCTTGGAATGTATCTTGGAATCTTGGAATATCACCTGGAAACGGCATATTGAAGCTAAAAATCAACAACTTAAGCTCAAATTCGAAAACTTTAAATAGATGCTCAATTGCATGTCAAAACTTTCTCCCGACTCTAAAATGAAAATTTATAAGTCAGTTTTAAATTTGGGGAGCAGCTCGCTCATCAAATATCAACATCATCCAGACGACCCAGTCAAGAATACATAGATCTATCACCGGAGCCCCGTGGTACTTCTGCAAAGGCCTGTTGATCGAGACGATTGCCGATGAAATTAATAACCGGAGTGCTAGATATATTGCAACCCCCGCTCATCACCCCAACAAGCTGGCAAAAAAATACTAACCCGTCGTAGAAGAAAACAACATGCGTAGCCACTTTTCTTTGGTTTTCGTACTCTTTGCAATATGTAAATTGTAATTCTAGAGCACTAACTTTGTTCTTTGCTCTCTGACTCAAAGTCAATAATGTAATATGCAATCAAAATATACATGTCCTCAATTGTGAAAGAAGAGAAAGATTTGAAAACAAACTGAAGCTTCTTATACAAAGGTAGCAATTTAATAAAGTTATTCAAAAAAATATCTGTGAAGAAATTAGAATAAATTTAGTTTATAAACCTGGAAAAAGCATACATAATTTGACATAACGAAGAGTGTGTTGGAGCCACGACCAAACATGATTGGCTCTGGAATGGGCAGCATTATTTACTGGTTCCAGAAACAAGCCACAGCAGAGAGGAAGCAACTGAAAGTTACATCGTTTCGTTCAAAAAGGGAAATATGAACAAACCGCGTAGATATTGATCGTGGCTTTGAAATATTTACATTGAAATGGGAAGTTTCACTAGCTCATGCCGTCAAAACTGACAGAGTGTAAAATTGTATATATAGGGTCCCAATAATGTCTTCGTACCGCAGCTATTTGAAACTCAAGTGATAAAAAACAATGAATTGTTGCAAGAAATTTGAAAAAAAAATTTTATGCAGATTTATTCATTAGACATTTTTATTTAATTTGGACACCGAAACTAATAAATTTGAATTATTCATTACACAGTTATTACCTAAAAATAAAACAAAGTCGACAATTTAAGTGAACTATAAACACAAAGTGAACTATAAACGTATAGTTCATCTAAATATTTTTTCGGGCAGAATCATCTGCTTAGAATTTTAATCTTCCAAAATAATTTTTGATGATTGTTCTAGATTTTGTTAAAATGCTCTTAAAGATGTTACTATAGAATTGGAAATGTTTTTGCGGGATGATTAAAATTGAACAACTTTTTATTAACATTAAAAATTTTAATCCACATTGAAAATTCTATTTTGACAAAGTGGTTTCCAGCATCGGAGGCAATCGGAGGCTGATTCCGCAAAACGATCGAAGTTTCCCGTATCAATATGCTCGGCTTCGATGCTGTAGAAATGATATACGTTGTCTATGCTGATTTATAGACAAAAAGGGAACCGTGATCAAATTCAATTACCTTTACTATGTTACTATAGGTTCAACAGAAAATAATTTTCACTATGATTTATGTTTCCGTTTTAAATTATCTGACAAATTTTTCGAGTTTTTACCTGTTTTGTGCATATATTACACTTAGCAAAATCATTATTTGCAATTCTTTCTCTCTCAGTCTGAATTTTCTGCGCTTATGATTTTCACGTGCAATTAAATTTTACATTTTATTCTTCTTCATGTTATTTCATTTTACAATAAATAACAAGTGACAAACCTAACAAAATATTAGAGCGGCCTGCTATCTTTGGTTGATGCTGTTTTATAATAGTAAGTGCCTCCGCACACGGGTCGACATTCAATCGACTCGACTGCGACTCGAACTCGAAGCGTCATAGGCGTCACACTCGAAGTAGTCAATTGCATCCGCACACGGGTCGACATGCAATCGACTCGACTGCGACTCGAACTCGAAACGGGTCGTTTTCTACGCGAAGTTTTGACAAACAAACAATAGTATATATTATTTATTTAGATATTTATTTTACGAAACAAGGCAACATACACAACAAGAAACCATAATATAAATCTAAAATACAATTAATCATTATAAATATAAAATAAAAATTGTCCGTAAAAAATATTTCAATACATCACAAATTTTGTAGCATTTACTCTACATTGTTTTAATTAAATTTAGGCTAATAACGATGGAAGTTAACCGGGTTCGGATGTGGAATGGGCTTTGGACCAGTTATTTTTGAATTTTGATTTGGTAATCTCCGAAGAGTAGTGGCTGCTTATAGAATTGAATAATCCACAGCACCTATTAATGGGCTCATTATATGATAAGTAGTGTGATGAATGAATTCATTGAGCAGATTTGCAAATCTGGTGCGTCTTGGTCGGTTATTGAAAGTAATTTTACTAGAGAGATCTTCAATAATATTATATACTTGTATGTTATTAGTATATGTCGCTTTGTCACGTGTAACTTATATTCATCCACTATGGATTACTACAAGTAATAATGATCCGACCTTTATTGAATCCGATATGAAACACTTCCATTAATATTCTGCCAAGCATGTCCCAGGGTCCAACTAAATTCAATAGCTATACGCCTCTCTTCCACACTCTAAGTGCAAAATTCCTATCCTCGCAGATGGCACTGCTATATAATCTAAGAATGTCAATATCAATCGAATCATTAGCCATTGGGAGCAACAACTAGTGTTCACTAACAGCTTCTCCAGTAAGTGGAAATCCATCCTGAAAAATTGCAAGCTTGTTTCTTTGTTAGGAAACTATATTATAAACACTTCGCTGTTGCTTGAATAAATATATTGTTGCTAAAGTGGAATTGTTTTTGCGGGATGATTGAAATTGAAGATTTCGTACTTTTTTTTTGACAAAGTGGTTTCGAAAGTATACACTGATTCTCATCAGACACCAGCGCACACAAACTCGATTGTTTTGCGTTTTGCGGAGATGTTAAAATTTGTCACAACTAACGTAAATAAAAATTACTGATTTACAACTGCAAGTGGTCACATCAGTCAAGTAAGCACTGTAAGCTGGAGTCTGATGAGAATCAGTGCATACGATCGAAACCATTTTGTAAAAAAAACATTTTCTATAAAATTTTCAATTTTAATCATCCCTCAAAAACAATTCCACTTTGATTCTACTTTCGACGGCTTATTCCGCAAAACGATCGAGTTTCCCGTATCAATTATGCTATGCTGATTTATAGACAAGAAGGGAACCAAGATCACAAATCAATAACCTTTATGAACATATAGGTGCAACTATTTTGTGGCCAACATAATTAAAATATATGTAGGAAAAATTCATTTATATAACATTACAATATGTAACATTACATTATGCAAACATATAAAAAAATACATACGTGATACGTTATCAGAAACACTAATATTTTTCAAAGACCAATAATAATAATACATAAAATAAAATAATTAATAATGCATACATTATAAAAAAAAACACTTTCATATACTTCGAAAAAAATATCACGCGTCTTGCTCGACTTTTCCCGTTCCAAACACTTCGAGCGAGACGAGTCGCAGTCGAGTCGCAGTCGCACCGAGTCCGAGTCGAGCGCAAGTCGACCCGTGTGCGGGTCTCCATTCATTTACATTGGAAATCGCAAGGAGTTCGAGTTCGAGTCGCAGTCGAGTCGCAGTCGAGTCGATTGAATGTCGACCCGTGTGCGGACGCTCTAAGAAAAGGAAATATTTTTAAATGAGAAAAATGAAACAAACGTAAAATACTCACAGAAGATGGGATGATATCGAAACGTTATCTTACGCATATTTTTCAGTTTTCAAAAACTATCGATTGCAAAAAAAAACATCGAGGTTTTCGACAGTTCTGAACTATCGATAGTATCGATAGTACTATCGATGTTTAACGTACACTATGCTTCACCCTAATCTGAGATAAAGAATATGTTTTCATAGATCATATCAAGAAGCAAGATCACTTGTGTAAGGCATAAAGATAACCACATTGCGGGTGCACGAATTGAATAAATTATTGGAAATCAACGGGTTGCCGTTAACTGGCACAAAGACGGAGAAATTAGGAAGACTTTATGAAGTCTATGAGAATGGCGAAGTGGAGAAAGAAGAGATGGAAACGGCAAGGGAAGATATTGATGTTGCAGCGCAGTTAAATGAATTGCGACAAATTGTAGTTGGGTTGGCGCAAACTGTTAGCAATTTGAAACAAAGTCAAGATCAGCGTACATGTTCTGAACCACCACTTAACGAAAATGCATTTATGAACAATTCGCGTAATCAAAATTCGGTGAACGAAATTGCTCAGACGATTCCGACGTTCGATCCTAGTAATGAGTTGCGTTTGGACACAGAACAGTTTGTGAAGCACGTAGAAAATGCGTATCGGGCCTATGGGTGGGAGGAAAAATGTTTACTCCTTGCCGTGTTCAGCAAGCTGAAGGGTGCTGCTAGACTTTGGTTGGACGCCTCCCCAGAGTTGCCCGTAAAATGGAACAATTTTAAAGCTAAACTGATTGCAGAATTTGGTATCGACGCTAATGAAGCTGAGATACATCATAAAATGCAAAATTCTGTACGTGCTAATTCTGAAAGCATGATTGACTATTCTTTTCGAATGTCGGCTCTGGGAAGAAAGTTCGGTATCAGTGAGCAAGCGATTGTAAAATATACCCGTGATGGTTAACGAGATCGTGAGTTACAAAATTCAATTGCCGCGATAAAGATAAACTCTGTAAAAGAACTCCGTGAATTAATAAAAGAGTTCTTACAAAACACGTCGAGAAACAAAATTTCTAACGTAGAAAACAGTACAAGATACAGTAATAATTCGAAGACACCAAATAGTACGGCATTCAACGAGCGTGGTGATGTGCGTAGTCTATTTAAGGATGAGAAAACAGATCTAAACCAGCGAAAGTGCTATAATTGTAATGAAACTGGGCACATTTCCCGAGACTGCAAACTGCCACCACGCCGAAATCGATGCAAGGATTGCGACAAGGTACATCCAAGGTCAGAACCTATGAATTGCGGACACAAATTGGCTAGAAGAGCTGATGTTGTAAATTTAGAGACGATACTAACGAAGTATGGTAAAGCAAACGGAAGGCCTTGTCAAATATTTTTCGATACAGGTAGCCAATGCAGCTTGGTACGAGCGACGAAAGCCAGAGAAATAAGCAAAAATTGGGAAAACAGTCTCGTGAAAATAAAAGGGGTAGGCGGAGCCATTACCATACTTAAACATAAAGTTACGGCGGAAATCATATTGGATAGAACTAAACTCAACGTCAACTTGTACGTCATTGATGATACCGCAATTTCTTCTGATGTGCTTCTCGGACAAGACATTTTGGCAGATAATTTAACCAACGCAAAAATTACCAAAAATTCATTATCAATCAGAGCAGAAGATGAAACTAGAAATATATTCCATGATCGAATGCTGATACGAAGAGAAGATATATTGTGCGGTCCTGTCAAAGACGACGATTTTAATCAATTAACCTGCCTTGTAAACGAATTCAGAGACGTTTTTGCAAATGGAATCGGAGAAATTGTTTGCACGAACGAATTTGAAATGAAGATTGAAGTCTCAGACAGTAAACCTGTAGTTCAAAGACCGTACCGTATACCCGAGCCAAAAAGAGCTAACGTAAGTCGAATGATTCAGGAGCTGTTAGACCACAAAATTATTTTGAGGTCAAAATCCGAGTATGCAAGTCCCATGGTGTTGGTTAAGAAAAAGAGTGGTGATGACCGTTTATGTGTAGACTTCCGACTCCTGAATCAGTTGACTGTCAAAGAGAATTTTCCTACACCCAATATCGAAGAACGATTGCACGAAGCCATGGCGTATACTTGTTTTTCTGTGCTCGACCTAAATAGTGGATACTACCAGGTGCCAATAGCAGAATCGAGCAGAAAATATACTGCTTTTATAACGCCGGATGGACTATATGAATTCAAACGCATGCCGTTTGGATTGAAGAACGCTCCAGCAGTGTTTCAACGTCTCATGTCGTCACTTAAGGAAAAGACTCAGGAAGGTGACATGATCCATTATATGGACGACATTTTGGTTGCCAGTAATTCAACGGAAAATATGCTTGAAAAACTTGAAAGGGTATTTTCAGCTCTGCGTTCATTAGGGCTTACACTCAATATCAAGAAGTGTATGTTTTTAAAACAGTCTATTCAATTTTTGGGACACGAATTATCCAAGGGCGGAATAAAACCCGGTGAGATCAAAACTTCAACAATCAGTAATTTTCCTGCACCTAAAAACGCAACGGAAATTCGACAATTTCTTGGACTTAGTGGATACTTCCGAAAGTTCGTACCCGGCTTTGCCATTCGAGCAGAACCATTACGTAAGCTTACGCATATAAATGAAGAATTCGTGTGGGAGAACGAACAGCAGAAAGCATTTGATGATCTGAAAAACACATTAGTCAGTCAACCACTAATATCAGCATATCGAGTCGAAGCTCAGCACGAAGTTCACACGGATGCGAGCTTCATAGGCTTGGCAGGTGTATTGCTTCAAAGAAACAACGATGAATTGAGTCCAATCGCATATTATAGTAGGTCAACGACAAATAACGAAAAGAGCTTCCATAGCTACGAATTAGAGACTTTAGCTGCCGTCGAGTCCCTGGAGCGCTTTAAGTATTACATATATGGGAAGAAGGTAAAGCTGGTGACCGATTGCAGCGCCATTAAAACAGCTATGCAAAAGAGAGAACTACCTCCACGTATTGCAAGATGGTGGTTACGCATCCAGGAATTTGATTTGGAAATCGAACATCGAGCTGGCATTAAAATGGCTCATGTCGACGCCTTGAGCCGAAAACCGGATGAAAAGGAAAGCGAATTAGATACAGCTTCTCTTAAAATATCAAAGGTCCAACTTGAAACAAGCGATTGGTTGTACAGTATGCAGTTACAAGATGAACGTCTGAAGCAAATAGTCGAACAAATGAAAGCAAGCGGAAAAACGTACCACGACGGTTATGTGATGTATAAAGAAAGACTTTTCAAAAAGAAAAAGGAGAAGAAATTATGGGTTGTTCCAAAATCCTTGCGATGGAACATTGTGCGAGACAACCATGACAACGCCGGTCATCTTAGTGTAGACCGCACGATAGAAAGGATTCGGACCTACGCATGGTTCCCCAGAATGAGGAATTTTGTAAAGTCTTATATTCGAATGTGTATCGAATGCGCATATCATAAGCAAGTAGCTGGGAGGAAGGAAGGCGAGTATCACGATGACGAAATCGAGCCAATACCTTTTCAAACAGTGCACATTGATCATTTGGGTCCTTTTCGACGAAGCAGTAAAGGCAACGAGCACGTAATGATGATGGTTGACGCATTCACTAAATATACCATATGCAAAGCCGTTAAAAGTACTGCAACTAAGCACGTTGTCAGCTTTCTAGATGAAGTGACTGGATACTTTGGCGTACCGAAACGTATTATCTCCGACAGAGGAACATCATTCACATCAAACCAATTCAAGAAATATTGTCAGGACAACGATATCCGACATGTATTAAATGCTGTAAGGACACCCAGAGCGAAAGGACAGGTAGAGCGAGCCAACAGAACTTTACTGTCGATGTTATTGCCGTCAACAAATAACGATAAGCACTGGGATCGAAACTTACGAACGATTCAATATGTCATTAATGGCTCAATAAACAAGAGCAGCGGTAAAGCCCCAAGCGAGTTATTATTTGGATTCAAACCACGAGATATATTAGGAAACAAATTAATTCTAGCGTTACATGATGGCGAATTCAGATCTGACGATGAAATTGCAAGAATGAGAGAAGAGTCTGCAAATCGAATTACTGAGCAACGAAAAAAGCCGAAGCAGCGATTTGACAATACTCACGGAAAGCCAAAGGTGTACAAGTTAGGTGATCTTGTGCTCGTAGAGAAGGAACCAGCTAGTACGGGTGGCTCACGCAAATTAGAGCCACGTTATAAAGGACCATTTGAAGTCACCAAAGTTTTGGGTCATGATCGATACGTAGTGGAAGACCTCAAGGGTTCTCATAGGACTAAACAACACTATTCATCAGTTTACGCTTCGGACAAGATGAAACCTTGGTGCACGCTACCCAGTTTTAGTGACGATGGAGAAGACGAAAGCGAACGGGAAGACGAAAGCGAATGAGAAGATGCACAAGAAGCAAAAAAATAAAGGAAGCAGCTCGAGGGCGCGTTGATGATCAGGATGGTCGAACTGTAAGGCAATGATATTAACATGGCAATGTCGTGACAACTTTAAACTAAAAGGACATCTCATTAAATGAGTAGTCGACGAAATATAATAACGACGACTAGACGTCTTTTCTTTTTTTTTTTCAACAACGTCAAGATTTGATTTATAATTAATGTAATAAAAAGCTATTCGAAAATATATTAAAAGAACGTTTACACTTGCAAAACTTCAATGAAACACCCACGGGGATTTACTACAGTTTGATATGAATGGAATTTTTTATTACTCACTTAAACATATTTACAATTACATCAAATGAAACGTCATTTAAACTAATTCTTTTCAGTAATGCACATATGTATATTATACCTTCCACATGTTCATAGATTTTGTGGCAACGGCTATGTAGTTTCAATTGTCAATGTACTTCCTGATTCCTGGAAAATCGATTTTCTTCATGAACCTGCTATTAAAATACGTAATTTGTACACAATTGCGTTTATACTGTGAAACAACTCACTTAACTGTACATTAGTGGCATCGACCGCGATGATCAATCCAACCTAGGCAAGGAGTGTAGAATACACTTTTAAATTGAACTGGAATTGTATTCGGTCTCAAGACATTTCCGGCATTGTCTTTTTTTGTAGGAGAACTAAGTACTGGCGTGAAAATGCAGTACGAAAATAACACTAAAGTAAGAAAAAAATATACACAATTCGACTTCATGGCGAAGCTCCACACGAAAATTATCAGCTCGAAATTTAATCAACAACTGTTTGTGTTCTGAAAACCAGCTTGTATTATACGCATATAACTTTGCTTCAGTTAAGTGAACTAATCTTGAATTTTTCCATTAAAAAGTATTGTCATTCCGAATTAAAAATTTAAACAAATACTTCCGAATTAAAAATTTCACAATAAATTCATGTTGGCAGATAAATTATCCCCTTTTAGCAGCAAACACAGTGAACTCCTATGGTAAGAATTTCAAATTTTCCAAGGATTTTTCTGATAGCTCTAAACCAGCTCTAATATGTATTATAACTTATGTAAATAATTAAAAATTATACTTAGACTGACACTGGCTGGCAATTCTAAAAAAATCAGGCTTATCTCATACTTGGCCTTGTTGAGAGCAATGCATGGGGTGAAATTGGATTAAGGGAGAGAATGATTTGTAGTCATATGTGATGATAAGCTTCCATAACACCGCAAATACACGAGCGAAATCGACGGTATTCGCGTAATCATTTTACAATGTTTTTTGGCAATTTAATTTTTATAATAATTAACTTCAACAGAACCAGAAAACAGGTCACATCAATACACCTTGCTTTTAATAAACATGGAAATACCAGATAATGTTTCAGACGGTTTAAAATCCAATAGTATGTGTGCCAACAAACGAATAATATCTGAGAAGTGTATATTATCTCTAAGTACTAAAAATATCGAAAAATTGATTGATATTCGAAAAAAAAATGAAATTGGGCACTATTAAAAAAAACTCAAGCGCACAAAAACCGCTAGAAATACTTATGTTCGATGAACAATAGAAAAATCGTGCAGATTTTGAGTGCATATTCTACCGTATTTGCTCCAACCTGGTTCGAGGGCAAAATCGCTTTGATTTCAACAATGCATTTAAACTCATAGATTGCTAAAGTTTTCAGGGCTACCACTTGCATGAATTTTAAGATTTGGGAAAGTCAATTACTACAAAACTTTATATTACATTACATAAATAAAGAAAATTGCAACACTTTACCGGCACTGCAACTAAAAGACTGCCACAAATGCCGCACCTCGAAATCAAATTACCTTATCAATCTCGACTTAATCCGATGACTTCGTCGAAAGTTACAGGGACTGAAAGATGTTTGGGATCACCATCCGAAAAATATCCGATTTAAATATTAGTAACTTTTTTCAATGTAAATGTTCGCGATATGAATACTTCATGTAAGCATTTATTGATACGAAACAACCAAAATAGCATCAAAGCCAAAAGTATATCTGACCTGCTTCACATCGAAATCAACCTTCCCTGTGAATTTTGTTATGATCCTATGGCTACATTGGAAACTATGGGGGTTAAAAGAAATTTAGGGTTAATTAATTCATCGGTTCAAAATGTTTGAGATCTTAATATGTGTTGCTTATTGCCACCAAAAGATCATTACCGTTTCAAAATTTCACGATAAAATCGCTTAATGAAAATATGGCAAAAAAATACAAAACCAACAATAGCTGTCAACTCTATTATGGTTTTCCAACCAGGTACTTCCTAAATATTGCCTACAATAAGTTCTATTTATTATATGAATTTTGTTCTGATCTCATGACTTTTCTGGAAGTTCTGGTGCAAAAAGCATTACTTTTCTGAGCGAATTTTCAAAATCCATAGCACCGAAATTACGAAAACTGGCAGTTCGAACCGAATTTTCCTACCAAATTATCAATACCCGTGACTTAAAGTAAGGTTCAGCTACTACTGGAATTTCAGGAAAATCTGATATCTGAATCAGAGTTCAATTTTCAAGATTGCACCACTGGCGCAGAGTTGCCCACGTTTCTTAATCGATTCTATGAAAACTGGTCCTACTTAAAACCAATACATTCTGTGAATTTCAGACGTATCTGATAATTGGGTCGTGAGTTTTCACGAACAGAAGTTTCTGATGCTTAAAATAAAGGCGAATTGGAGGAGGGTTACCGTTCTTCTCCGATGTGAAATTTAAAAAGTTTTGCTTTGGTTTGGCAAACAAAACGTAAGGTTTTTATATGACTTAGTTTTTATAATAAAATACGAAAATTTTTCAGGAGAGTCGATGATTCGAAGGTTTTCACTTTCAATGCCTACTGTAGCTGTAGGGTTACCAGCACTTTCATAAAAAAACTACATGAGCAACATCAATACATACACATAGTCACAAAATTGAAGCCGCAATCTATATAAATGCCAAAACATGATTCAATGTTACTAAAAGGGTAGTAAATTGATCGAATTGGCATTTTATTCTGTTAGTGCGTTATTTTCTTTATAAATGTACATCAAATTAATCCAAAAAAAGTCAAATCTATTACAAAGTTTGTTATTTTGATGTCAACTGTACCACTTGCAAGCTATACAAAATTGAAGGCACACGTGCATCTAACAATATATTTCGTAGAATTTGATGATGCAATTACTTTTCATTCTTTACAAATATTGAGTTTTAGGTGAACGTTAGTGATTAGTTGAGTTAACCCTGGAATGGTACGGTAAATTTTTGGATGATTTTAGGTACATGTTTTTACTAAAAAGATGGCAACAATAGTATTATGTATATTTTTTATTTTATCACTAAACATAAAAAGATTATATAGCTTCTAGCTTCATGGCAGTCTGAGGGGCCAACTGGCTGGTGCGCGACGAAATGTATACCCTATGTGAGTAAAATTTACTCATCTGTACCATTCTAGGGTTAAGTGTGTTGTTTAAAAAAAAAAATAAGTATTTGTACATAAATAAATTAAAAAAGCTGAAATGGATAAATGGAGAAAAGAAACCACAGTTACGGAAAGAAAAATTAATATTAAGCTTGTTTGTGAAGGTAAAACATATCGAGAAGTAAGAAAAATAGTTGGGAGATCATTTTCTTCAGTAAGAACTGTAGTCAACAAATGGAAAAATGACGGAACTTATATCAATAATACGGGACGCGGACGGAAAAAGTTACTTTCAGTTAAAGACGAGGAATACATTCGACGGTAATAAGAAAAATGTCCAAAGAAGCCGATTAATAATTTGAGTGCTGAAGTTTCTCATATGATCCAATAACCAATATCCAAGGAAACTAATAGAAGAACATTGCGAAACCATAGTTTAAATGGACAAATAGCCCGTAAAAAGCCATTTATTTCAGAAGCAAATAGAAAAAAACGGTTAGAGTTCCCGAAAACTTTCGTAAATGAGAGTCTAGATTTATAAAAAAACAAAATATTCAATGATGAAAGTAAGTTCAACCTATGTGGCTCTGATGGCAGACAAATAGTTTGGAGGAAGGCGAATACCCAAATAAAGAAAGAAAATTTGTGCGGAACCGTAAAACATGGAGGAGGTAATGTGATGGCTTGGGGCTGCATGTCTGCAGGAGGAGTCGGCAACATGGAATTTATTGAGACCACTATGGACAAATTTAAATACCTCGATATCCTGAAAAGGAATTTAAAATCAAGTGCTATTAAATTAGGACTATCGGATGTGTTTTGGTTTCAACAAGATAATGATCCAAAGCACACCGCACATATTGTAAAGATGTGGTTTCTTTATAATACGCCAAAACAATTAAAAACTCCACCTCAGTCCCCAGACCTTAACCCAATTGAACATTTGTGGTCAGTACTTGAGCAACAAATCTGAACATTTTCAATTGCGAATAAATCCGAGCTGAAGTCAATAATAGCAAGGGAATGGCAAAATATTAGCCCAACCATAAGAAAAAAGTTAGCAGAAAGTATGCCTAGAAGACTAGCAGCAGTAATCAAAGCAAAAGGATATCCAACTAACTACTAATAACAAATTATTTTATATTTTTCTACTGATCTTGAAGTTTGTGCCTTTAATTTTGTGCCTTGAGATTTTTTGTTAATTTTTTCTTTTTCACTTAATTCTTTAAAAAACTGAATTTAATAAATTTTTTTATTCATTTTTGTATTTTTAGTCTTCAATTAAATAAAAATTAATAAAATTTGTGAAAATAATGTGACATTAGTTTATATACGATTAAGAGTTTTCATATTCATTTTTATAATGATTTGATAGTCTTAGTCAAAAAAAATTTATATTTTTGTAAATTTTATTTAAGGCACCTAGCGCACACACAGGGTTAAACATTTCAAAAATATTATTATTTTCACATTTAAAACACGTTCCAATTTCATGCCATGAACTTTATTTTTGCTAAAGTTATTTTTTGACAGAATAATAGGTATATTTAAAACTAGCTAGTAACCTATTTTCTTTTTCTCGGTCTCATCTACGTTTACACCGAAATTCTTCAAAATTGGTATAGCGGTTTAGCTTAGTACTGTGTTCGATTTCACGTGAAATCTATTTCGGCGAAAATTTAGCTCGAAAAAAAGCAGGATTTGTACTTAGTTCTTAGCATGAAAAGTTGCTTTGAAGTTGCTTTCGCTTTGAAAATGCAGATGGCATTGACACATGTCTCCAATCATTTCCCGCCAATTTAGCTTGTGCAGTTCATTCCTTAGGCTGGTACTGAGTTAACCGTGAAGCTAAATTTTGGCATGTCTCCATTATCTGGTCATTCTTTCGAGCGAAAGTTTTGGCAATGGCGAAAAGCAGAGACAATCCTTATTCTTGACGGATAAAATGTCAAGAATTTCAGTTTTCGATCGATTTTCTTATTGGAAAGACATTTGCACAATTCGAATTTCAAATTGAAACACAAAATGTCACTTTTTAGCTCGAAAGAATGAACTGCTCAAACTTAATTGGCGTGAAATGATTGGAGGCATGTTTCAGTGCCATCTGCATTTTCAAAGCGAAAGGAACTTCAAAAGCACCTTTTCATGTTAAGAACAGAGTACAACTCTTGCTTATTTTCAAGCTTAATTTTAATATTTTTTTTTAAACAGATTTCACGTGAAATTTTGTATGAAGATTTCACGTGAAATCGAACTCAGTACTATGCTTTTCAAGCTAAAAAGTGATATTTGGTGTTTGAATGTGATAATTGAATTGTGCAAATGTCTTTCCAATAAGAAAATCTATAGAAAATTGAAATTATTGACGTCTTATCCGTCACGAATGAGCAGTGTCTCTGCTTTTCTCCATTGCCAAAATTTTCGCTCGGAAGAATGAACAGATAATGGAGACATGTTAAAATTTAGCTTCACGATTAACTCAGTACCAGCCATTAGGCGTTAAAGCTTAACAGACCGACAGAGACTTTGAAAGGTTCTTGTTCTATGTGTTCTATGTGTAATGTATGTAAATTGAAAGTGAAGTTTTCGGATGATGATTCATAATATGCAAAAATTATAAATAAATAGGTATTTACTGCATTACACTTCTATAAACTACGTTGAAAGTTTTTTTTTGTTCTGCGTTAACATGCAGATTTTGCGATGTAGAAACGCGTGAGCAAGCTACGTAGACCTGTACGTGGGAAAAATATGGCGTGCCCAAATGTACTCCTGCTACCTTCAAGGTTTGACCCTGTGATTTGCTGACAATAATTGAAAATGCAACTTTTAATGGGAACTGCAGAAGCTTAGTATTAAATGGTAATTTATCAGGCATGATTGGGATGTTAGGTATGATTGGGAGGAAAGTTGGATTTAATTTGTTGCACTATGTCCTCAACAGCTCTCAAATATTCACACAGTGACCATAGAAAATTGAATGTAATATGATAGTATCACATAATAAATAAACGCTAATTTGTCTTACAATTTCTATACTTGGTGTCCTCTCGAGGGGCAAACCAATAAAAAGTTTTCTTTCTATGGATGGTTCTGTAAAAAAACCTTTGAAACCATTTAATACCTTTTTTCCGCTCAACTGGGCATAATGTACTAATTTGCCAATTGCACAGTACTACATTATAATACTGAAGACATGCTACAATTAAATCTGGTCTCTCGAATCTCCGATGAGCTTTTAAATTTCCATTGCTTGATACTCTATGGTAAATCTCAACGAGATTCGGGAAACGAGATTCGATTTTAGCCTACTTCCACTGCAAAAGTGTGCGATATAATTTAGGCGAGTTTGTCCGTCCCTCATCTGAAATAAAGAATAAGTTTTCTACGATCATATCAAGAAGCGAGATCACTTGCAAAACTCAAATAAAAGAGCCACACAAATTTACTTGGTTTACTAGGTTTACTGACATGAATGGATTCTTTTTATTGCACACTGAAACACATAACGATAAGGTACACATACAACTGGATCAAACAACGCAACTTCACTTGAATCAATTGTTTTCAATAAAATATATTTTGTCTTGCACATTGTATATAGATTTCGTGGCAACAGTTTGATAGTTTCAATCGTCAATGTATTTCCTGATTCCTCGAAATTTGATTTTCTTTATTTTTGCTGCCATACAGGTATCTACTATTAAAATTCGTCAATTGGAGACAATTGAGTTGATACTGCAAAAGAACTCACTTTACTATACATTTAGGCATCGACCGCGATGATCAACCCGACCTTTACAAGGAACATAGAATACACTATTACGTTCAACTTGAATTGTACTCGGTCTCATGGTAGTTGGCGAATTGTCTTCTCTTGTGGGAAAACTATATACTGGCGTGAAAATGCAGTACGAAACAATCACCAAAGTAAGAAAAAAATATACACAATTCGTCTTCATGGCTAGGCTCCACACACAATGATCAGCTCGAAATTTAACCAATAACTGTTTGTTTTCGAAAAACCAGGTTGTCTTATATGCAAAACAATACTGTACTGGAATATATGAAAATCGATATATAATTTTGCTTCGAGTAAGTTTACTTCCTAGTCTTGGGTTTTCCCAATAAAAAGTATTGTCCTACAGACACAAACACTTTCGAATTAAAAATTTCACAACAAATTTACGTTAGTGCATATATCATCCCCTATTAGCAGCAAACCCAGTGAACTCCTTTGACACGAATTTCGAATTTTCCAAGGATTTTTTCGATAATTCTATAAGTCAGAACTTATGTAAATAATTAGAAAATACACTAAGACTGACACTGGCTATTGACTCCAGTTGTTACATATGTAATTGTTAGAAGTATTTTCAAACAAATCTTGCTTATCTTTTCATTGACCTTGTTGAGTGTAATGCATTGGGTGAAATTGGTTTCCGGGAAAAATTGATTTGTAATCATCAGTGATAAGCTTCCATAACATCGCAAATACACGTGTGATATTGACTTTTAACAAATATGGAAACACCAGATAACGTTTGAGATCGTTTAAAATTTAATAGTTGGAGTGGCAATAAATCAATTAATTAATAAATTGAATAAGAGCGAATGTATGAGAAGAATATATTATTTTTCTGAGCAAAAATGCATGGAAGAATTGATTGATTTTTGAAAAAAATCTGATATGGTGCAATTCCAACCATCCAAGTTTTTTTAATGCTATAAATTCATATGTGTTGACGTTGGAAACTTAGAAATAATTGAAGAAATCATTGATCATGGGGCATATATTGCAGTTCTCAAGGGAAATTTGGAGCGAAGTGCTGAAAAATTGGGCGAATCAAAGGATTTTTACTTTCAACAAGATAATGATCCTACGTACATGGCTCATAATACTAGGATGTTCTTGGCGTATAAAATCGCACATTTGCTTCAAACACCTCCGCAAAGTCCTGGTTTCAATCCCATTGAGCACATGCGGAACATGTTGGAAAAAATGATCAGGACTCATCGTATTAGCTCGAAACCTAAATTGAAACAGGCTCTTTAGCAAGAATGGGCACAAATAGAGCCAAGCTATGCAAAAATACTTGCAGAATCGATGCTACACTGCCTTAAAACCGACATTAAGAATAATAGCTACCCAACTAAATATTAAAAAAAAATGTATCTATAGTTTTTAATATTTTTCATAAACTGTTTCGTTAGTGTACCAAGACTTTATTGGAGACAAATTGTTGATTTTGTTTTTTTTTTTTAAGTTAATGACTTTGTAATGAATAATTTAGATGCATTAGTTTTGGTTTTTAAATTAAATAAAAACATTTAATGAATAAATTTACATTAAAACTTTTTCAAATTTCTTACAAAAATTTATTGCTTTTTATCACTCGCGTTTCAAATAGCAGCTGTCCGAAGACATTATTGGCACACTGTACTTATTTTTGGCTTAAATGTATTACTCGACATTTTTTTTTCAATAATTATCTAAATATCAGATTCTATTAAGTAACGAATCCAGCAATAGCCATATTTTCTCTCAAGTGGTTGAAATTCAGAAGAATTTTAGCAACTAGTTCTAGATATTCTGGTTATTTGTGATTCCTCAAAAAAAAAACCCTTACTAATACAAAGCTTAGCTATGTTTCTGATTCGTTGTGTGTCATATGCTTTGTGAATTTTGTGTCTTTTATAAGGGCACAGATTTGCGGTCCATCAAAGTTGCCTGCTTTTAATTATTCCATATTCAGGGCTGAACATTTTTGGGACACATATTTAAAACAGTCACTAGTGTTATCCAAGGCGTTCATAAACTACTTTATTGGCCCAAGTTTGATGTGAAGTGGTTTTTGATCGAACTACTTTTGGCTTATTAACGATATTTGCTTCGCTTACCATCAACATTTCTCTCAAAGGTTAGACTTTTTAGCCCAATGAACAACTATTCCATGGACAAAGGTAACAGGAATGTTTAGTGTACGCACTTTGCTGTCCTTATGCACCTCTAAGCACTCAGACCAAAGAACACATTGTACTCAAACCTCCGCCTACCATAGCTACCTAGATTTCCTAGCAAAAGTTAGGATAAATGGTGAGAGAAAAGAGGCTATCTTATTCATACGCGCTACATTTCCGCCAAAGCATTGATTTCTGAGGTGCGCAAACGCTAGTAATTCACAAAGAAAACGCTCTGTAGAGTTAGCTTTTTCTAGGCAAGGTGAGCAGAGGTCATCTTGGACTACAGCTATTCGGTACATATGAACTCCTAAGCAGTTGCGTCCAGTCAATATACCTGTCATGGCTCTGCAAAATTTTCCGCTCTTATTGAGCAGGAATCCCGCAGTTGCATGGTTTGGTTCTCATAGGAGGACCTTCATGTCCCTGGCCACATTAGAAGTCTTCCATATATATTTGTCAGCATCAACTAGCCTTTTTCGAAGAATGACACCCGAGGTGGGTTCGGAGCGCTGTAGTGGGAGCATCAAACCTTGCTCCGCGATGGCGCCAGCAATTTCATTTTCTTCCACACCACAGTTCCCCGGTATCCTGAGGAGACTAACTTCATTGAATCTGGCGACCGAGTTCAATCATATCTTGCACTTTTGGGCAATTTTCGAATTAGTCAGGAGTCTACGCAGTACCATCAGCGCAGCTTGACTGTCACTGCAAATATCAATGCGTTTTTCCCTCCACTTTTTCTCAAGTGCCCAGCAGGCAGCTCTCAAGATAGCAAATATTTCTGTTTGAAAAACAAAAATGTGCTATCCGGGAGAAGAAGCATACACCAGCTCTTGATCTAACATCCCTTCATACAGAGTATCCTCTCGTACAGAGATCTGCGTCCTCCCAGTCACTTCTGCTCAAGAAAATTATTTCGTGCCCTTTCCCTAAGTAGAGGAATGGTACTCGAGCGTCCGAAGACATGGTGAGAATCGGGGAGAACTCACGTATCGAAAACCAAATAAAACATTGCCCCACATCATCGTCTCCTATCTATAGGCCAAGCTGAGTAGTATTCATGGTATCACAGATACCCAGGTACGCAGTCCTTTGTACCGTTGCTAACTTCTTGCGAACATACAAGAGCTTCACAATAGTCCACCACCCTACGGATGCGTATGTGATTATCAGCCTTGTGATTGTGACGTAGATCCACTTAACTACACGAGGATTTAGACCCCATGTAGTGGTAAAAGCTCTCTTGCACTGCCTAAAAGAATTTAAAGCACGAGTAGGCTTTACTTCTACCTGGTTCTTTCAGGGAAGTTTTTGACCAAGATTACCCGAACATATTTGACTTCATATTAAAGCTGCGAAGTTACACCTTGCATATTTGGAACCACTAGCCCTTCCAGATTCGATTTCCAGGATTCACTGTTAGGCCGTGCCTCAAATACCAACTGTCAATTAGATCCAATGCTTGTTGTGTATTTTACATATACCACATTCCGCTCTTTGCTGACTGCTAGTGTGGCCATGGCATCAGCATACGCCTGCGCGTGCAGTCGTTCATGTTGTTGCTCGTTTAGCAGAAAGTAAACCAGCACTAACCATAGGAGTGGTGATAGGACACCTCCTTGAGGTGATAAGGCACCCCATCTGTCAACTCCGTTCTTAAGAAGTAGTCGGATCCAGCTTCCACCAGCAACAATGCCTGCGCCAGCATAGCGTGTATTCACCTAACTTCCGCCATGAGCTTTCGCAGCTTCACAAAGCTCCACAAAGGGCGCGCAGTCAAAGGCATCTTCATCTAAAAATACCCCCATCTCTTACTCACCATTTGAGATTACTCCTTCAACTCTGGAAACCAGACAATATAGATGCGACTGGTACACTGGTACGCATGTTGCTCATCATTCAAGGGGTTATACTTAAGTGCCCTGGTGCGTATGTGTCATTCAATAAATCTCTTTAGGCATTTCAACATAAATGAAGTGAAGCTGATCAGCTGCCTGGTTTAAGTATAAAAACAACCTTAGCCTCAAGCCAAGTAGCCAATTTCCTCCATTTGCCTAACCGGATTGCTGTCATCCATGCCCGGCGATTTCATCACAGATCTAGCTGTGCACCAGCATTTTCTACTGCTGCAAAGAGCAGAAAATTCGGTCAAAGAAGCAGATGCCTTCTGGGTTTCAATCACCGGAGCACCCGAAAAGTGAGTCCCAAGTAAAGTTTTTAGACTTGGTAAAATAATCATTAGAGCGTTTCAGAGAGCTTAGCTTAGCTGTTCGATCCTTCTCTAGGACTTTACAAAGCCTCGACGTCTCACGTGCACCTTCCGGCCCCCCCAAAGCACGATTCTTAAATGTTCTCGATGAGGTTTTGTAGACAATACAGTCATCATCAGTGCTGCTCTTACAAGCTCAATTGAGAAGTTTTCTGTTACTTTTCCTAAGCTTGTGCAGCTCTCGGTGCCACCATGGAACCGTCTTGCCATGTCCGCTCTTACAAAGTGGGCAGACCTCTTCATAGCTACTTATTATGTCTCTATTTAGAGTGCTTAACTGGGATTCTATTAACTTTAGCGATTTTATCCAACCACTAGGACACGCTTTGTCTCCAAGAAGTCGATTGAACTTAGCCCAATCAAGGTTGCCCAATCAGTGTTGCTTGGATCTCTTCTTTCTGCCACAGGTGTTAGATCCTTGAGTAAAGAGAACACCAAGTAGCGATAATTAGAGAATGAAACCTCATCCGATACATGCCATCCAGTCAGTGATCTAATTATTCCATACGAACATAGTGATAAATCAATAATCGTCCTTCTGCTTGGTGCAACAAATGTGGGAGAAATCATAGTGTTTAAAATCATCAGTCTCACAGAAGTGATAAAACCAAAAATTTTGTTTCCCCTGCCGTTACACTTGTTGCTGCCTCAGTTGGGAGCTAGAATCGCAGCCCACCAGAAGTTCAAGTCTCTCCAATTCAGCGTACTGAACCAGGTCCTTTAATACCTGTATCGGCGGCGGTAGTAAGGAGTTAAAAGGAAAGTAAGTTGTGGCGACTATCGTGCTTTTCAGCATGGTATTTTCTCGGTAATGCATAACGACCGCTGACAGGTCCCAGCTTGAAAACTGTCTGAGCATGGTGGCATCAAGCAGCTTGTAAACCAGAATACAAGTTCTCGGCCGTGTTGATCTTTCATCATAAAAGATCTTTGCTTCCGTGGTTTAGCTGAGTCCGTAGATCCTGCTGCCTAGAACCCATAGTCTCTGGACAAGTGCAATGTAGGGAGAAGCTTACAGTTTTGTCAATTTTTCACTCAAAAGATAGGACGAAACCTTGGATTTTGCAAGTCGATCTAAACAATTATTATACCTTCAGACATAGAAATGTCCAGAATTGATGTCTTTGGATACCTTTGCAGTGACCCTTAAACAATTTCCACCTAATCTCAGTGAAAGAAACTCTACAAAAGAGAATTAACATTGGATCTGCTTTGAAGCGCAGATATCAAACTTGCGTTTCCTCCGCGCACCATCGCTGACAGATGCGGCATTTGTTCTGGCCTCCTTACCTTTCAGCGTTTTCGTTTGTCTGACTTCTTAAACAGCCTTCCCTGGTTCGCAATGTCTAGTTGGCGTGGTGTTGCACCCAGTTAAAAGCTCATAATATTTGTGTTCCAAACTGGCAGTCTTAGCATCGAAAACTAACCTTTCTTTCCCTACTCCATATAGGCTCAGAGGTTTCGCTGCCTGGCATTCGGTCTGCCGGAAAACACCTGCAGCTATTATTGCATTGGTCTTCCAGTCAACTTTCACCACCAGCTTGTCTCTTTTGCACAGTTTTTTACGTTGCCTGCGATTGAGAGCTTCCCCAGGTTTCCAGAGTTTAGAAAAACGAGCACTCTTACTTTCTGCACTACCTGCAGGCTTACACTAGCCGGAGCTGCTTCCTTTAATATATCTCTCCTCCTCTTTTGTAAGGATTCGGAAGGAAACATATTTTTCCCTGATGCGGCCGTAGTTGGACTTCCACCTGATGCTGTACTCGCCTCTCCGGAGCCAGTGACCAGAGAAGATGCTATCAGCAAGTTCGAACACATTCTGGCCATGGCACGGTGGTACCCTGTGACCTGCCACTGCAGCCTGGGTTCTCCATTAGAGTCGTGTATGAAATTGGGCCCGCAGAATCTGAGCCACTGCTGCACTGAGCACGCCCAGCAATCTGGCTACCACCTGCAGATATAACATCTTTTGGATTCATCCGTATACTAAGCTACTAGCGTGCTGACATGAGACCGCTTTTTTAATGCACGTTGAAATAAATGTATTCTGTTTGATTTTAAGCACTGTATGTCGGGCTCTGTAAACAGTTGAAGTGCAAATGATTGGTTGCAGCTTACAATAGAAATTGAATTAATAATGAAGTTTTGTGGATAGAGGCTATGAAAATCATTAAATATTTTGCAAGGAAACGAGGAATGAACGCACTCATACCAATGTTTTATAAACGTTTGGAAATTTCGAAGCATTATTTCAAGTTGCAGATTGACTTCAAATTTTAATATTACAATGTTTTGACCTGTTTTCAACTTTCTAATAGTGCTAAAATAAAGTTAAGAATATATACAATGCATTACTTTTTCATAGCTATTTCAGGGATACTTTCGATTAAGTAGCAAATTCGTCATTCTTACACTTTTCACAAAGAAGTACTTGTTCTCGCATAATTTACGGCACGCGTGAAAGATTGACAAAATGTATGCACCACAATATAAGGCCTGATATTTCAGCTGAGCTTTTGTACTCGCGAAAATGATGACTTTTTGTCCAAATGTTTCATTCATACTTTTTTAGGTTTTCTTTATATTTTCTGCATCAAAAGGTTAGTGGCACTATAAGTCATTAAAATTTCAAACTGTTGCGCACAAAGAATCAACGGATATTTTGACCTCGATATGCTTTGAATTTGCTTGTTACTTAGTCACGTAGCTACGAAAATAATCCAAAAATATAAATCACCCTAGACCAATGTAGCTTAATTTGAATTTCATTTTCCAATATATTTTTTCATTTCTTTCCATATTGTTTTAAATTTTGACTAAAACCTAAACTTATATTTAAATACAAATGTTTGAACTGCGCTCATGTAACTTAGTTTACAATTTTTTTTTTGTATACTTCATACTTCTTTCATTATGAGACGAACACTTTCAAGAATTTGACCCACATTGGGCGCGTCAAGTTAACAATTTATTGTTTTATTCATATTACAGAAAAAATATAAACAATTGTTTCAGTTACATCAAAATAACCTGCCTATTAAGTAATGAAAGATTCATGGGTGAGTGCACTTACTTAAGGAACATATTGATATTACTAAGTTGTAGAATCGTAAAGTTCTTTTTATGAACGAGCTCGTAACCCTGCAGCTACGGCAGGCATTGAAATTTAAAACCTTCAAATCATCGACTATCCGCCAAAGTTTTCATCTTTTACTTCGAAAGCCAACTCATATAGAAATCTTACACTTTGTTTACCCAACCAAAGCAAAACTTTTGAAATTTCACATCAGATAAGAACGATAACCCTTCTCGAATTTACCTATATTTTAAGCATCAAAAATATATCTTCACGAAAACTCACGACCCAATTATCAGTCAGATACAGTGGAAATTCACTGAATGTATTGGTATTAAGAAGGACCAGGCCTGGTAGAAGCGATTTGGAAAAGCGAGCAACTCTGTGCCAGTGGTGCCATCTTGAAAAATTATAAAGAAATAAAACTGCCTTTGCCCTATGAATTATGATTAAGTTACCAGATTTTCATTTTCACACAGTAGATGAGCCTTAATTTCTAATTTCGGCAAAAATTTAGTTGAAAAGCTGGTTAGTGCTGCCAGCTATGGCTATTTTGGTGTCTTGGATTTCGAAAGTTCGCTCGGGAAAATAAAGGTTTTGGCCCGATAACTTCCAGTGCAGTCATGAAATAAAAATGAGTTTCATATGATAAATGGAACTTAATTTAGGCATTATTTAAAAGGAATCTGGTTAAAAAACCGTGATAGGGCTACCAGCAATTGCCGGTTTTGTATTATTTGCAATATCTATAGCGACTTTATCGTGAAATTTTCAAAAGGGAATGATCTCGTAGTGACAATAAACAACAAATATTAAGTTTTCGAAAATTTGAAAACTTTTGCGGATGACATCCTTAATTTTTTTTGTACCCCTAGAATTTCCAATGCAGTCATCGGATCAAAACGAAATTCGCAGGGTAGGTTGACTTTAATGTGAGACAGGTGTGATATATTTTTGGCTTTGATGCTAGCGAAGGGTTGCAACTGCGAAGCGTTTGTGCTATTCTGCCCGAAAAATCTGCAAAATCTGCACGACTCTTCTATTTTTCATTGTTTTTCTAGTGGTTCAGGTGCGCTAGAGTTTTTTCATTTCCATTCTTCTATACTTACAAATACATTCGCTCAAATTATCATTTTTTGGTTGAATTTAAAAAACAAGTCATAATGTATTTCATTTTCTAATTGATATTAGAAGGCCGGAATACATCCATGGTTTAAGTTTTCCAATATTCGAATTTTGTAATCCTATTGTTCCAATGCTGTCTTTGATGCGTTTTTTCAATTTATTGTGAAGTAAATTAGAAAATAAGTTCACATTGCTGGAGTTTATGACTTCCAGCCAGGATTGTTTAGCACATTTTTCTAACAGTAATGTGCAATCGACCTTTTTCGAACAATGTTGACGAGATATTGTGATTGCAGTCTTCTCTGTACTATATAATAGCAAAACCGTACTTTTTTGGTCCAAAATAGAAGAATCAACTACCGCAAGTTGGATTTTTTGGAAGGATATTTGACTAATATTGTAGTAAATGTGATCAATGCGGCTTTTCTCTCGTGTTTCCCTGATTCGCATATGATCTAAAACCTAGCCCGGGCTAAATATTCACATATTTAAAATAAACAAAACCAAAAAATTATGTAATTTTTTTGTATTACATTCCAACGCTACTACAAGCCCAGAACAAAAGGCATAGCTACATACATTCGGGGATTTGTAAAGGGACATAATTCTGACAAAAGCAAAACAAATTAAAAAAGTTCTGTAAATCGAAAAATTTTATTTCGAATGCTTTAATGAATATAGTACGAAAACGAGTTAAGAAGAATGAATTAATGAAAGTGGGATGCTTGTTTCCACCGAAATTTCAACAACCTTACATTAGTTCAATGTGGATATTTGGATTTTCCGTTTTTTTAGTTTCTGGAAACTTAGAAAAATTAAAGGGTGTCTTATAATTTTGCAGCGGAGTGTTTTTAAAATGTAAGTAGAAGTCACAAGCCCGAGTATTGATTGAATGAATAATGATTAACAAATCCGAGCAAGTTGTTAAGATCAAAGGATCAATGAGAGATCATCAATTCATAATTTAATACATAATTTGTAAAGTGTTTAAGTTTTACCTAATCAAAAATTTAACCAAAATGTACGAATAGTAAATTAAATTGACATGCATTTAATGTATGTTATTTTCAATTAATATTGAAACAAAAGGAAATAAACTAATGTGGATGATAGTGAATACTGGTTACAAAACTTAAATGCTGAAAACCAAACTAGATAAAAGATGCAACAGTAAATGTTATGTCTTCCCTTTATAATTTGAAATTATAACGTCTATTTTTGGATCACATTATAATTCATTGATTTATTTCTTAATCCAAACTTAACGTGTACGCTTACAAACTGGTTTCAAACAAACTTAGCAACTAGTTACAAATAACAATAGAGAGGAAGTATTATTTACGATTGTGTGTGTAACTTGGTAACTTAGTTGTAGAGCCATCTATCAATTCACTTAAACCAAATTAAATATATTACAACTTTCCCCCCTCTGTATTTGGAGCTCTCTCTTCATTCCGACTACGCAGTCTACCGGACCAAATATTATGCTAATTATTAACAGTGTTTACCTCAAGTTTACTTGACTCATCATCAAATGTTTCTGAATTTGCAAAAACTTCATCATTTAATTCATCACAATTTTGCAATAAAACACAGTCCTGATTCTTAGATTCTATAGCCACGGCCTTCATTTTAAACCCCCAATCACCTGAACACTCATTGTTAGTAGTAACTACTGGGAATGTAGAAACAACGTTAGTGCTAAGTCTTAATTGGTCAATGTGTCTTTTACATACCTGATCAGAATTGTCAGGTTTGACTAAATATGTAGTTCGACCCAAGACTCTAACAATGTTACCATGACTCCAGAATTTTTTCCCATTTTTATGCTGTCTAAACCAAACGTTACTACCTTCGCACAAAAACCTTAATTCCTTTTGATCGGGTATTCTAATTTTCTTTCCTTGCGGACTAAAAGCTCCATTGCGGACACAACTACGTTCACAAGTATTCAAATTCACTGGCCGGAGCAAATCAAATTTTGTCCTAGCTTCTCTACCAAGTAGGAGCGATGCGGGTGTTACCCCTGTTGTACAATGTGGAGTAGTTCGATAGTCAAATAAATATCTTAAAAGAGAAATGTCTAAGTTATCACTTCCTTGTTTAACTATTTTCTTTAAAGAGTTTTTCACAAACTTGACTGTATTCTCAGCTTGCCCATTCGATGCTGGATGATAAGGTGGTGTCGTTATGTGTTTCAACCCATTTGCTCTACAAAATTCTTGAAAAACTTCTGAAGTGAAAGCGTTTCCACTATCAGTAACAATCACCTTTGGAAACCCGAATCGACTGAATATTTCTCTTCAATTAATTATAGTGCTACGTATGTCCATGCGTTCTACTTTAAACGCTTCAACCAACTTTGAAAAACTATCGACACAAATCAAAATAGTTTTGTTCATAAATGGACCTAATGCCGGCTTTCCACCAAAGAGACAAAACAAGAAACACGGACAAAAAAGGTGTTTTGTTTACTAAAACAGTTTTCAGAGACAAAAATGCTCGCGAAACTGTTCAGTTTTTACAAAACATTCGTGTTTTTGTTCAGAAAAACATGTTTTGTCCGTGTTTTTTGTTTTGTCTCTTTGGTGGAAACCCGGCATAAGAAATCTAAGTGCAGACGTTCCCAGGGACTATTTGTAGGCTGCCACTGGCTAAATTGCATTTTGGGTGGATCATTCTGCAGCGATGTACAAATATCACAGGATTTAATAGCATTCTCTATGTCTTTGCTTAGTCCTGGGCAGAAAACATAGCTTCTAGCTAGCGACTTTGTTTTTATGATACCCTGATGTGAATTATGCACGGACTGGGCCACACTAATATTTCCCATCATCAAATCTGATGGATCTGTGAGAATATGCGGCGATTATAAAATTACTCTTAATCCGCATATTAAAATAGAAAGATTCGTTCTTCCAAGAGTTGAAAATTTATTAAGATCATTATCAGGTGCAAGAATTTTTACGAAAATTGACTTAGCACATGCTTATCAGCAAATGGAGCTTGATAAGGAAAGTCAAATACTTACCACGATCTGTACACACAAAGGGTTGTTCAAATGTACGAGGTTGCCTTTTGGTATTAGCACTTGTCCAACTATCTTTCAAAAAAGAATTGAACAAATTTTGTTAGGGATCGAGGGTATTTGAGTTTTTCAGGATGACATTTTAGTATACGGTAAAAGCAGCAGTGATTTATACATTTATACATTTATACCATTTATACATTTATACCGTTAAGAAGTCTAAATGTGCATTTTTCAAGGATTCAGTGAATTATTTAGGATTTGTCATTGACCAGTATGGCATTCGCCCCTCTCCAGAAAAGTTGCAAGCAATTTTGCAATTACCAGTACCCAAAAATGTTCAAGAGCTGCAATCGTGTTTAGGAAAAACCAATTACTATCGGAAGTTCGTTCCTTTTGTATCAAAACGGTTAAGTCCTTTATACAATTTGCTAAGGAAGGAAACGAAATGGATTCGGACACAAAAATGTCAATCTGCTTTTAATGAAATTAAACAATTTTTTATAAAACCTGAGGTATTAATGCATTATGATATTAACTTGCCATTGCAGTTGTGTGTTGAATTTGTGTTATGTTGAATTTGTGTTATGTACCGATTCAAAGCCGCTTACATCTATATTTGGGGAAAAACATGGCATACCACAAATGGCTGCAAGTAAACTGCAGCGTTATGCATTATTTTTGGCAGGATATGTATTTAAAATTAAATATGTCAAATCAAATGAAAACAGAGCAGATGTCCTCTCTCGCCTTCCCGTTATGCAGGGCAATACGGATGATTTTCCAGATGAAGAAGTATACATAAATTACATTACAAATGATGAAATGTTACCCATTGATGCAAAAAGAATTTCAGACGAAACACTCCAAGATGAAATATTGTGTAAGGTTAAGGAGTTCATTGAACATGGGTGGCCACATAAAGTTGAAGTTGAATTAAAGCCTTACTTTTTGAAGAAGAATGAATTATCGATAGAAGGGGGTGCAAGCCGATTCCTCAAGAAACAACCTATTTGGTTATAGGGTGGTTATATCTCTTGCACTTAGGAAAAATATTCTTGAATTTGCTCAGATGTATCAATTCGAGCTGCATAAAATTTTTCTCGCTCAACAAAGGCGGATATCACTGGCTGGAAATGCTGGTTCAAGATTTCAACAATTTCACCATTTGTTTTGCTCTGAGGTTCCACAGGAAAACATAAATTAATTAACAGTTTGTATGATTCTTCCGAAATCATAGTTAACAAAATGGCCCTGTGCCGATTTGCATCCGAAATGTTGTTTACCGCAAAAAATTGCTCTAAGCGCTTTACGTACACTTTCCAATCCATCGTTGAATGATTGAACTCACGCAATGTGCCTATTCCCAGACTCACTGTTGTCTCCGTCATCTTCCTTTTCAAATTTTACAGCAAAATTTATAGACTACCTCCAAAAGCCTTTCGTTTTCCTTGTCGCTAATGTTATGTCTTCCCTTTATAATTTGAAATTATAACGTCTATTTTTGGATCACATTATAATTCATTGATTTATTTCTTAATCCAAACTTAACGTGTACGCTTACAAACTGGTTTCAAACAAACTTAGCAACTAGTTACAAATAACGATAGAGAGGAAGTATTATTTACGATTGTGTGTGTAACTTGGTAACTTGGTTGTAGAGATATCTATCAATTCACTTAAACCAAATTAAATATATTACAGTTAATAATCTCACCAGATATTCCATCATACGTCCACCAGTCCTCCCAGCTTACTCCAAATATCCCTAAAAATATAGAAAAAAGGCAATTTAATTGAAAGCAATTACGGTTCAAGTTTATTTTAGCTTTTTAACATGTAACATTCATAGCTGTTAATAATTCAATCATTTATGTATTCATACAGCCGCTATCTAATAGCCACCACTTTAATCAAAAGGATATATTTAAACAAGGCAAACAGTAAAACGAAAAAAAAAACAAAATAAATCATGCATAGCAAGCAGTAGTGTTTACAGTTAGGACTTCGTTGGCTTCAGTTGAGTCTACCTCCAGATTAAACAAGCTGACTTTGAGTTGAGTCTAGTCCAGATTAAACAAGCTGACTTTGTTTCATGTTGCATGGGAAACGGACTTGTGTAGCAATTAATTCGGTCTCGAGTAAGGGCTGATCATCGGTTTTAACTCAAGGCAACCGCCTCTGAAATAATTCACAAACAACTGTCCGTCTCTTCGCCATGCTGCGGAAAACACTTGATTCTACCCTTTGAAATGATCTCATCGAACGTTATGATTAAAATCAGTACCCACAGCCGATTTGATCAGGCGCTATGTGCATCTCACACACATATCATTGAAAGTTTACACTGCTCGATGAGTACCATGAAAGTCGGCCCAAAGACTCTCATTCAGGAATTTAACTTTACAGTTCGGAGTTGTTTCACAGATTACAAATAGTTTCTATTCATGCAGCACTTTGTTGAACGTAGTAGCATCCGACTAGAGCCATTCAAGGCCTTACATTTCGATATCATCCAGAAATTAACTCCATTGTTTGAATCCCAGTCATTATTCTGTTAAATACTAATCGAATTGAAGAATAATTTCCCCAAAGTCCAGAATTTAATGCGGAACTAAACCTAAATTCTGTTCAGTCAAACAGAAATGTAGGGCGTAAATGAGTCGCAAATCGTTCAAATGTAGATGGGCTAGTATAGATGGGCTAGTATAGTTTTGAAAAAGAGGCTATGCAACACTTGCGCATATGTACATTCGTCTTTTAAGCACTAAATAAAGTTTATAGATAACTGATAACAAATATAAATATAGATAACTGAGAGAGACAATGACAAACGTATTCATTGTACCTATATTGTTTGCTTGTTGCATCTGGCATATGACATTTACCGTTGATCTAGTTATCTAGAAAATTTAGATCTAGCTTCTGTGGTGCCTAACGGATTCTGTGTCAAATAAATATTGAGAAAATTCCACTTGGTGCTTAAGTCAAGTACTACAAATCGAAATGGCAGTTGCAGTCAGATTAGAAACTATTTAGTGCCGTTCAAGTTTAAGAGCGTAATGTTCAAGAAACTAGTGAAAATAAATTTAATTTTGCTTTATACGTCCAGATCATTAGCTATTGCCAATTTTACAGTATTTCCACAAAAACTGTTTTTAGAAACTTTGTTTTTAAAAGAAATCCAAAGAGGAGATGTTGCCAGCGGAGTCAAATTCTTGTGTAACACAAAGTAAGTAAATGAAATTGGATATTAAAATGTAAACCTAAAATCAGTAGAGAATTTAATTTTCGTCACCGTAAAATCAATGGATAGTTTATTATATATCTAAAAGAAGAGATCCAAGTTTATAATTTTTCATCGGGACAATTTTTTTGCGTACTATCCTGCATCTGTGGAATGTAAGACATGTAGCACTACAACAACTAAAACAAAGGGGGTCCGTTTCATTGCAGAGCCTCTTCTATCTAGCAGTTTTAAGCCGATTCCTCAAGAAACAACCTATTTGATTTTTATCATCCTCTTCCAAAAGGAAATAGAATAATGAAAGGGAATCCCAAACCACATTCTCAACACATTTCACTAAAAATTTTCAATGCTAAGAAGAAAACATAATTGGGACAAATAGAGAATAAAAGTAGGAAGATAAATTTAGTTGATGGGAAGTAAGTAGGAATCAAAAACACATGCGAGAAAGAAGAAGCTCTTTCATATTATTAATCATCGATTAAAATATTTTTTGGAAAACTAAACGATCGAAAGATCTTCCCACCCAGTAGCAGGGTGCTGATGTAAGGGATGCGAAAGTTTTTCATGAGTTTATTTTTGGCATAACTAGTAGCAAACCAAACACTTTTTAAGATGTAGCATTTTTCTTAGCAAATTATTGTAGAATTTCATTGCTAATCTAGTAGGATCTTTATGCGTTCTGTTGTATTTCTAGCGACATCAAGTCTGATATTATCTTTACCTTGTGAATTTATATATTATCTTATTCTTTGCCATAAATATAATATTTCTAACATTAAACTTTTCTGTAAAGTATGTCACATGGAGTCATTCTATCAAGTCCATGCAATGAATGCCTTAACTATTTATTCTATGAATTGGGTCAATATTCATCTCTGAGGTTTGACTCAGAGCCTAGGCGAATCAAATTTGCACCCAGTGCAAAATGCCAGATATTGCGCCTATGCAATACATTCAATTCTAAAAGGGTATACTTCACGGCTAACTAGCCAATACTTATATGTGCGGGTACACTTAAGTATTAACGGCATAAATACATGCTGTTTTCCTCATCATCTTATGAAAAACTAATAGTATGTTGTCAATTCTTTATAAAATTCTTCATAAAAGTATAAAAATACGCTGTTAAAAAATCGTTGCGGTAATGAACACAATGGAAAATTCATTCTGATTTTAAGTCAACTGTAAAATAAAATTTGTCTTTTATGATGAGACGTTTGAAATTTGAAAGTGAAATGAGTAGTTTCAAAAATATGCACTGTTTATAATCAGATATTAACTCAAAGTGTATACTTGACTGATGTAACTGATTTCAGTGGGAGAATATTGATTTTTATTCAGAGTTGTTACAAATTTTTTCATTTGCGAATTTTAAAACAACGATAATATTCTCTCATAGAAGTATAAAAGTGCGATCGCTTTTTCCTTCTCTTCTTTAATAGCAGAGACATTGTATATCGGCTTTAAAGCTAGTATGCAGAAGTACAAAGAGCAATTTCATCTCATCAAAAAACCCAGATCCACTTAAATCAGATTGACTGTTTGAAGTTAATTTTTCATCCAAATTGAGCCAGTCTACATTAAGTTCTGGCGATATTATATAAACCAGTAAATAGTAGGTTATGCTCAACTATTTGTTTAAATCTTTGAAAAAATGATGGTATCACCTGTTCAAATATTTTAAAATAAAAATTAATTTTGATTTGGTCCAGAGGATCCGAAATTTGCTCCATCTTGCTGCTATCGTAAGAAAAGAGAGGTATTTGCCTTGATCTTAATGCTGATGTTCTAGCGAGCTCACAAAAAATATCTAGGTCACATGCAAAAACTATATGAACTCTTTGTCTGATTATAAATGCTTTTAAAACATCTTTGTAGAACTTCAAATTACAACGGTTGTCTAGTTCCAAGCAAATTTCAGGACTCTCCGGACATATGCTCGCATTATCTATTTTGTTTTAAATGTCATACCAGGTCACAAAGCAACACAGTAATTGGAATTTGCTTATTTAATTACTGAAGCATCTAGCGGTGTGCTTGAATTCAACATCACCACCTGGTGAAAGTTCGACCAAAGTCTCATAATCTTCGCCTAAATTGTGAGCCAAAGGTCCAAGAGCATTATTCCTACTTTCCACCACGATTCATACAACTGTTTAAAAATCAGTGCCAAAATATACTTTTTAAAAATCTGTCACATTGTTGTTGAGTGTGAAAAAAAGTCTACCACATCAGAATCGCTAGAAACACTAGTGTTCGAAGAAAAGTAGAGAAAACATGCAGATTTTAAGTGCATAGTCTACCACACGTGTTCCTTATTACAACCGACCTATTTTGAAGGCCATTCACCACTTTAGTTTAAAGGATGCATTGTAACTGATAGGATGGTAAGGTTTTCAGCTCTACCACTTACACGAGTTCCAAAATGTAGGAATGGCAGGCACTTGTTACCTACATTCATTATCGGCTGCTTATCTTACAAAACTTTGAAAGAAGCATCGACCGTAACAAAAATGTAGAAAGTTATTGCAACACTTTGCTAACACTGCAACTAAAAGTCTACAAACATTGCTTCAAGTCAAAATCAACCTACATTTTGAATCATGTTTTTATCCGATGACTTCATGGAAAGTTACACGAATAGAAATCTGTGTGGGGCTACCATTCAAAAAAAATCCGTAACTTCGAAATTTGAATCATTGATTACATGCTTAGATTCATTGTAAATGTTCACGATATGCATACCTTTTTCTTGATACAAATATAACAAAAACGACTCGTCCTGGCAACCTTTTGCTAGCACAAAAGCCAAAAGTATACTGCATCTGCTACGTGGTGAATTTAACCTGTTCTGTAAGTTTCGTTTTGGCCCGATGACTGCGTTGACACCCGCAAAAGTTTTCGACTTTTCGAAATCTTAATATTTGTTGTTTATTCTGACTATAAAACTGACTGACCATTTGAAAATGTTATGATAATACTGGTTACTACGGGTATGGTAAAACAAAAAACAATAACAAACATAGCTGGCAGCTCTATCGTGGTTTTTGAACCAGATTTCTACTGAATTATTCTTACAACAACGTCCGCTTGCCATATGAACTTCGTTTTGATTTCATGGCAGCATTGGAAGCTGTGGAGCAAAATGCTTTATTTTCCTGAGAATATTTTCAAAACCCAAGACACCAAAATTACCATAACTAGCAGCTAAACCTAAATTTTCAACCGAATTTCCATCAAACAAAGCTTGGAGTAAAGTGTATGAATTTCGTCAATCTTTGATAACTGAATCATAATTAATAGGGCGAAAATCAGTTTTTTTTTTCTAGTGACTTTTCTGGATGTCAGTACTAGCACAGAGTTGGTCACATTTCAAAATCACTTCTATCGTAAACCAATACATTCTGTGAATTTCATTTGCACTCTAAAAAGTGGGTGTATAATTAATACTTTGATAATAGGAAATATATTCATTTTTCTGTTTAAAATAACGAATCACAATTTTTTTTTACACATTCGATGTGCATTTTTCTGCTTTTACGTCATATCAGCTGAATATTTGATAATTGTAAATTGAAGCAAAAAGAGTGTAAATTTACTAGTTTGCTATTCACCTTTGCACCAAAGCAATAAAATTACATCATTTTTTCGAATTTGACTTATTATTGGTGTAATATTACGTCTTTTTAGGGTAAAATCACACGATTTGGTCGTAAAAATGTTTAAATTTTAGACGTAAAATATATGATTTTTACGCGCTTTTCTAAATTTACATCTTTAATAGTAGGAAACCAGTTTCCTACTATTATAATGGTAAACATTTTTTTTAGTGTGTATCTGATTAACGAGTCGCGAGGGCTAGTGAATAGAAAGCTCTGGTGCTAAAAGTATAGATAAATTGGAAATGGATTACCCTTCTTGTCCAATAAGGAAATTTCAAAAGTTTTACTTTGACGGTGTAAACGGAGCATTCGATTTATATACGAGTTGCTTTTTTTCTAAAATGCAAAAATTTTTCAGGAGAATTGATGATATGAAAATATTCACTTTCAGTGCTTGCCACAACTACAGGATATTCAGCATCTTCGTAAAAAACGACATAAATGGACAACTTAAGAAAATCAATCTGTTTTGTTCGATTGATAACGATGTGATAGTCCTATCAAGAGTTATTCTAATTTGAAAATGTTCATAATTTTCCGATCTTATTTAAAGCACCCAGCGCAAACTTAGCGCTAAAAAATATCCAAATGCTATCATTTACACATTTGAAACATTTTCGAAACTAATTTTGGTAGCTTAGATTATTTTTTGAAAATTATTTGCTTATAGATTAATAGGAATATTTAAAATATCACTAAAATGCCCGCCGGCGCCAAAGGGTTAAAGATAAATAAAATTTGGCAAAATATGGACCCGTTTTTTTATATACACCAATGTGTCGTGAAAATCATATGGCGCGTTCTCAAGAAATAGTCATTGATTTTATTTTATATATATATATATATATATATATATATATATATATATATATATATATATATATAAATTAATTTTTAGCTGAAGTGATTTTAATTTTATTGTTCTTCGAACATTAGTAAAATCTCTGAAAATTGATCAGGAATTCTATTTACTGCTTTAAACCTGGAAAACCATCTGATTAACTATACTGAATTTTAACAAATATTCCTCTTCATGCATATAGTTCATACACTGAAAGAAAAAGTCGTGGTTGATTTAGCTATTATTGATAGTAATGCAACAATTCTTTCAAAATTGTCGAATTAACTACGGAAAATGGTTCTTTCTACTATACTAAAATAGTTAATTTGACCATATAAAAGTAGTTGACTTTGCTGATATAAAAAATATTGAAATCTTCGAGGATTCAACTATGTTAATTGATTCATAAGTACGATAAATATTTGATCTATAGAAAAATGAGCATCGATTCATTTAACACTCCAAAATATTGAATTATCAACAACTTTCATAGTAAGCGAACCACTCTACAATTGTTAAATTCAACAAACATAACTCCACACCACAGACTTTAGTCATTTACTATTTCGCACCATGTACATTGTTGGAATACCATAGTTTGTGGCTGCTTACTTTTTTTGCACCACGGACGTTGTTTATCAGCCGCGCGTCATGGTGCATAAAAGTAATCAACAATTTTCTTGTAGTTGTTTTAACTATAGCCCGTAGTTGACGCAAAAACAACTCAGGAAAATTGTTGATTTTTCATACTCCTCATACTCATACTCCTATTCTATTATAGAGGTTTCATATGCTACATGGCAAAATTGTGTTCGGTTTGCTGGTCGATATAATTCATATTCATGTCATGCTGTGAAGCCTTGATATTACGTTGTATGACGCTTTTTATGTAATTAATGAATTATACAAATGAAACGCATTGCGATGCAGTGCAGCGCAAAAGCAGTGAACGCACACTGAAAGAAAAAGTCGTGGTTGATTTAACTACTATTTATAGTAATGCTACAATTCATTCAAATTTGTCGAATGAATTACGGAACAAGGTTCTTTCTACTCTAGGTTCTTTCTAAAAGTAGTTGACTTTGCTGATACAAAAATTATGGAAACCTTCGAGAATTAACACAGTTGAATCCTCGAATTCATAATTACGATAAATAGTTGATCTACAGGAAAATAAACATCAATTCATTTAACACTACAAAATATTGAATTATCAACAATTTTCATAGTAAGCGAACCACTCTGCAATTGTTAAATTCAACAAACATAACTCCGCACTACAGACTTAACGTGGCTGCCGATCTTCAGAGGTCTGACGACCAGCACACATAAGCACAGGAGAGGCCCGTTGTGATAGTCAGACTTAAGTCATTTACTTAAGACAGACTTAAGTCATTTACTATTCCGTACTATGTATATTGTTGGAATACCATTGTTTGTGATTGCTTACTTTTTTTGCACCAAGGACGTTGTTTATCAACTACGCATTATGGTGCATAAAAGTAATCAACAATTTTCTTATCATTGTTCTAACTATAGCCCGTAGTTGACGCAAAAACCACTAAGGAAAATTGTTGATTTTACCAAGATTTTTCTTTCAGTGTATAACTTCTTCGCTACCTTTTTTCCTTCTTTTCGCAACAAAGTCTCCCCTCTTCCGCTTCTTTCCAATTCTCTCCAACATTATCTTCTTTTCGTACAAATTTTATTGAAGTAGAATTCTTAATGTGCTTGCTTGATACCAGTTTTTTTCTCTGATCCTGATAGTATTCCAATCTAAGTATTACTTCGGGCATACTCTCATCTCTATGGAAAACATCAAACGTTTTTCCTATACATAAAGCTGGTAACTCTGTTTGTATCGCTAATTATCGGCACATGTCCCTCCTTTCCTGCTTCAGTAAACTGCTTAAAAGAGTGGTTTATAATAGAGCAGCATGGGTTCATAAAAGCTGAGTCTACCTTAACCAACTTGCTTTCTTTCACCAATGTGGTTACATCTGCCTTGGATCAGCCAAAGTGGGTAAATAGAATCTATACAGATTTCTCTAAAGCTTGACTTTATCTATCATGATCTTCTTTTTCTGGAGCTTGAAAATCATGGTATCTCTGGACCTTTACTCTCGTGGTTCGCTTCCTGTGGTGATGGTTGTGTTCTAACTGTCAATTCTCGCTCCTCTGTTCTATTTTTTCCTATCTCAAGAATTCCGCAAGGCTCGATGCTTGGCCCTCTGTTGTTCCTGCTGTTTATTAATGACCTGCCATCCTCTATACGTTTTCCTTGTCGTTTGTATGCTGATGACTTCAGGGTGTTCAGAGTAATTGAGACATTTAACGATTGCCACCTGTTACAAAATGCGTTGAATAGCAGATGCATTGCTAACGCCCTTACTCTGAATGTCACGAAGTTCTGCCACATGTGTTATACGCATAAAACTACATTTATCATCTTCTCTTACTAGTTCCTCTCTAAATATTGCTGTCAGTTTCAAGAACCTTAGTATGATATTGGATTCGAAACTCAAATTCGATCAACATATAATGTTCTTAATTAATCTTAGAATTCACCCGAGGTGGGTTTACTCGCTCTTTGTTTCTACAAATTCAACATCACTTATTATTATAATCATCGAACCTCAATATTGCAGATTCATTCCCTTGAATCACGCAGAGCTTTCCTTGAAGAGTGCCTTCTTTTTAAACTGCATTACCATCTCGTTAATTCTAATCAATGCATTCACTTACCACTGTTACGTATAATTAGACAACATAACGAGTTGAAACATGGTCCTTTTCCGTTGACGTAGATTTCTAAAGTACTATGTCAATTTTTGAACATGCTAATTGTTTAATTTTTTAATTCATTTATTTTTGTATAGTATTTTTTTCTTATACTGCTTTTTCACATTGTCTTGCTCTACGTTTTGAATTATTTTTTATTTTATATTGTATTTTAATTTTATTTTTTTGCTAATCTGTAATTGGACGTAATTTCTATTATATGTTCAACAAGTAAATAAATAAAGATTGAAATCGGGCTTTTTTTAATGTACAGTATGGAAAAATATAAGTTCAAATCAAACTTAATCTTTATGTGCAAGATCACCGCTTATTTTATGGAATTTTTTGGGCAATCAATTGCTCAAGAAACTATTCTGAATACCGCAATTTAATAAATCATGTCTCAAACAATTTTTGTTCACAAAGCCCATTTTTTATGGCAAAATCACACTAAAATTGGATAGTGGATAATACTGAAAAAAAAGTTATTAATATTTAATCTGCATATATAAGCTCAATCTTTATTATTCGGTCTCGTTGAGAAGTTAGGTTTGAATTTAAAAGCTTATTAGGTTGTTGAACTGTTATTTCTTCATACGAATAATATAGTATTCAATTTTTTTCTAGATGCTAACATCAAAACACCTAACTTTACTTCGATTTTTAGGCAATTTTTAGCTTATAAAAATTAACTCCTAATCTGTTTAGTGCATAACTGTTTTAGCTTCATAGCCCTCAAGTACAGACTGAAATTTGACTGAATAAGATGATGGCCAAAATACAAATTAAGTGACCTAACCACAAATAAATATTCAAAGCAAATAAAAAATTAAGTTTATCAAGTTTTGATTCCTATATCTGCCACAGTGTAACCCTTGTAATATATTTAGAAAGTTTGCTTTTGGAAAGCTCTAATTATTTATTTTTTGCATCAATCAAGCGAAAAAAGTATACAAAAAGACGTCACATCAAATTTTAAAAGTTCAACGGAAATTTTTATACTCGTTTAACTGATCTACCTTCAACAAGAAATACTACTACGATATTTCTTAGCATATGCTTTTGCAATAAAGTTCGGTTTTTCGTTGGATTTACGATTAGTTTTGTCAATACCATCGATTCCCTGCAATCTAAGAAAATTTTCGAAGTACTGTGAATGAAGGAAAATGAATCGCACCATTTTGTCCGCTAGACACCATTTCCCATTTTACTTGCATTACATTTCCAATTTCAGTTTCATCATGAAACGACTGTTCATGCTAGTACCGAAAATAATTCAATGACATTCGCATTAAATGTTTCAGGGACAGGAAAGAGTTATTTGCGTTAAGACTGAACGATGAAGCTGCAGCTGACAGACTTTTGAGACGCAATCCTCTAGTTTTCCTTCTGCACGGCTGGATGGACGAAGGAACCAGCAACTGGGTACAAGAAATCCAAACTGGTAAGAGAAAGTTGACTCAGGCAATAATAATTAGAAAGTTGTAATAACTAGTGGTCATTTCGCTTTATCACAACCGGTGAATAGCCTGGCGACAGTATCAGGACGTGAATATATGTGCAGTGGATTGGCGGGAGTTCGCTGGCAAGGACTATAAAAGCGCAACTTTGAAAATATTTCGAGTTGGTATCACAGTTGCTCAGATGGTAAAGTGGCTGGAATCATATCGTGGTTTTGCCCGAGGTGGCGTACTTTTGGTCGGCTATAGCTTGGGAGCACATGCTGCCGGCTTCGCTGGATCACAGTTGAATGGTCAAGTAGGCGAAATTATTGGACTGGATCCAGCTGGACCACTATTCACGATGCCTTACGATGTCGGACTGAAATATCGTCTGGACGAGAGTGATGCGAAATTCGTGCAAGTTATACATACGTCGGCCGGTACATTAGGTAGTGGTAAGAAATGTGGACATGCAGACTTTTACCCGAATGGTGGTGCTACGCCGCAAGCTAATTGCGTGTATCCAGGAAATACAGAGGAATCAAGAAAAAGTAATTATATCGAATTCTATTTTAAATTTAAAAGTTTACGCGGCCATAGAGTTTTTTCTCTGAAAATTTTGATAGGATTTATTGAACAAAATCAAGCAGCAGTATATTTGCACCAACATTTATAGCTAATGCTAATTGTTTATTTAAATGCATCAATCAATCGATTTGAATCAATTGTTCAAAAGGCAGCTATTGCAAGTTTGAAAGTGCATCTTATACATTTACATTTTATACATTTCTTATCATCCAGAGCAATTGGTGGGTGTCACATCCTTGAACAATGTTCCAATATTTGGTAACTTGATTTATCTTTTTCTCTTGTTCTTGACAGTGGTTAAATGAATATATGTATATTTTCAAATTTTAATTGAAAGTAAATGAAATGATCCACGATTTTCAAGTTTTGAATTTGGTCTTTTTCAACACGAAAACACGTAGGGAGACTTCATCGTAGACTAAAACACTCTCTTAGAACTACAGAATTTGTCAATAGCCAAATGAATATTTGCGTAAGTTTCAGCTGTTTTGAAGACATTAACTGCTCAATCCAGCTTTGAGGTAAGGAAGACCACTATTAAAGCCGTTAAAGATGTTCTTTTCACTCATTATCTATTTTAAAACTTACATTATGGTCAAATCAGGTAAATACACGATGTCTAACATTCATTTATTTACAGATCCGATTGGTTGCAGTCATTCGACCGTCGTCAAATTTTTCAAGTACTCCTTAAATCCAGACTATCCATATGTTGGATGGGATTGCTCGAATTACAAGCATTTCAAACTGGGTCTTTGCCAATTCAACAAAATGAGTAAGTTCGGGATTCATTCTGAACGTAAAAAAGGAAATTTTTACTTTACCACGCTATCCACTCCGCCGTACGTTCGATCATCACGACGCATAAGTAGAAGTAGCTCCGTAGAAATTCACATAGATAAGGAGTGAAACGTATGCGAAAAACTTCATAAGGAAAAAAATGAAATAAAAAGGCTTTAGTCTTTTGGATAGTAAACTGAAATGAAGAATAAATTTTAATTATATTATGAATTAATTTTTGGAAAAAAGTACATGCAGTTGATTAGATTTAACCTTCACCGCCACTATGACATCAATATAATAAACAACAATAAGATTTCAAAAACTAAGCTCATATAAGTACATAATTAATACTACATGGCACTTGATTTGGTTGTGTTGAAAGCACGCACTGAAAGCACGTTTCGTGGGTATTTACAAAACTGTAGATTGGGATCGCATGCTTTTAAGGTGGAAGGTTCACATAGAATTTTGAGAAAATCGATTTTATTTTCTTTGCAGTTTCTATAAGTAGCATATTTCAAGAGCATTCACTGCAAATTTCAGACGAATCAGACAATTCTTTATGGAAATAAATAGCTTTGAATGAAGTCGTCTCTATTGCATAAAGCGTTTTTCGCATGCTTTAACAGCATTTTTCTCGAAACTATGCTTTCGAAGTCGGTGATCACTGTAACTTGAAAACGGCTTTATCGATCAGCATGAAATTTTCTTCACTAGTTTAATATGTAATTATCCTCCGGATGAACGAAGGATTTTTTGATTGAACGGTATACTTTTTTTCAATAGCCGAAAATGTGAGTGAAATTTTGGTCGAAAATACAATTTTGAATTTCAACAACCGCAATTTTTGAAAAATCAAAATCTGCCAAAGTCCTTCGTCCATCTTGGAGCACTATGTCGTTAACTAATAATTCCTTATTTTTTTTATTTCGGATGATTCAGTGACAAGCTATAGTGATCACGGCAAAACAATTTTTTTTTGACCCCTCGAAAATTTACTCTATTTCGACTATTTTTCAACCTTTTGCCTTAAAAAAATTAAAATACCTTCTACAAATATATTTCTTTCAATTAAAAAAACATATGTTATTGATTACTTTAATGTGTGTCTAAAAAAAATCCTGTTAAAGAGCTTTTTTTGGACGTCCCAACTGTACCTGACCCCTTAAGCGAATTTGAATTTCTCTCGCTCCATGGAAATCTATTTGCGCCTTGGCCTCTAGAAGCTTTTTGGCAGCGTTTACCGTGATATCTATGGGAATTTCCTGTTTTTTTCTTCTTGTGTAATCTATAATTGGATTTATTCTGTAGTTTCGGACAATAAATAAATAAATAAATACATTAGATGTTTTGAATGGAGATAGTTCAACGCTAGATGCAGGTTTAGATTAGGTTATTCACGCGATCACAAAAATATTAGAATAAAAAGACAAACTTTGTGACAAAACTTTGGTCAGTAGAATTATATTTTGATTGCAAAATGATTAAAATATTGATTGCAAGATCATAAAAATTGAAATTTGTTCAAGCGGTTTCGGAAGAAAGAGCTGATGTCTGATGAGAAATAATGCGTTTTTTGAAACCATTAAATTAAATGACAATTTTGGATCGTCTCACAATTAAAACATACTTCTATTTGATAATATTTTTGGAAGCTTTATCTGCAAAATGATCACTGTTCTCACATCAAATATTATCTGCTTGAAGAAGATTTAGAGTCCATAAACGTTATTTATGTTGTTATAGACAAGAATTGAAAAAGCCATTGCAATTTGATACTTCTTCGCTTAATCATCATCATATAGATAGTCACATGTTTCTAGAAAGCGGGGATCATTCAAGCCCTCAAAGTAAGTTTTTGATTTGCCTAACGATAGACACCAAGTGAAAATTAGAAAATAGTTTTCAAAGACTTTCCGGCCAGATAGGCTGCCGTTTGACTCCGGAACACTGTGGCCAGATTGGGCTATTTCCCGCCAATTGGGCTATCTAAAATTTGAATTCGCGGGACATTTTTTCATTTCGCGGGTTGGCGGTTTTTGGGCTATCTATTTTTATGAAAAACTATGTTTGGGCTATACAGCAAAACCTACTAATCGGGACACTGTATGAATGAACCACCTAAACAATTGAGCTATGACATCACCGCACATACTAATCTTGAAAAAAATTCATTTTGTAATCGGGCAGCCTTTAAAATTGGACCGTGAGCCAGATTAGCTGCACAAAAATTGGCTTAGTAGTACATACTTTGTAATCGCACCAAAAACGGTTTTCAGATCAGCATGAAAAATTGTGCAAAAAGGAGTTTTCCAGAAAAATATCTGTTCAAGGTCAAGAAAATTGTTCGCATAGTTTCTGCATAACTTTCTGATGAAAAATTATTTAATGTGTAGAATTCGGTACGTTATAGATAGCTTCAATTTTATTGGTATTCTGATAATAATAAAATATTGATTTATTTGAGCATTGTTGCATGTTTTCCCTTTAAGCAAGTACGAATGCAATTTATTTGATAGTTATGATGTAAATATTTGAATGTTTGTTCAATGCAACTGAAAAAATCTACTATGAGTGCAAAATACAACGATCTAAGTGTTCGCAGTAAGTTAGACATCCGACAAACAATTGGTCATCCAAAGAAAAACTGGCGATAGCTTTAAAATTAGTAAGAGCTAGGTGCATCGTATTTAAAAAAAAAAACAAAAACCAACTAAGACGGGTATTAAATAACATTGGAAAATTATGAAGACACTGGGAGAAAGCGGTTGAAGCGGTTACAATACTACCAGATGGATAAATTGTGGTATTAATGGTCTTCTAAGACACGCTCCAAAAATTTGCCAATATCCGGCCAGATACTTCAGAGTAGAGCCCGTCAAATTACTACAAAATTAAAACTTTGTGATTTTAAGGCATCAAACAGAAAGCTAAAATCCGTTTAAAAGGACTACAATATTCACTACGGCACGCTTTGTGGCGAAGAAGCTGATGTTGATTTAGACTCAGTTCAGAAATTTCAGTCACAACTGAGAATATTATGTGAAAATACCTATTATCTTGATGATACAGGAGTATTTTTTAGAACAACACCTCAAAAATCACTACGTCTTAAAAAGAAAAAAAAAATACATAAGGAAAGCCTTGAAAGAAACGCGTGACAGTTGCAATGGAAGCTGCATAGGAGAAACCGAAAGACCAAGATCGTTGGGAAGAATTGACATTACACACAACTTGGCGACCTAACATAAAATTTTAGTTGACGGGTGCTATTTTTAAAGAATGGATGGACACTTGATATTGAAATGCAAACACATAACCCAAACATCACCATCTTTTTTGATAAAGCTAAATGTGATAGCATTGATAATCTGGAAGACATCAAGCTAAATTTTTTCCACCTATTTACAGTCCTTAGATCAGAGTTATACCCAACATAAAACTAAATTACTGCACTTATATGATGAGCTTCATATTGTGATCTTTGCAACATGCTGAGTTTTCTCCAGACCCTATAAAATTAGTTCTATATTTGAAGCTCTCTAGTAATAACGATCTGCATGGAATAAAGTGTCTTACAATCTTACAATTACAAAAGTGTTTTTAGAAATGTGGGTTTTCTCGAAATCTGAGGGTCGAAAGCGGAATCGCCATGAGAGTTCAAATTCAAAGTGATGAGAATTCAAATTCAAAGTGATTAGAACACAAATGTTCCAGCAGACATTCAAAATTTGGCAGGATACGATCAATTTACGACCGCAAACGAATCTCTCCCGGGAAATTGAGTAGATGTCTTTTTTAAAGGATGATGTTTTTTTTTAATTTTAAGCCGAAGAAGCCATAGTGTTAATTCCGATAGTGAATTCAAATCGAAGTCATTTCAAATTCAATGTTTAAAAATTTTTCATTTTATTTCAAAGCACACTTCAATTTTTCGCGAAACGTCGCTTGGCGACCCACAAGTGAAATTGTTTGACGTATATCTCCTTTTGAAAGTATTTAAACGTCTAAACATAATGTTAACAGCTGATCGTCTAATTGAAAAAATTATTTTTTAATTCAAAACTTGCGTTCATAGTTTTGAATGTATGAAATCGGATAAAATATTCACATTTTAAACAAAATATTCAGCCTTTCTAGCTATTAAGACTGTTTCTTATACTAATTGAACTTTTGTGCCACCCAAATTTGCAAGTTGTTTTTGCAAGGTTTTATTTTCTTTGTGAACATTCTAAGACTTTTCTACAAATGTCCACACAGTTCCTGTAATTTATTCACATTTTTCCCTTTTCAAATACGTTGTGAATAAAATTTTATCTGTGTATGGTTTCGAACATTTTTACTGTTTCAAACGACTTCTGTGCTACAATTAGAGCATTTATGTTACTACTGATTTAAATATTATAGTTTAATCAGCTTAAATGAATTAATTTAGTTATAAATCTGTTGTGGCGGTTTTTGGGCTACAAATAAGAAATCTTGGCAATTTTGGCTATATTTTCTCGCAAATATCTGGCCACACTGCTCCGGAATAGTGAAAGAAGAAGTGAGAGTTTGTCACTGCTCCTATTTACTTTGTTGCTATGTTGACTCCAAAAATGTTTCTAACTATGCCTAAACCGAACTTTCCAAGCACATCAAAGTGTAGTTTGGTCGTGAATGTGCATGATAAAGGTATCCGACTCAAAGACCTTTCCGGTACTGAGTCTCTGAAAATCTTAACTAAACATAGATAAATTTATATAAATTTACAATGACAGAATAGCACTTGAAAATATTTATCTTACGAAAAAAAAATCCTGCTATATTTACGTATAACTAGTCCTCAAAAAGGCTCAGACGATTCTCTAAATGATTTCTTGCACAAGATAGTAAAATATAACTGCCATAGGCAAACTTAAGACATAAGGGCTAGCACTTGTGGAAAAAAAAAAATTTGTCTTATCCTATAGGTAAACATTTCAAGAATATAGTCCCAGAATTTGAAGTCAATCAAAGCAAAACTCTCGAAGTTATTGAATACTTAGTCCCATCTTATCATTATTGCTCCGACAGCTCGGAGTTTAGAAGTCATGTTCTCAAAACAATTTTTTTAAAGTCCGTGTTCACTGCCATTTAAAAACCGCATTACCGATTCATTTCAAACTTGACACACACTTTGGACATGTAAAATACTTCCCCTCAATGATAAGTTTTAGAATTATTTTACATTAAAGGGATTTTCCACATACAAAAATTTTTTTCATGAAAAATAACAATTTTAACTTCAAAGTTGCACCAAAAATTTAAAAATGAGAAAAATAGAAATCAGAGAACGTTGAGGAGGATTGGATGATGCTTTTTCAAATAAAATTTTCAATGTAAATAAAAAAATTTTCAATTTTAATCATACCGCAAAAAAAACATCAAATTTGGTTCTGCTTCGGAGGCTTATTCCGCAAAACGATGGAGTTTCCCGTATCAATATTCTCTGCTTTGATAAGGTTTAGAGACGATATACGTTGTCTATGTTGATTTATAGACAAGAAGAGAACCATGATCACAATTAAATGACCTTTAAATTATAATGTTTTTTGATATCCGATAATTTTCAGCTGAGATACAGTGAACACCGCAAATCGTCTTTTTCCAAAGACTTTATTGAAAAACCTTTATCACTGGTTTGTTTGTCGATATTTTCACATAAAAAAAATTACACAATGTTATTCAAATGATAATTGATAATGTACAAAATGTTTAAATTAATTTTTCTCTATCCACTTATAAAAAAAGAGGTTTCCTTGGGTTAGATCTTTTCAAAAAGCATAGGTTTCATAAGAGTTCTATTTATTACTAGGAAGCAAAATCAAATAAACATCAAAGTGTGAAAATTTGCACCGTATTTGCTTATCCTTTGTCTCCCACATCTGGAGTTCTTCAAGGTTCTATGCTTGGTCCAAAAGAAGAAAACGAATGATTTCCATAAAATGAGGCAAAGTAATTGTTAGAGCCAGAGAGATAACTCTTATCAAAACTTACCAACACATATTTATTAAATGATTTACATATTAGACGTGAAACAAAACTAAGCTGGCCTACAATTCGAAAGAGGATCATACTCTCGCTTTTTGGGTAGCCGAGTAAAGGTGTAACGGAATTGTTGAAATCACATTCTCATACGAATATTTTTCGGCCATCTCAGTCTTATTAACTGGCAATAGCTCTGAGTTTCTTCTTTCAGAAGTTAGATTGCGGACTGTGCATTGTCCAAATTTAAGTAATCATGTAAATTGTGAGAAGAAAACTGTCGTCGCGAACGAAAATTCTTAGCTAATCTACAACGGGTTCCAACGAGCTTTCGCGCGACTGTAAACAACGGAAAGTTGATTTACTGTACAACAATTTCTGCTAGCATTGAGATTTTTGTCAAATTGCACGGATTGTTTACACTCGAGCACCTTTAACGCACTAATTGTTAGTAAGTTCCTAAATAATCGAGTCTAATATTTTAAGATCGCGTTCTAAATGTTTTCAGTTATTCATTTGAATCATAAACAACAATAATGAGACCTCACTGAAGTAGTAATCAATTGTTTTCTGCTTTGTTTTAAATACACAATGTACCGCATTCAAACATCAAAACAACTGTTGTTTTACGCTAATCACAGAAATGTCACAAAAATATTCAGCAATTGGCAATGCTATGTAAGACACGTCGCACCATTTCAAAAGCTTCACTTTCAATCGCAATAATTTCTATTGATGAATCAAAATTATAAAATCATAATTATATATATTTCCATAAATTAAAAGTTAATTTTACTTAAAATGACACTATATGACGACAATATTTCATTCATCGCAACAAACAATAAATAAAAAGTCGCCACGTTTCGTATAAAATATTAAACACCTGAACGAAAATCGATAAAAATATGATCCCGATACGGCGTATAATACGATCTTTCAATGTCAAACGAACCTGAATCACTTATCAAACGTAATCCTCCAATTAAGAATCCAGTGTCTTTTTCGCGAAACCAGCTCTTTTCAAAGGCAGCAGTAGCATCGACAAGCTTTTCTCAAAAAACCAAAAAACTCAACCTCCTTCACCTGCCCTGCCTTTGGTTCGTATTAGCCCATTGGAAATTGGATACTGCGTGCGGAACTTAGATTCCAATATACGTTTCAATCCTAATGGTATTCCCAACACAGTGTTGAAATCACTCTTGTCTTTTCTCAGTGTTCCGTTATCTATCATTTTTAGCATTAGCTTTACCTCTGGAGCAGTGTCTTCATCTTCGAATGATGCTCATATGTCTCCCCATTGAAACCTTTTAGTTCGGCTACTTTTTCAAACTGTTATCCTATATATCATCTTTGCTCTTTCAATATGCTCGTTGAATACTTTATCTACAGAAGAGCGCATCTTTTTATGCAACCTTTTTTTGTTACCGAGTAGTGACGTTTAATGAATGGCCACGCCACAGCCTTAACCTTATAGCTTTCAATGTGTTTCATCTCAGCCTTTTCATTTGACGTAATATATACGGCCTTTTCGAAGGCTTTTGATTACGGGAATCATAAAACGCTTCTCAAAAACAACTAGAAGGTTTTGCAAATTTCGGTAATTTTTTCTTCTGATTTACTTTCTAAGTTTTAAGCCGCCAATGTTCAGCTAATTTTAAATGCCTGTCCTTTCTTTGACACAACCGGAATTCTTTAAGATTTTATTCTTGGTCCTTTGCTTTTTGCCCTTTTTTTCAGTGATCTTCCTCTTGTTATTAACTCATATTGCCCTCTATATGCGGGTGACCGAGTGAGTGAAGAGAAAAGGGCCATCAACATTCGTTTTTGGTAATATCTTCGCCCCATGGTATGACTTAAAAACAAAGGAAAACAATTTTGTAGTGGCTGTTAGGTTAAGTAAATCTGTACTGGCTGACACAAGGCCACACATATACCAATTGGTCCATAGTTATACCAGATAAATGGGCCACGAAAAAGAAAATGCAGTCCAAGCGGCCATCGAAGGCCCCGGACTTTTTCACAAACTGAAGGATGTCCTTCAGCTTTTGCTCCGCTATGTACAAGAGATCAACCAGCCAGGGCTCACCGAAGTAGCCCAGTCTAATTTTCCCCAGTGCCGGGCAGTGACACAGGAGATGCTGGATTGCTTCTGAGACCCCCGGCTCTTGATAAATCTTGCAGGTGTCGCTGGTTAGGAGTCCCATTTTCATAGCATGAGCTGCTTTAAGACAATGGCCAGTAATGATGCCAACCAGTCGTTTGCAATCAGTCTACGTTAACTCGAGGAAGTATTTAGTCGACGTGAGATTGTATGAACCCCACATGATTTTGGTTACCCTGCAGGTCTGAGTTGCACCCCATCTGCACGTCACACTTTGGATCATTTTGGAGTCAACTGAGTACTCAATCGTTTGGATAGGAATTGGGATGTCTATCGATCCCAACAGAAGAAGACTAGCCCCATACATAGCTAACGCATCCTCCCTCTTATTTCCATCAATGCTCTTGTGACTGGGAACCCAGAGGATTCTGACTTTTTTGCTGTAATCCAGTCTGTTCAGAACCTGACTGCAATCTAGTACACACTTCGATCTGTATGTGTGAGACATCAGTGTTTTTACCGCCTCTTGACTGTCCGTAAAGATATTTATTTCCCCACTTGTATTATCTTTGTCATATACCAGATCTGTGGCTTTACGTATCGCGAAAAACTCCACCTGGAAAATACTACAGTGATTTGGAAGCCTGAAAGCTGTTTCCATAGCTGCGCCTACAGAATATGCTGCAGCACTCACTCCTGCAGCTGTTTTAGAGCCGTCAGTGAATATGCTGAGAGCTGCTATGCACATTTTCTGATTCCATTTCTGCCCATTTCCCACAGTCGCCCGATGTCCCCGCTCGAAGCACAGAGTGGGAACCAGGTAGTCAGTAATTCCTCCGTATCCCCGTTTAATACTGCTGTAACTGAAAAATCCTGGCTCGAATGGCCTGATTTCCTAAACCTGACAGCAGTTTTTGCGGCAGTGCCTCTAACAAAGAAATCAAGCGGAGGGAGATGTAGCAGGTCGTTCAGAGCAGACAGAGGAGTCGAGGCTAAGGCATCTGTAATACAAAGAGGTGTCAACCGCTGAACTCTGTTTGCTATGGTAGCAGAGGTGGTTTTATTTACTGCTGGCTACCAGATCAAACATCCGTAAACAAGGATCGCCCCAGCTATCGCATAGTACCTTAGACCGCACATTTTACACATCACTCTCTTGTTGGCGTAAATCGCGTTGCTTACCCGTTTAACTCTTTCATTTAAGTTTGCCTTCCATGTGAGCTTGCTATCAAGAATAAGACCCAAGTACTAGGTTTGTAACTTGAGACCTAACCTGGAGTCGCCCAACATAATTGGGTCTAAATCGGCAGTTTTATATTTACTTGTGAAGAGTACAAGATCCGTCTTATTGTAGTTGATGCCAAAGCCTACGATATTCGCCTACTCCTCAACCAGCCCTAGAGAGTACTCGATGAGCTGGCCAAGGATATGTGGAAACCTACCCGAGACTAAAATGCGAATGTCGTCACTGTTATAAATGAAAATTTAAACAAAAGCTGTATCTTATCAATACCAATAAAATAAACTAGTGATAAGAAAGCTAAAATTTAAACGATACTTATTCTTATGACTAATTCATTAATAGAAAAAAGTGCACAGCTCACGATCGCTTAAAATATTGCTTGCACTTTGGAGTCTTGTCAGAGGAAAGTTGTGAAAACTATAACTAGTGTTATGCAAAAAAAAATATCGTTTGATCTAATTAGCTTCGGAGGAATCCAAAATCACAAATTATGTAAAAATGTGATGGCATAGCATGGCCGATGAGCCTAAAGAGATGTAACATTTAGCAGCGCCATGATCTCAGCTCAAATGTCGAATAATGAAAATAAATCTAGCTTCAAAAGGAAAAAAATGGTTTAAATTAAAATATTGGTAATATCTTTCAAAATGTTGCAGTCATTTGCAAACAATAAAAGTGAACTTCTGAAAATCTGCGCTTATATCTTTTAAAAATATTAGAAATAAGAAGGAAGCAATATGTGAGCCCTGAGGTACATTTGAAGCGGAAGAGATGTTTGCGTAGTTTTCATGAAATATTGCAAGTAGTGACCGATTGCTTCCAAAGCTACAATACCATTCATACATAGAGCTGTAGAATCCAATGTTTTTCAATTTAAAAAAAAAACTGTTAAGCTAATGTAAAAACATATATATAAATGGAATTTCCTTGATCGGAAGATGTCAGAGAATTGCACATGAAAATGTGATATGAAATTTTCAACTACAGAAGCCATTATTGAATACATATAATTAGAGGCCCTACCAGAGGTTTGACATAACCGCAAACTAAACTTTCAAATACTTTTGGAATGGTTGACAAGATGAATACAGAATGGTAATTACTGATAATACATTTGTCATCTGGTTTGAAAACAAGAACAGAGAACTTAAAAATAAAGGTTTAATATTATAACATAAAAACAAAGGTGACATTTTATCAAAGAGCAGAAGTTCTGACATTCGGGTGAGATCTAGGGATTTGAAGAGCCTTGGCAAACTATAATGGGCTTTGTTAGATTCGAGGAGCCCCTACATATGTCTTCTTCCATATTATTATCGGCTGTTACTATTGACACAAGGTAGCTAGAAGATTGCACCAGTCCGGATACATGCTCCACTACCATGAAGATTTGACCAACTCTAGGTGTTTTTCCTGCAGTGCCACCATGTTCTTCGTCTTTCCTTCAATTATTGTAGCTCCAGTTTTTGTGCCGCCTGCTCGATCTGGATGAAGGATTTATGTGCAGCTAGCTCAGATATCCCAATGATGTCAATATCATCAACTGTTCTACACTTACCGAACTGTTGCAGTACAGCTGGCATCGGCATCCAAATAACAGCCAAAACGTCACGAGCTGACGTTTCTTCAGCGGCTCCACTGCATTGCTCGCGGTCGATCGTGTAATAAAAGAAAATGCGGTTATTCAGACATTGGGGCAATCGACCCAATGCTATGACCTCTAGCGGTCGAGACTAGATCGCGCTGGCCACTGGTTCAAATCGGAATTGCATTCAAACGTCAAAGTCGAATTTGACAAGCAGTCTTGTTCCAACCATCGTTTAGTCAATTTAAAAATAGTTTGAATTCGAGAAGAAAATTGTTTGAAATATTGTTAATGTAATTGTACTGCAGATCAAAAATCGAAATTATTGTAATAAATTGAGAAAGCATATATCTGGTGTATTATTTGTATGAACATCTGCATAAGCCAGTATCTGGCTGGACTTGGTGACGATAGTTGGCAGGTCAGGCTTTATCCCCTTTTCGGGGCCCATTGACGATGTTAAACAGTCTGTAAATAATTCCGAATATTTGTACTTGGCTTCTTATATTGTTCATGATCAACCTAAATAATCGTATTCGTTTTTTTTTTGAGATGCGGAATTCTGTTATAATTTTATAAAGTAAAGATTTTTAATTTTAAATTGTACCAGAAATATTTCAAAACAATTTTAAATATTTAGAAATATCTTTAAATTTCGTTATTGAAACTAATTCAAAACAATCTTATCTGAAACACAAAATCTCCTATTCCCAAATAAGCATCGGCAATTATGCAAAAAGTGCTAAATTAATACTAATTGATGATACGTTGTATTATAAATTGTCCGATGACATTAATAGCTTCATGCATTTCCAACTTTACGAAAATGAAATATGAAGTCCCTACAAGAAAAGCAATTTGAATAGTTTTGCTCAAACGATTAGACGAGTCTTGCAAGGCCATAAAATGAAAGCATTACTCTTCAACTGAAATCGGACAGAAGCTACTTGTAACAGTAAAGACGAGTCTTAGATATATTGCAATATTTCATTAATCAACTGACTGTAACTATTCCCTGCTTCCTGTAAAGAGCTCTGCCATAGCTAACTATGTACATATGTACTCGATATTACGACATACATCTTCAAGGGCTTATTCAACGTTGGCTTGACGTTGATTTATGAAAATATCACAGACTCATGCGTTTTGACGTCTGATTTTTTGTAGCCAACCGAAAATTCACGTTTCATTCTTCTTTTTGTTCGCTAGGATTTTTTTGGACTTAGTCATTGCCGTCTGGCATTTTCAAGGAAATGTTTTATGGACACTGCTTTGCACTTGTTTCCTGATGACAAGTTACATTTTCAAATGTGTGCGGATGCAAAAGGCTTTTTTGAAAGCATGAATGCTAAATTTAGAATATTTTCAGAATATTTTCTAACTAAAAAACCTTGTGTTCTAAACGATTGACCCTTCTCTGAGCTTTATTTTTACTGTTATGTGAAAACCCGTTCAAATTCATGATTTTCTTAACCCCCGGTAGACACACCTGGGTCTTCAAAAAAAGTCCTTTTCGTCAATGTCACGAGCCTTGTGTGTAAATAGCGAAAACTTTCGTCCACGTATCTTTATTTTGAAGTCAAAAAGTAGGTACACGTTTTATTTATGTATTAGACATAAAATAAAAAAATTATGTAGAAAATATAAATATATACATTCTATATAAATCATAAAATTTTGTATGTAAACTTTTAATAAAATTTTTATAAATTAAATTTTATATATACATTTATAAATTAAACATGAAAAAATTGTTAAAAATTATTTGTTTTTCAAATTCTTAAAATAGAGAAGTGATGGATAGAACGGAGTTGGTCAAAAGCCAAATGATAGAAGAAGAACTTGAGGAGGATTTGTATGGTGCTTCCTCAGAAAATGAGAAGGGCTACGTAATTTCTGATAGCGAATCGGAAAGTGAGGAAGAGAGCTTGGAAGATGAAGGGACATGCCCCACTGGCAGGACTGTTGACGCCGCATCACGTCTATCAAGATCAGGAAAACCGAGAAAAAGTCTTGAAGGAAAAGACGTTTACAAGTGGTCGATAAATGCTCCGGAGAGCAGAGGAAGAAGATCCCTTCGAGTTCACCTAGCCGGAGGAAAAGATGAAGCGAAATTCATTAGCGCACCGCTTGAATCTTGGAGATTACTTTTACCGAAAGAACTATTGAATACGATAGTGCTTCATAAAAATGAAGAAATTGAAAGAAAAGTGCTAGCATTATTGGAGCATCCGCAAACGTATCACAATCATACCGATTTTATTGAAATGAAAGCGTTTCTCGGCTTTTTATATTACAGCGGTGCGCAAAAAGATCAGCATAAACATACAGAAATTATGTGGGCGCAACATTCATGTGTTTATATAAAGCGGTGATGCCTCGGAATAGATTTGTTTTTCTTTCGACATGCATTCGGTTTGATGACAAGCAAACAAGGCCTCAAAGGCAAAACAACGACCTGCAAGCAGCAATTCGCGAAATATGGGACGCGTTTATTGTAAATTGTAAAAAATATTATAGCCCGTCCTCGAATTGCACAATAGATAACAGTTGCTCCGTTTTCGAGGAAAATTCTTTGCACGTGTTTACATTCCGAGCAAACCGGATAAATACTGTATAAAAATCATTTGTTTAAACGATTCTAAAACATTTTATATGTTGAATGCAATACCGTATATAGGCAAAGTTGCACATTTAAGATTAGAAAGTGTTCCCACCTATTATGTACGCAAATTAGCGGAACCTACTTATGGCACCGAAAGGAATGTAACATGCGATAATTGGTTTTCCTCGATAGAATTGGTCAACATATTATCGACCAATCAGTTACATTTGTAGGTACCATAAGGAAGAATAAATGGCAAATACCAATGCCATTTCGTCGGTCAGCGTCAGAAGGTACCCAACGGGAATCGCCGTAAGGTATTCTGGCGTAATGCATGAATCAAACAATGCTGGTAATGCGAATTTTCTATTTCCAAAGCTATTTTCCAGCAATTATAACATATAATCGTATACATGACTTGGAGCATGGAAAATGCTGCAAGAGAGAAAGCTCATATGTTATAAGTCCAAGATTGGCCAGTGAACATAAATCGCAGAAACAAGGGGAAAAGAACTTGCGAGCATACATCGGTTATGGGTAGTCTGCTATATAAAGCGGAAAGATGAAAATTTCGGAGCATTTCAAATCATCACGCACGGGTAAGTAAAATGCATGAGAACAATTCCCCCTAGTAGCAAAGAGCATGCACTAAGCATGCAAAAACCACACATGCAGAGATACGATCGGCCGCCGGCCAAAGCTTTAATTCATACTTAGGCGTATAATTGTGAGAATACGATATCCTTCCAAAAAGCTCTTATATATAAAGCTATAGAGCTAAAAGCATGAGTTTCCCCTTGTAAAAATCTTCCCAGCCTAGGACATGCAATGTTAAAAAGAAACAACACGTAATGGTCCGGTAATGCTTACACGAATATACCGAATATATCCGTAAGCATTATTTTTCCCGTTGGGTAGTGCACGTTATGCATATTCCAGTGATTGATCGCTAGTGTCTTACACGCCGAAAAAAACAAAATGGTCGGTCTGGTTAGTAGCTTCTACAAAGGGAAAGGTCGCGTTGATGAACAAACACAAAAACCGGACATTGTGGCGTATTATAATAAAAGGTGGAGCAGACACATTTGATTTTTTGTGTGAATACTACACTACGTGTAGAGCGACGTTTCGCTGGCCAATGAGACTCTTCTTCGGTATATTGGATCAAGCGGTAGTTAGTTGTAACATTTAGTACAATTTGAATGAAACGAATACTGCATTGGCAGATATAAATTTATTGAAACGTTAGCACTTAGTTTAACGAGCGAAGAAATGAAAAGGAGATTCGAAAAACCCTCGTTGCGCAAAAATATACGTTAATCAATATGCTCCACTTTAAATATCGATGATCCGGGTTATTGTCATGATTTAACTGACAGATTTGAAAAAAGAAAAAGGCGTCATTTTTACCCCAGTGATAAGGACAGGAAAACTAGATTTTGCTGCTGTAAGTATAAAGAAGCCATTTGCGAAGAACACAAGCTTCATGTATGCAATGAATGCATTTACAATTTTGTTCAGTTACTTTATTTATTTTAATAAGAATAAGTGTAAATAATAATAAATAACACACATTCACACGAATTTTGGACTCCAAAAATTTATACTTTTTCTGTTGTCATAATAATTATACTTTTTTCAAAGTTTCATTATGTCCCTTTTTTCTTTCATCTACTATATGTCAAGAAACATTTTGTACAGTAGAATTTTCTTAAGTTCAATTAATAAAAAGCTATGATGTTTTAAGTGAATACGTGTATTTCTCGTGTTTTGTGTCGATTTCCATTAATAATAATAATAAAAATTCATATATATAAATCACCCAATGCACGCTTTTTTTCTATAGATATTGATCTACTCTCGTGATTTTCTTTAGATTTTGAAACGATTCGAAGTATGGTTAAAAGAACGGCAGGACTTCGTAGACCCATGTGTGTCTAGGGAGGTGCTCCGATTGTAGTGTGTCTGGGGAGGGTTAATATAGGATTTTGATTATACAGTCATAAAGTTCAGTTTATAAATCATATTTTCAACTTTCTCTCCGCTAAACGAATGAGCAGATTTTTTGAGGTAATATATTATGAAAATCAACATATGAAATGCACATCTCACCCAAACCAGCGTATGAAATAAATGGTATGAAAATGCAGAGGATTTTAGATTTTAATCATTTACTCTTTTCTAAACCAAACCAGTTGCTCGTGCTTTCATACTTTCTGCTTTGCCGTTGTCCTACAAACAAATGCAAATAACATAACGCCTGAATTTCTAAGGAAACTTAATTTTTCTTCGACATTTTTTCTTTAAACTTACCAAACCAATTTAAAAATTTTCTTAGGAAAGATTATAGAAAACGAATTCGATAAACTGTAGAGAAGACAATTATAGCAGAGCAACAAATTCTTTATTTGCCAACCAATGTTAAAGCTGAATTTTGTCCAGTAATCCGATTTTCGACCAAAATGTTTTGCTGAACTCTGAAAAAAAGAATAAAACCTGTACGTAACCATCTGAACCTATAATAATCAGATTTATAGAAGCCCGAAGGTACCAAGGGTCAAACAACCCTTCTTAGGGAATATCTTCCAATGATTTCAATGAATATAATACTGTCGCTCAGGCAATCAAAGTCGTTATTTGAATGAGAATAATTTCTTTTATCATGAGAGCCAATTGAATGAAATAATAAAAAATAAAAATATTCTCATTGATGGTATGGATATCCTGCATTAAGACTATCTCTTGAAACATTATTGTGAGCCAAAAATATACCAACACAATGAGCTCAAGTAAGTTTTGCAATGAGAAAAATGTAAGATGATTTTGTGAAGCGTGCTGCAAAAATAGATGTAGGAATTGGTCACAAAAAGTATTTCTACGAATCGTACAATCAGCACATACCGCAATGCATAAGTGCTCTATGTTTCTTCATATTACGTCGCCTATATTTTCTCGTGAACTCTGGACCAGCTCATGCCAATAACAATAAAAGTTTGTCCACCAGCGGAGCTGAGTACCTGCTCCGTCATATTTTTTTTCCGGGTCGTGAAATAGACTTTCATAAAGGTCACCAAGGCCACGCAGAAATAAACTTGAAGTAGCGGAGAAGAGCTGAGCTCTATTGCATTTAGTATTTATGAACCACTTAAGACTATTATGATCTCGTCGTAGCGCAGAAAGGAAAACTGAAAAGTTTTTCCAGTGTAGTATTTGCAACGGGAAAAATGCATATGCAGACCGTTCTCGGTGACGGAAATCGTCGAGCTTTTAAGGATAGCACCATTGGTTAGCAACATAAAAAAGAAGTCGGGAACCGCACTTACAGCACTCTTAAGTGCCGTGCTCACCTGCCTTTAGTCTCTAGCCGACAATGGCATCATCATCGCCGTCACATATCCAGACCGGCAATATTGCTCTGAACAAACTTTTACCGCGGTCGTAAAGCCACGTAAAAATAATAATAAAATTTGGTAAAATTTTACGGTTACGTGAAAATTGGAAAATTGAAAAATTCCACACCATCGTGTAAAATGTGCTTGGTTGACATGAAAACTTTCATATTGCTTGGCTATTTGATTTTTCACATGTGGATCTTGCTTTGGGACTTATTGTGTTAGATGCTACGCTTATGGAATTCTAAACAAAATGACGTGGGTTTGGATTGTCTCGAGGAAAAATATTTTCAATGAGCTTAATATTTAGATTCGTAGTCTTAAATATTCAATATTATGCCCGATTTCTGTCCGGTTTAAAACTTGTAGAAACGAAGGCTGCAAGTCTATCAATATGCTTAATGCTAAAACATAAATGCTAACATAGATTTCGAAAGGCATCAACTAATATTTACTTATAAACTATATCATAATTTATACAATGTATATTAGTAAAAGCATGTTAAAATTCTTTACATATATTCACGCAACGTTGATTAACGTGTCAATTCATCTACAGACATAAAATCATACAACGATTAACCACCTGGAAATTGGTTTGACAATTCTATTAACCTCTCTTCCAGCCAGACTCTGTGCAGTAAAACAAAGTCCTTTTTGATGTCACTCAAATCGAATTATGGTGCAAGCGAGCTTCAATACGCAGCACAAAACTCACTGCATAATACAAACTGTTTCCTTTAACCCCAATTAAACTGTTGATTTCATCATTTTCTGCCTTTCAGTATTTTGCCGAAGCTGATACTATCTCCAAGCGTCTATCGGGTCACCGCTCCTTGACTCTTCTGCTGCATTACAGTCCTTCAGACAGCAATGAGCCGGAAGCATCAATTCACCTGTCGCTGTTTGTGCAGGTTGCCATCGTGCGGCAAGTGGTTATGAAACAATACTTACTGTAGGCCCAATAAATTCTCGAACGAAAGGCAAGTGCTTTACACTCCGAGCACTTGATGACGACATACTGCACTGATATCACCACTTAAAAATGCAATCGATTTTCGGTTCTTTGAATAAAATGCATTTGACAGGACGTTGATAAAATGCTCTGTTTTGCGGGAATTCGAGTGAAAATGAATGATATCTTGTTGCTGGGAGGCAAACATTCAAGAGACATAGCCATAACAAAAGTGCACTTAAGCGAATCAGTATCGTTTCCTGATTATTTGTTGGTTGGGTTTGTCAAAAGCCTCGTATACAATGTGGTTTCAAAGTAGATTAGAGTTAATCAAACCAAGTTGATCGATTCGATCAGGAAATTTTATCGGATTGGATTGACTTTGACGTTAAAAGACCCGGATCGAGAGATAGAGGATTGACAAATTCTAAGCCCACTTGAATTCTATTCATATATGTGACGTTCCGATGCGATATACTTCACTTTAGTAGAACTAGCTGAATTTTATTCGGTTAATCCAGTCGCCCCAAAAACCTACTTTGAAGTTTTATTTCAATCCGTTTCAAGCCAAGTCGGTCCGGTTTGTATTCGAGGCTAATGTCTCCAAAAATATTTACAAAACCTTACATAGAAAGTTGCAGCCAATGTTGGACACGGAGGCGAGTTATAACCAAGCAGATTTTGTCTACATAAAAGTAGCAGATTCAGAAAAAAATAGCAGACTTTTAATATGCTATTGCATATCTGTGTATATCTATGATTGCATATCTGTGTGCCGCAATTTTGACACGAATATCAATCAAATTCACAATAAAATTAGCAAATATGAAATTAATGTAAATTTATAATAGTAAACATATAAAAATAATATTGGTAATAATTTTTTAAGATAAGATTGCTTCACTTAAGAGTTCTCTATATATAAAACAAAATCGGGTTAGTTACACCATTTATAATCAAGAAAGGACGGCTGGACCGATTTTGATTTTTGACTTGTTGGATTTGTCTCCGCCCCGAATAGCAGAATAACAATTAAAACATTGGAAAAATTCATCAAAAAGTATTGTGAAGAAAATTATTTATGAGAAAAAAAATTTTCATCCGCATAGAACGCCATTGAGCTAGCTGTGGGCCACTATTTTTCAGTGTTATATACAACGCCGCAACCCAGAAGATCTAATCTTTCACCACGAAGCTGCAATGCAATTACACTTTCTTGCTTGAGATATAATATTGCGAATCAATCTACTGCAGATGAACAAGAAATCAAACGAAAAGAGCGCCACGTTAGTATGACCCAACTTTGTACTTCGCAAACACAAGAGCAAAGCGAAGCAGTTCATCAAACGACTTAACCGGCAATGACAAATCTTCGAGCTTATCGTACAGGTCAACAACGAGATAATTTTCGACGTGCAAGAAGAAATGCTTTTTCATACCACAAGGTGCTTCAACGAAAGTAATCGACCCGAGTGCAACCCATTCAGCAAATAGTTCAACAGAAAGTAGTGTAACAATGCCGCGCGATTCATTTCGATTCGCTCTAAGGTAGATGCCTACTGTAGAGACCAAAAAACATAGCTTATTTTCGAAAACGTTTTTTTCAATTTCTTTATTAGATATAACAATAAAACTTTTTCAAGGACTTAATGTTATCCTTATAAAACAGAAAAAATTATTTCTTTCGTCCTGCGTTTTTTGTCCAATTTTATGAGGGTACCAAAGACAAGTCCTCAAGAAAATTGTGTTCTCACGGCGGACAAACAATCTTCAAATTGGTACGTCTGAAACAAAAATAGAAAATGACATTTTAAAGAAGAAAGTTTGCAACGTAGTAACTCACCGCAGTTTGCCAAAAATTGATCATAGAAAAAAATTGCAGCTATTTGAAAAACTTTGTACCAAATTCGAACTATTTTTGCACCGTTTGCGTCCTGTAAATTTTTATGTTATAATTTTTTCAAAAAACTTATTGATGTAACAAAACACCTTAACGAAAAATCGTACAAAGTTTCATCAAAATCGATCAAACGGTTGCAGAGATTGTTTGTCCACCAGTTGAAAAATTTTAGTTGTGAATATTTTTGGAATAATCAAGTTTCAATACCTACAATGGCTCAATCAGCTGTCCCTGGGCCATATAAAAGCACTCCAGAGTCCTGTTGAGCTTCTTTTTCTATTTGTTTGTGCTGTTTCTTCGCGAACGGCCTTCTTTCGTTGCCCCCTCACTCGTTTTTTCAGCCTTCAAAATGCATACGAAGCAATCATATGAAGCATATCCTATCGTTCAGCGCATTGTCTTCATTATTTTAACCAGTGTCATGCGACCTTTATTGAAGATAGACGAAACATAAATGGCTAATTCAACAACTTTTTTGCCTACAAACGTGTGTTTGTGCACAATCGCCCAAAGCACTCGTTGTTATTTTACGTGTTATTTCCTAAACAACGGGTAAAAGTTCTTCATTGATTAACTTTTCAAAAACTGGCTTCACGAGCTCCTGAGCTTCTGCATGCAAAGAGAGTTTATATATCTCATGCCAGTTTTTTGCTACTTTAGGTATTTACACCAGTCCTTGTTTACTCTAAGATAGCGTAATATAGGACTAGGAATGATTTTGGAAGTTCCGAACAAGGCAGCAACTTTTTTGGCTTTATTGCGGATAGTTTGACACCTTCGATACTTGGAAAGGTTCCTGAATACAGTCAGCTGTGCTTTGCTATTATTTATCAAAATATAATCTAAGGTTGGCCAAGTAATTTTCTAGCGTGTTTAAGCAGGACTTGGCTCGACGCTAAGAAGAGCATATCATCTGCATTTTGTGGGACTTTCATCTGAAGATAGCCCACTGGAAAAGAAAGTTCAGCAGTCAAAATTGAGTATAAAATAGGTCCAGTGGCACTCCTGATGTCAGAAGACCCTTAAGTGAATTTTTTTCCATTAACGCTTACATAAAATTATCTATTGCTAATAAAGCTTACGGCAAGTGCCATAAATACTTTCAGTAATACACACAAGATTAACTTGTACAAAAGACCTTTCTGCCGTACATTATCGAAGGCTTTCTCGATATCCAAGGCACAGACCAGAACAGGAACCGCAATTCGATCGTGCAAGTACAAGATAGCGTGCTAGGTTCCGTGCTTGTGCCTAAAAGTTTTGATAGCCAGATATGATTTAAGGCAGCTTGCAGTAGGTGAAAATAATTTTTAACCAAATCTTCTCAAAAAGCTTCCCCAAAGTAGGAAGCAGAAAAATCGGGTGGAAATTCCTGGCCTCATTATTTTTGCCTTTTTGTGAATGGAAACGATCTTACCAACTTTCCAAGAGTTGGAAAAGTGGCCGTTGTTGAAGCCATTATTGTAAATAATGGAAAGTATTCTGAATATTGAGATTGGAAGATGTTTAACAATAAAGCTAGATATTCCATCATGCCCAGATTAATTTTTACTTATTTTACCGCACAACACGTGCACCAAGTGTGCACTATTGACAAAGTGAAACTTGTCATTTGTGAGTTGTGGATCTTCCAATGAATTTTCGGATGAAAATGTGAAAATTGACTACCACGCGTTCAATTTGACTATTAGAAGCAGAGAAGTTGAGATGAACAGCATTTAATTGCGACTAAAATTGTCACGGTGTTGGCAATTTTCGCGCGCTAATCAACAAAAAAAGAATAAAAAATAAAAAAAATCTCCACCGTCCTCGGAAGGAGAGAACGATGGAGATTGAGCCGCGCTATCGATGCACTAAATGACCGGATATTAGGTTTTGTGTGTAACAAAGTTTAGATTTTAATTCATATAAGTTAGGGGGAAGTACAGCCGACACAAAATCGACGACATTGTAATTTGAAGAAGCGGGGCGCGATTACTTCGACTCAGACCCACAACCAGGACACAATTGGACAACAGACAGTAACAACCCGCAGAATTAAAGCGCGATATAGATATACATACGCATGTCAGATCAGTGTATGGGCCGTGCTGTTCGGATCGGTGAACCCGGACCTAGGCCAATGTTTGACCCAATTATAACTGCCATGAGACAGTCGTCACAGACATGGGTCGTGTTCGATATCGGCGAACAGACCTGAGGCGGCGGCAATGAATACTGGGGCTTGCACACCGAAGTAGCAATAATCACATTTGCAATAGATCCTAAAAACGCGGAAAAGACGGTTCGCGGAACGTAGCAATGACGACGATCATTTTGTTTGGAGCACGACATATCATCTCCCGAATTAAACCAGACCGGCGCGGATTTTCGGAGGAAGAGTGCGACACGACACAAGAACCATAACTTACCTTCATCCTCCGCAAGAATCGAACAGATCCACTAAAAATAGAGCGTGAATTAACGCCTGGAATATTTATTTAGTTTGTTGTTTATGTCGCCACCGAGAACTGTCACGAGATTGTCAGCTGACAGTTGAAACGTGTGGTGAGATCTCAGTGCCCGAAAAGTGGATCTCGTGGTGGAATTGAAACTCAACACCTGACTAGAGGAGAATGAACTCTGTTGAGTTCGATCAACGGGGTTTGAAAATCCCGCTGCCGCCAAAAATCTTCCTGGGCCCCGGGAAGTGAAAAATCGGGTCTCTTGCGATTCATCTGGGTAAGTGGACGGAAGTCCCAAAAGCTGAAGCGATCGACCGGTATTGGAATTTCACTTCTATCTTTTTTTGGTTTTCGGATTCAACTGGACCTGGGACCGTGCTAGATAAGAATCCAATAATCAACCAGGAGACGGAGGAACGAATTTATGAAGGATTTGGCGGACTTTTCTTTTGAGTGACGAGTAAACGTACGAGCCAGAGCTACAATTCGATAAGTGGGCAGAATCAGTTCGAAGGTACCTGGGTGATAAAATCGAGTAAACGTACGAGCCAGAGCTACAATTCGATAAGTGAACAGAATCAGATCGAAGATACCCGGGTGATAAAATTAGAAAATTGGAGCGACGAATGTTATACAACGATCGGAGGCGTTAAATCGACGAGCAAGGGCCCCAGCGAGGGAAAATTTCGATCCAGGCGATTCAGGAAGGAAAAGTCAAGGTTAGGTAGATTGTAAGTTCAATATTAATTACTATAGTCATATTCTTTTGAAAAGATCGATAATGAATTTAGATATTGTGAATTTACGTATAACTTTGTTTAGAGCATAAGTGGAATTACCATAAATGGTAACGCGTATAATCTATCTTCGAAGTGTAACGAACTAGAATGAATAAATTTGCAATAGTGTGAATCCGGTATAGTTTGGTGCTAAAGATTCGGTGTCGTTGTTTGAAAACCGTCGCCCACTTCTCGCTTCGGGGCAACGGATGAAAGGCGAGTTTTCAGTTTTTCGAAGCGAGTGGCGCTCTACCCACCCCCTTCTCGCGAGCAAAGGCCGCCTGAAAACCGCCGCCCGGGTGTTCCACCAGGGTAGTTAATACTTAGATTGCGATACTCATAAAATAACGGTAACAAATTGGCGCCCAACGTGGGGCCTAAAATAACGGTAATAACGGTGTGAAAAGGCTTTGTCGGATTTAACGTTCATATCGGGGTTAACGGGACGCGGAAAATTTGAGAGTCCCTTTATCGGAATTCGCGGCTTAATAAGGCGTTGAAAAGCAAATTCTGGTGCATGACCGATTGAATATTTTGCTTAATTATTATTTACTTGAGTTTTCTTGATTTATTTGAATTTTGGTTTGGTTGTGTGACAGGAAGATTGAGAGTGAGTGGTTTCTTTAAGTGAATTTTGTTGGGTGAAATAAAATCAGAAATTGGAGTGCGTGTGTTATAGGTACTAGCTTGTAAGAGGCCATTTCTTTCAGGTTTAGTTAGTAAGTTCCGGGGATAAATTTTATCGCGTCGAGTCACAGGGGAGGTGTTTTAGTGAAATAGGTGATTTTGAACAGTGAAAATATCGTCATTAGCTATTCTTATTTTTGCTGGGGGGTGCATTTGTTAATCGGTGATTAAAGTTTTCCACTCTTGCGTGATTTAGAAGTCGGTATTTTAGTGATGAAGATTATAGTGGATCGACTTAGCAAGGATGAGCTCACGTATGAGCTTGCGATCCGGGGTTTCACGGCGGATACAGTCGATAATATGCGAAAGACCCTGAGGGCGACGCTAAAATCAGAAGCAGCGTTGGATACATCACACGTCGAAACGGAGTACCCGTTCGATTATGCGACGGATTATGCGGAGCTTACGGCAAAAGCGTCAGAGGTCGAGGAGCTTATAGCTAGGGTGACAGGGGATAGAGCGGCATCGGACTATGTCAAAGCGAAGGTTAAGGTCGAGTTTGGATTCCGGCGTTTGGCAAACATGCAGGCAGTGACCATCGAGCAAAAGAAGGGAGCGAGGTCCCTCCGGAATAGGTTTATCCTGGCGATGGGTTCTTTGGAGGAGAGAGTAGGTGACTCGAGTGGCGATGAGGCGGAGCACCCGAACGAAGACCAAGTGACAAACGTAATACCAACAGCACGGAGCACAAGTCTTGCGGAAGTGGCGAAATGGGGCCTTAAGTTTAGTGGCGACTCGTCAGGCTCTATCAATGCCTTTTTAGAGCGGGTCGAAGAGCTACGCCAGGCACGAGGGCTTACCAAATCTCAGCTTTTCCGGGCAGCAGTCGATCTCTTCGATGGGCGGGCGTTGATTTGGTTTAGGGCCAACCGCAACCTTGTGGAAAGCTGGGACGCGTTAGTAGAAGAGCTGAAGGCAGAATTCTTGCCCTCAGACTATGAAGATCGGCTTTGGGAGGAAATCCGAAGACGGACTCAAGGGGAAAACGAGTCGATGGGGGTTTATGTGGCGATAATGGAGCGCCTTTTTAGTAGGTTAAAGAAGAGTTGCTCTGAAGAAAAAAAAACTTCGGACCTTGAGAAGGAATATCGCCCCCTTCTATCAGCAGCAGCTATGTCTGAAGCCAGTCGGGTCAATAGCCGAATTGGTAAGTATGGGGCGCACATTGGATGCAACGAGGGCTTCAGTAGCGGCGTTCGTACCCCCGACTACACGATCGAGGAGGTGTTTGGAGCCAGATCTGGCATATGTGAGTGCGGAGACTACAGCGCAGGTGGCGGTGATGTCCGGGGGCAGTCGCGTGCGGTGTTGGAACTGCCGCAAAGAAGGTCACGTATCCAGGGAGTGCTCTGAGCCCAGGCGATGTTTTGGCTGTGGTCGTCAGGGGGTCATGCGTGCTTCATGCCCATCATGCCAAGGGAGAGTTAGTGGGACGGAAAACCGGGCTCGACAAGATACGCAGGGATCGGGAAACGATCGTCGTGCTCGTTAAGCGGCCGAGCGAACACGATATCAAGGCCGGAACGGAGTAGTCATCAGCCGATCGTAGACTATGCGTTGGTGGAAGATAATCCCGACAGTCGACCGCACTTACAAGTGGAGATTGAAGGTATGACTTTGGAGGGATTATTAGATTCAGGGGCGAGTCGTACGATTCTGGGATGGAAGGGGTGGTCTCAGCTGGCAGGTAAGGGTTTGACGCTGAAACAGGACGGAATCGAAGAAGTACGGCTCGCAAACGGCGTAACGTGTGCGGTAGATGGAGTTGTTGGACTGGAGTTTGCTTTGAATGGGCGAAAGCATACTCTCGAAACATTGGTGATTTCATCGATTCCGCAAGAAGCGATTTTAGGTATAGATTTCTGGCAGCGTTTCGGCGTCGTGTTGGATATGAGAGGCCGGCAGTGGACATCGCTCGCTTCAGTCGAGGCAGAGACGGGTAAGGCGCTGCGAAGTAGATCCCATTTATCGACAGAGGAAGCAAATACTTTGGCGAGCTTATTGGAAGAAGAATTCGGGTTAATGGGTGACGGACTTGGGTGCGCGAATTCCGTGGAGCACGTAATCAAAACCACGGCTTCCCCAATCAAGCAGAGATACTACCCAGTCTCACCAGCGGTGCAAAAACAAATTAATGCGGAGTTAGACGAGATGCTACGGATGGGAGTAGTCGAGCCGTCATCTAGTCCGTGGTCTTCGCCAATATTACTAGTTCGGAAGAAAGATGGGACATTCCGGTTTTGCGTTGACTTCCGAAGAGTGAATGCGGTGTCGGAAAAAGACGCCTATCCCCTGCCGTACATTTCAGCTACGTTAGACAAGTTAAGAAATGCGAAGTACTTGTCGACGCTGGACGTCAAATCCGCGTACTGGCAAGTACCGATGGCAGAGGAATCTAAGCAGTACACCGCATTCACCGTGCCAGGAAGAGGTTTGTATCAGTTCCGTAGGATGCCTTTCGGACTTCACAATGCGGGGGCCACATGGCAACGACTGATAGACAAGGTGCTTGGACCTGCACTAGAGCCTTTTGTGTTTACGTATCTCGATGACGTGATAGTTGTGACCGAAACTTTTGACCAGCATCTTGAGGTATTGCGTGAAGTTTTCGTTCGGTTAAGAGAAGCTGGTTTACGGGTTTCAAGGGAGAAATGCCAATTTTGTAGAGCACAACTGAAGTATCTGGGCTACTTGGTTGATGTGGAGGGACTGCACGTAGATCCCGAGAAGGTGAGGGCGGTAAGCGAGTTTCCCCGTCCTACCTCGGTCAAGCAAGTGAGGCAGCTCTTGGGCATGGTGTCCTGGTACAGACGCTTCATACCAGATCACGCAACAATGGTGGCGCCGTTGACCGACTTAATCAAGAAGGGTCGTAAGTTTGTATGGACTGAGGAATGTGATCGCGCGTTTGTGTTCTGCAAACAAAAGCTTACAACTGCACCCGTACTATCTTGTCCGAACTTCGAACTTCCTTTCAAGGTGCAGACTGATGCCTCCGATGTTGGTATAGGGGCTGTGTTGAGCCAGGCGCACCCGACTGGAGAGAAGGTCGTGTGCTATCTCAGCCGAGCGTTGTCTCAACAAGAAAGGAAGTATTCTACAACGGAGAAAGAGTGTTTGGGAGTTCTATGGGCCATCGAAAAGCTTCGACCCTACATCGAAGGGACGCATTTTGTTGTAATCACTGACCATCATTCACTCGTCTGGCTAAACAGATTGAAAGACCCGACGGGTAGGTTAGCTAGATGGGCAGTACGGTTGCAGCAATTTGATTTTGAGGTGGTCCATAGGAAGGGAAAAGAAAATCTGGTTCCGGACGCACTTTCGCGGGCAATGATATACGTAGGCGACGTATCCACGCCCCAAGTCACGGAGCGTTGGTATAAAAGCATGTTGGACAAGGTTGGAAAAAACCCAGATAGGTTTTCGGACTGGAAGGCGACCGGAGATACATTGTGGAAACGGCTCACAGTTCGAGCGACAGGCGGTGGGACTGCTCAAGTCTGGAAACGAGTTGTCAGCAAAGGTGAGAGACCAGCAATACTGGAGCGCTATCACGATGACCCAAAAGCAGGCCATATGGGAGCGACGCGAACGATAGCTCGTATTACGCAGAGCTACTACTGGCCGCGGATGAATATGGATATCCGGGACTATGTGAGAAGGTGTAAGGTGTGCCAGACATGCAAAGTGGAACGAAAAGCCCCTATTGGTTTAATGTCAACTCGAGCGGGTGAAGCGAAAGTCCCATGGGAGATGATCTGTGTTGACCTGATAGGACCGCTACCACGCTCGTCGCGAGGGTACTCATATATACTGACAATCTTAGACTACGTGACCAAGTATACTGTGATATTGCCAGTACGAACAGCGACGGCTTCTGCTGTTTTCCGTTTACTCGAGGAGAATGTGTTTTTAGTCTATGGGGTACCGAAAATCATCGTATGCGATAACGGGGTGCAATTTGTCGGCAAGCAATTTCGGAGTGAAGTAGAAGAGTACGGGGCACGAGTGAGTTATACCGCTTTATATCATCCACAGGCTAACCCAGCGGAAAGGAGGAATCAGGATATAAAGTGTATGCTGCGATGCTACGCTTCTAGTAATCATCGGACGTGGGACCAATATCTACCCAAAATCGCATGTGCCCTGCGTACTTATAGACATGAGGTTACAGGGTTTTCTCCGTACTTCCTGAATTTCGGTCGGGAAATGGTTAGTTTCCGGGAAAGTGTGGAACCACCGGGCAATAGTCAGGCAGACTTCTCCCCGATGAGAAATGCGAAGGATCTAGAGAGAATCCGTGAGGAAGTGGTCGAGAAGATGAAAGAAGCCTCGGTGTCCAACAAAAAAAGGTATGATATGCGTCGAAGGCCGGAAATCTTAAACGTGGGCGACTGGGTATGGCGGAAGAACTATGCTCTGTCTGATGCTAGTAAGAACTTTACTGCAAAACTTGCCCCGGCGTTCGTTGGGCCTTTCGCGATACAAAAAAAGGTGTCGTCGTGGACTTATGAGCTAGTTGATATGAAGGGTAAAGGCGCAGGAATTTGGAACGCGAAAGATCTCAAGCGGTACATAGGGACTGAAAATCATTCGGGTGATTAACGCGGATATAACGGGGAGAATGGTGGGGAACCTAACACATGATGCGGGGAAAAGTGAGTTATGTCTTGATAAACCTTTAGCTCTAACGTCCGTGAAGGAATTAATTTTCAGAGTCATCGTAAGCATAGTAACAAGTATCAGTGGTGGCGGGATATGTTTCGGTGGTGGTGGTGAGTAGTATCTAAGTTAGGCAGAGAAAGGTACATAAGCTACAAATAGTTTTTTTAGGTCATTTATTTCTTTTCCTCCTTGTCTTCCTTCTCCATCATGTGCCCATGGTGTCCTAAAAACGGGTTCAGTTTGCATTAGTTTCTCATAGAGTAAGGAAAGAGACACCAACACCATACTAGCTACTAGACGACACATACAATCATACATTAGGAAGTAATATAGTTGTCATTTTTGTTATGCTTAGAAAGTAGGCAGCGCACCATAGTGATCGCGTGGATGAGTGGCGTGTGAGTGACGATGTTTGTCTTTCAGTTGATTGAGTTGTAGAACAAACCAAAATTCAAACAAGAGTCAAGCCGTTCGTGAATCCGAGATACAAAGGCATGTGGATCATATATGAATTGAAACTTAGTGCGGCGTAAAATCCGGCAAAGAAGTAAAGTCGAAAATTTCTACGTAATTCTCTGTGGAGAGGGGGGTGTCACGGTGTTGGCAATTTTCGCGCGCTAATCAACAAAAAAAGAATAAAAAAAAAAAAAAATCTCCACCGTCCTCGGAAGGAGAGAACGATGGAGATTGAGCCGCGCTATCGATGCACTAAATGACCGGATATTAGGTTTTGTGTGTAACAAAGTTTAGATTTTAATTCATATAAGTTAGGGGGAAGTACAGCCGACACAAAATCGACGACATTGTAATTTGAAGAAGCGGGGCGCGATTACTTCGACTCAGACCCACAACCAGGACACAATTGGACAACAGACAGTAACAACCCGCAGAATTAAAGCGCGATATAGATATACATACGCATGTCAGATCAGTGTATGGGCCGTGCTGTTCGGATCGGTGAACCCGGACCTAGGCCAATGTTTGACCCAATTATAACTGCCATGAGACAGTCGTCACAGACATGGGTCGTGTTCGATATCGGCGAACAGACCTGAGGCGGCGGCAATGAATACTGGGGCTTGCACACCGCAGTAGCAATAATCACATTTGCAATAGATCCTAAAAACGCGGAAAAGACGGTTCGCGGAACGTAGCAATGACGACGATCATTTTGTTTGGAGCACGACATATCATCTCCCGAATTAAACCAGACCGGCGCGGATTTTCGGAGGAAGAGTGCGACACGACACAAGAACCATAACTTACCTTCATCCTCCGCAAGAATCGAACAGATCCACTAAAAATAGAGCGTGAATTAACGCCTGGAATATTTATTTAGTTTGTTGTTTATGTCGCCACCGAGAACTGTCACGAGATTGTCAGCTGACAGTTGAAACGTGTGGTGAGATCTCAGTGCCCGAAAAGTGGATCTCGTGGTGGAATTGAAACTCAACACCTGACTAGAGGAGAATGAACTCTGTTGAGTTCGATCAACGGGGTTTGAAAATCCCGCTGCCGCCAAAAATCTTCCTGGGCCCCGGGAAGTGAAAAATCGGGTCTCTTGCGATTCATCTGGGTAAGTGGACGGAAGTCCCAAAAGCTGAAGCGATCGACCGGTATTGGAATTTCACTTCTATCTTTTTTTGGTTTTCGGATTCAACTGGACCTGGGACCGTGCTAGATAAGAATCCAATAATCAACCAGGAGACGGAGGAACGAATTTATGAAGGATTTGGCGGACTTTTCTTTTGAGTGACGAGTAAACGTACGAGCCAGAGCTACAATTCGATAAGTGGGCAGAATCAGTTCGAAGGTACCTGGGTGATAAAATCGAGTAAACGTACGAGCCAGAGCTACAATTCGATAAGTGAACAGAATCAGATCGAAGATACCCGGGTGATAAAATTAGAAAATTGGAGCGACGAATGTTATACAACGATCGGAGGCGTTAAATCGACGAGCAAGGGCCCCAGCGAGGGAAAATTTCGATCCAGGCGATTCAGGAAGGAAAAGTCAAGGTTAGGTAGATTGTAAGTTCAATATTAATTACTATAGTCATATTCTTTTGAAAAGATCGATAATGAATTTAGATATTGTGAATTTACGTATAACTCTGTTTAGAGCATAAGTGGAATTACCATAAATGGTAACGCGTATAATCTATCTTCGAAGTGTAACGAACTAGAATGAATAAATTTGCAATAGTGTGAATCCGGTATAGTTTGGTGCTAAAGATTCGGTGTCGTTGTTTGAAAACCGTCGCCCACTTCTCGCTTCGGGGCAACGGATGAAAGGCGAGTTTTCAGTTTTTCGAAGCGAGTGGCGCTCTACCCACCCCCTTCTCGCGAGCAAAGGCCGCCTGAAAACCGCCGCCCGGGTGTTCCACCAGGGTAGTTAATACTTAGATTGCGATACTCATAAAATAACGGTAACAAAATGTTTTAGGAAACAATTGCATCTGGCAATCCAGGGTCGCATAAAGAAGCATTGCAGGCTGTTAATACTAACTCGGTCAATATCTTTACCAGAAAGCCAACTTATTTCTCAACACATGACGGGTGCTGGCCAAGTGGCAGCCAGCCGCTGTGCAAGACACTAACTGTGAAATTTACCAGCCATTTGAGCAATAAGCTTGCTGAGACAATTGATAATCGAAAAAAGTGGCCTGTACAATGAGTGTTCCTTCCAATGTCTATGAACCGCTTCATCTTTAAACGCACAAATATGCCTCATTTCCTGTGTTTAACAATATCCGACGGTAGACTGTGGCCCTGATTTTTATCAATTTTAATCAAGCCGGATTTTTGGTTAACAGTAGAGTTTATGATATCGTTGACGGCGACGCAAACTAACAAGGTATTGGTTTGAAGATTTGATACAGTTTTATTGGTAAGATGTCTTACCAATATATCTACGTCGCGTTAAAAAGTACTTCAAAAGACGATTTAAAAAAAACTTACAGTCTTTGGGGATTTTGTCACGAGGCTGAAGTAGATGCGAAACTGAACTTTGAGCCTCAAAGTAAAACTATCAGACATACCGGCTTGAGTCCAGCAGTGTGAGGTATCAATACTGCTGAGCAGATCATCTGACTGGAGGAACAAATCGATTATTGAGTTACTACTTGGTCTGGTAGGCGAGTTTGGAGCAACTAATTGTAATGGAATAGGAGGGCTACTTTGAAACGGTCAATCAAGCAACATCTTACCAGTACCATTGATAAGCGAATCTCCCAACTGAGGGTGTATCGAATTCAAGTTACCACCTATAAGCGAGTATTTGAATTAATAAACTGGCTAGCTAATTGCTCCGAAATCATATCAAAGGTTTTATTTTGATGAGCTGCATGGAACATATAGAGAAGCAACTAAGATATCTCTATGTCCTGAGCCTTTACCACAGCAGCAGCAAAAAATAGCATTTCAGATTGGGCACTATTAGAGGTTCCATGTTCAAATTACTCCTGACTAATAAAGCAGTTCCACTCTATTTGCTGTCTAGGACGGTTTTGTATTCTTCGATGCTAACTCTATGATAACTTCATAATTGTGTCTCTCTTCCAAGTACCAAATCGACCGTTGGCACCAGAAGTGGATATTGAACAGACAATCTTTGAGCCATTGATTTAAGCAAAGCGCTCTTGAATGCGGCCACCTCAATCATTTTACTTAGAAAAGGTTTCCAGCAGTTTGACTATGCCTAATAGTCTCTCAGCATCAGTTCCAGTCGCCAATACTTGACTACATTAGTCAATGCTGACCCCAAAGAAGTAAAATCTCGCGGAGCTACATAGCCACGGGAAGTAATACTTCCTACTGCCTGTGCGTAGGAAACACCACTTCTTTTGTAGTTCGGAGCCTTCTGCGTGTCAAACTGCTGACGATCCTTCCTGGCCTGATCACAACGAATATTTTTCGCCTCGATTCTGGCTACCATATTTTTATAAACCGGGCAACCACGATAGTTGGCTGGATGGTCTTTTTCACGACAAATGACGCACTCAGGTTGTACGTCGGCTTTATCCAAAAGTAGCCACTTTTTACACATACTAAACGCGTATGTGACTCTCCAGGCACTTCAAGCAGTCGTGGACGATGATGCAATTGCTTGCCAATTGTTCGAAATTTTGGCAGGTGTAACACTGCAATGTCTCTTTATCTCTAACTGTATTTTAATTATAGCCACTAGCTCCTGGGAAGGCTCAAACTGCGCCAGAAAAAGTCCGGACTGGGGGCTAGCGAGAACAAGAAATGTGCGTCAGTGCTACGGTAGCTGCTTGCGAAAATTAGTAGATATTGTTTGATACGTAGCAGAATTGCATTCTATAAAAACTAGCACATCTACGACAAATGTAGCAAATGTCCATCACTGAATTCAGTGTATTGAATGAGAATTAGAGTTTGGGAAGATTAGCATTTTAAAACCCATCAATTTAGCTCATCTAATTTTATTTCTTGTACAAACAACAATTAATTATGAAAACACATCCGCTGACGTTTCTCCGCAATAAAAACATAAAATACTACAAGAGCACTCACACATAGAATAATTCACTGATAACCATGTCTGAGGTCTACTATTTATGAACTCCGTTTCGGTCTATCAATAAATTGCGCATCTCATTAAAAACTAAATGGAAAGCGTTAACTGATAAGGATCGAGTTACAGTTATTGAACGGTTAAGTAACATGACTAACGACTGGATTTTCCTTTTTAGTTGGGAAAATCCATTTCAATTGAAAGTAATTTCTGCATTAGTGTGCCGTTTTACATTTGAGTATGATTATCATCAGATTTCTGTTAGTTTTCTTAATAATCACATTTTTATTGGAATTTTCCGATGGAAACTCCGTTGAGGTGCAGACCCAAAGCCCCTCGTATTTGCTGTTGAGAGCACCAAACCGATGTTTTGTGGACCATCGGGGACGCTGTCGGAGAGTAAGTTTTTTTTTCAAAATTATTGCACTCCCAGTAGTTATCATTAAAATTAAATCGAAATCATTTCAGAACAAAAAAAGTGCAGAAAGAAAAGTGAAACAAAGAGTGAGAATGAGGCATCAGTCGAAACCCAAACCAACACTTCCCCCTCAAAATTCATCGAATACAACAAGACAGTACTAAATATTTTGTAAATAATGTGAAAATGTGGTGGTATTACGATTAAGAAAAACATGTGAAAAAGTGTGTCTGAAATGTATTATTTTTGTATTATTCAGTAAAAACAAAGAGTAAACATTCTACAACGTTTTTGTTTAACTTCAATGAACACAAGTGTCTAGTGTAAGTACGATTATCACTAATTGACAATATGAGATAAGACTAGTCCATCATATTCAAATCAAAGCAGAGAAGTTAGTCAATTTACTTCTCTCTCAATCAAGAGAACAGATAAGTAAATTTTTCAATTTAAATTTTGGAAGTTGAAAGAGTGCCTGAAGGCCAAGTGAGAGATATTTTCTCTAAATCACATAAAAATGAAAAACGTTCAACAAAATGACTTGATAAAGTCGCTAATTGTTGAAATGTAAGTGCTTTGAACTACAGATAATATTGTAGGGCAGCGATGGTCAACATTTTGCATACCATGAATAACAATTTTTTCGCAGACGAGTTCAGATACAATACCTATCTCAATCAATTTTTCTACATGGTTGGGGTAAGAAAATAATGTTAGAGGTAAAAGGTAGGAAAGAAAATATCTCAATCATGCGATTTAATTAGTTAATACATGCTAAGGCAAAAGAAAAGTATTAGGATGAATACAATAACCGCTTTTTATTAAGCACGTATCCAGAGTGTTAACAGAGCTGACTAAAAACACATGTTTGCAATGGTTTTACCCTTTCAGTTTTGATGATTGATTTGGATAAATTTTTTGGGCGCTGTTTACGGGGAAAATACGGGAATCATGCCAGCTTTTTAATTTTTGGACATCGCCTTTTACCTAGTTTTTAATTCATATATTTGATTTAAATCGTTTCTTATTAAACAAAAAACGCACTGATTGCTTACACTAGACATTAATGAATAAGTTCTCGACTGTAATTAGTTGAATATAACTTAAATAACTAGGTCACATATCGCTGTTATAAAAAAATGTGGATTTTTGAGTCATTTGCTAAAGACCTCATTTCTAGTAGACTTAATGTTTTTTTTTTTATAGAAATTAACTTAAATCGTTAGAAGAGGGTTAATGAAGGTAGATTTTTTTTTTTTTTTGTTTAAATAGCATTATCATTGTTTTTTCAAATTCAGTACTTCCGTGCATTTCGTAACGCTCACTTGAAAAATGTCATCCCGAAAATGTTTAAACTCTCCGGACAATTTTTGCTACTTTTCTGGGCAGTATATGCTGAGAAAACAGCAGCATAACACTACCAAATTCATAAATAACGTTTACAATATGCATTTCGGCATAACAATCGCCAATCAAGATAAACAGTGGATCCCGCATACAGTTTTGTTCGACGTGCGTTCCTGAAAGTCGAAAGTGTTCAAAAGGGAAGAACAATACTTTTGATCTCATATTGCCTGGGTAATAGACACAACCTCAGAATCACACTGAAGGCTGTTATTTTTGCTGCTGCAAGACTACAGGCTGCAATTCAAAAACAAAACAGGACTTGGTATACCCAACATTGCAATCAGTAACACCAGCTGTGCATCGCGACCAGAACGTTGCACCACCATCCCCACCATACTTGGAATCATTGCAAACTGAAGACTGTGACAGTGATGTCGAAGAGGTACCCCAACTTGATGCTGAATCACAATCAGAACTGAATGGCATAACGAGAGATCTAAAACTGCCAAAATATGCATCTGAGCAATCGGGTCAAGACTATCTGAAAAGAATATGCTTGCTCCTGGCACTTCATTTTCTTGGTATCGCAACTGAGAAAAAGACTTTGTACCACATTTTGCTGAAAATCGTGATCTAGTGTTTTGTGAAGACACTCCTGGATTAGTGAAAAGGTTTAACATCGAAAATGATGTGAACGAATTGAGGTTGTTCATAGACTCATCAAAACGAAGTTTGAAAGCAATCCTTTTGCCTAATGGCAATAAGTACCTACGCTTCACTGCCAGTTGCCCATTCTGTACATTTGAAGGAATGCTACGAAAACTTGAAAAATGTGTTAGATAAAATAAAGTACGAAGAACACAGTTGGATGGTCTGTGGAGATCTGAAAGTTATAAGTATACTGCTCGGTCAACAAGGTCACTGTACGAAGTACCCTTGCTTTTTCTGCGAGTGGGATAGTCGAAACAGAAGACAACAACAGATTCAAGGCAGAATTTCAACCGAAAATCTCACAATCGGAGCTTCCGTGGAAAAAAGCAAGATAGCAGAAAAGAATTTAGATAGTATTTTTAATTTATTTATTACTGTCCCTCAAATATATTTCTAATGTTTTAAAGTCATGTAATGGTTTCTTAAATTCCAAGTACATATTTGTAATCTACGCAACGAAATACCCCAAGATCAGCATTCAAATCCAAGAGGGGAAATTAAGAGTTAAAATTTACAGATCTGAGAAATTAATATTTTCATATATTAAATCTCATTTCGATAGATTCATGTGTCATACATAACTAAGTAAAGCCTTCTTATCCTTTTTGTATGCAATGGTTTTAATAGAAAGCTGTATTGCTTGCTTAAGCAAACGAAAAGCAAACTTTGTGTCGTATTTATGAATTGATAACTCGTCTAATCCTACTTTTAAACAGTCCTCAATTTTGCCTGGGTCCTCGGTGTCGTTATCTTGTACGTTCAATTCGGTATAATATCCACACATAATATTATCTGGTTCTATCATAGCTTTGTCCTGTCTATAGATTACAGAAATCAGAATTTTGTTGCCGTCAGCTATAGTCCAGGGATATCTTCTACCAAATAACGCTTATTACCATACTATAGTGTGGCTCAAGCTTTTGGGATTCACCAGTGGCGCTATCTTCATTTTCGATAGCAGTTAGCTAGCCTTGTTGATATTTTCGTGGCTCTGCGTGGCGGCCAAAACGGGTTTTCTCTTTTTCTTGTGCTCGTATGATGATTTCTACCACTTCATGAGTGGTGTCATTAGGTGGTTTTCCGGGTTCTTTCAAGTCAGATTGTATAGCAGCGACTGAGTGGTTCTGACAGACCTGATTAGGTTTGTAGTTGAAAACAATTTCAATTGGTGAGAGCACTATTAGGTGCGTTCTTTTGCAACCTAGCGGAGCAGGTTAACGTAGGGTTGCAAAAAAACGATCCAGAGCAGAAAATCGCATTGTTCGAAAATGTTGTTGCATACGCTGAGCTTTTGCTTAGATTGGTTGTTAAATTAGAATAATCCATAGAAAAAACCTGAATGAAATCTTATATAGATTTTAATCGAAATCAGCCATAAAACTTGCATATGAAACAATCTACAATGTAATGTGCATCGAAACACTCAAAACCAGTCAGCACACTACAATATTTGATGTAAAATAATTAAAAATGGCAGAGTGCTATGCAAATTCATTCAATTCAAACTGCCGATTTCAGCAGTGGTACGAACCGTTTAGAACACTCTTACCGTTATCAGCACACTCTACATGTAAACCCATAAACTACTATTGCTTAACATTTTTTGATTCAGTGACGCCACAAGTGCAGGATTTTTGTTGTTATATTCAATATGCTTAACAAAATTTGATCTGCTCGGGTGTGCAAAAAAACGCACCTATTGTTGAACTTTTCTGAGAATTCATTATCATTTAAATTCACTTTCAAGTTTTAAGCCCTAAAGTAGCAAATAGATATTGGCCGAGTCCAGGCCAAAGCTGGCGAGCCTGACCGTGTGGACAGTCTAGACAAGCGAATTTGACAGGACTCGCCAGCGCTTGTGCAACTTCCGTTCGAAATTGGTTTTGGGCACGAGTCAAAGCGATTTCGTGACGAGCCGTCAAATGCCGTCCACATGTTAGCTCACAAGCTCACAAGCTGTTAGTCTGGCCTAGGCCAATATGTATTTGCTACAGGTAATTTAACATGAAGTTTTAGCTGTCTTCACTTGTCCATTCACTCATGGTGCTCATACCGCTGTTTTCACACGATAAATGTTGTTCTCGTTGCAATATGACTCTAAACTTTTCGACGAGAGCACTGATTCTCAGCCTGATACTAGACGTTTTGGCATACCAAAGTATGGTGACCTTTCGCTGAGGACGTTAAGAGTACAGGCGTAGTTTTCGTATTTTTAAAGGCTTTGACAATTAACAAACTTAGAAAACGCATCGGATACTGCTACGTTATGTGTATTTTCTTTTTTGTGAGCGTTTGAAGGGTCTAAGATGATTGATATTCATCAAAACATAATCAGTTCGCATCGTGATCGTGGCGAGAACAGTCTTGTTTTCGCAGTGAATCCGAAAGTTCCGTTAAAGGTCACCTAGCTATATAGAAGCACAAACACAGTTTGACTGCGACTTTTATTGGCGGAAATTATCGTAGTGATAAAGTGAACTTGATATCGATAGTGAACCAGGAATAGTGCCAGCCAGGTTTATAGTAAAAAGTGCAAGAAAAAAAAAATCCCCAATGGGGAGAAAACGGAAGAAGACCAAGTCTGCAAACTCCGTCGAAGTTTCAGATGTTGACGAGCCAGTTAATTTTCCATCCGGTCAAAGTTCGGATAAAATTATCGCTCTTGAGAAGGAGAACCAAACGCTTCGAAAAGAGCTCCTGGACCTGAAACGGCAGATGGCATTTCTTATGGAGGCCCAACCGGTGAGGTATAATGCACAACAACCAGCGTTGATGCCAACGCTAAGTCCTGGCCCGAGAATAGTAGCCAAGCAGCTCCCGCCGCCACCAATGAGCAGTTCTACCCAGCAAACAAAGATGACGACAACATGTCCCACCATGATGACAGGTGTCGGTGAGCCGTCGCTGTCCTCTACTGTGAGCAATCTGGGCCCAAAAAATTCGCAAATCGGCCATGACCAGGAATTTAACCTGGTAATAAACAAGAAAAAGAAACGACCAAACGAGCAGGTAGCTCTTTCCAATATAACGTAAGAAAGAAATACGCAGACTACACTTAAGACAATCCCGACTCAAAAGACCGTAAAAATCCCTCCCATCACGGCATATAAGATGAATGTTTCCAAATTCATCTGTGAGATGAAGGTACTTGGTATTGTACCACTTATAAAGAATATTTCGAGTGACAAATCGCTCATCCTATGTTCCTCTTTAGAAGACCATAAAAAAGTCTTCGAACACATCAAGAGCAGTGGTCAGTTTGCGACTACTTATACTGCAGCCTCAGAAAGAATCAAGTCCCTCGTCATCCGTGGCCTACATAGGGGCATTGAACCAGCGGACATCCACAACGAGCTAGTGGCGCAACACACTGATCTAAAATTAAAGTCCATAACGCATTTTCTCACCCGCAAGGACCGGGAACTGAGGAAATCTGTTGGGGCCGAAAACTTTAGACCCCAGTCCGGGCTTTTTCTAGCGCAGTTTGAGCCTTCCCAGGAGCTAGCTGCTATATTTAAAATGCAGTCCATTCTCTGGCAAAAAGTGGTGTGGGAAAAAGTAAGAAATAAGGAGAGGTTGCAGTGTTACAACTGCCAAAAATTCGGACATGTGGCAAGCAATTGCACCATCGTTCATCGCTGCGTGAAGTGTCTGGAAAGTCACACACGTGGTGAATGCCCAAAAGTAGCCGACGTACAGCCTGCATGCGTCAACTGTGGTCTTGACGGTCACCCAGCCAACTATCGTGGATGCCGGGCATATAAGCAAATGGTGGCTAGGATCGAAGCGAAGAATATTCGCCGCGACCAAGCCCGAAAGGAACGTCAGCAGTTTGTGACGCAGAGCGTCTCGAACTACAGGCGAAGTGGTATCTCCTACGCACAGGCAGTAGGAGGTAACACTTCCCCGAGTTCTGTTGCTCAGCGAGCTCCAACCTCACCGGGGTCATCTCCTGCTAATGCCAATCTTGGGCTGATAAATGACTTTATCAGCCAAGTATTGTCAGCTGGAACTGATGCCGCGGGGCTGGTTGCCACTCTCAAGCTGCTAACTACCCTTCTTAAATAAGTTGGTTGACGTGGCCACTTTCAATAGCGCTTCGCTCATCTCGATGGTGCAAAGAGCGTCTGCTCAACACCTCCTTGATGCGTTGAAATCAGTCAGCTTTAGAGGATTTTCCACCGTCTTCGACCACCAAAATGGAGGTTCAGCACTACTGGTTAGGAGTAATCTGGACATGGAACCTGTCGCGGTCCCCGATCTGAAGTGCTGTGCGTTTGCTGCAGCTGTAGTTAAAACAACGGACCATAGGCGAATCTTCGCAGCATCTCTGTACGTTCGATGTAGTTCGTCCAAGTCAAGTCTGTTGCATGATTTCGGAGTCATTAACTCAATCATATCTCAATATAAATACTCGCTTATCGGTGGCGATTTGAACTCGAGACATCCACAATGGGGAGATTCCGTAACAAATGGAAACGGCAGGGTGTTGCTCGAATGGCTGCAACTAAGCAGTCCTCCCATTCCCTTGCAAGTAGTTGCTCCGAACTCACCAACCAGACCAAGTAGTAACTCAACCATAGACTTCTTTCTCCTGTCAGATGACCTGTGCAGCAGTATTGATCTACCACACTGCTGGACGCAAGCTGGTATGTCTGATCACTTTGCCGTGAAGCTCCGACTTCAGTTCCGCTCCTTCTTCAGCTTCATGGAAAGACCCCCAAAGACAATAAGGTCTTTTAAAAACACCGATTGGGGCAAATTTCAGCGCGACATAGACGTTGCGGTAGGAAATCTTGAGGTTTGTGTGACGGCAAACTTAACAAACCGTGAGATTGATAATCTAATAGAGTCCGTCAATGGCGTCATAAACGAAACCGTTGTCCACAATACACGCTTGATCACACTTAACAAATATCAGAATCACACGCTACCGCCGGAAATCGTTAAGCACATGAAAGTGAGACATATTTGGCGCTGCAAGTTAAAGCGGATTTTTTATAGGCATGGGAGGGATCACCCGTTGTACAGGTCACTACTTTCGAGTATCAACTGTCTTAGCAAAATAATTGCTGAGATGGTTGGTAAATTTCGCAGTGAGTGCCTTGTGCGGCGGCTGGCTGACATCCGACCAGGCCCCGACATGTTTAAAGAAATCAATCTGCTTTCTGGCAAACACAAACGCCAGGAGATGGTGGTAACGATTGAAAATGTCGCTGTACGCAGCCCTGACCGTCAGGCAGAGTTATTTGCATCGACATTCCAATCGCAGCTGAATGCCGTTCCGCCCGACAGTTCTACTCTTAACAGCCAAATAGTAAAAGAGGAAGTTAATTGCTTCCTCAATACACATAATGAGCCTTTGGCCACATTTTCATCTGAAAACCCTTCGGATGATCCGCAAAATGCAGATGACCGGTTTCACTTTGCCAATAGTGAATACTTGGTGCAACTGCTGCGCAGTATAAAGAGCAAGAAGTCTTCTGGGCATGATGGAATGTCTAATTTCATTATTAAACATCTACCAATCTCTATGCTCAGAATTATTGCCATTATTTTCAACAACGCCCTGAACAATGGCTACTTTCCGAATACATGGAAAGTAGCAAAGATTGTTCCCATTCATAAGAAGGGCAAAACTAAAGAGGCCAGCAATTTCCGTCCAATTTCCTTGCTTCCTAATTTGGGGAAGCTTTTTGAGAGAATGTGGATGGAAATAATTAAAAACCACTGTGAGCTCACACAGGTAATACCTAACCACCAGTTTGGCTTTAGGCGCAGGCACGGCACTCAGCACGCCATCTCGTACTTGCATGATCAAATTGTGTCTCGCTTGAATGAGCGAAACATTCCGACGGTGGTGCGTGCCTTAGATATCGAGAAGGCTTTCGATTCCGTTTGGCACGAAGGCCTTCTATTTAAGTTGATCAAGTTTGGATTCCCGAAAGAGGTAATAAGACTCGCCGCAAGCTTTCTTACCAACAGACAATACTATGTCAGCGTTAATGGAGCAAATTCTCTCATAGAGCCTGTGACATCAGGAGTGCCACAAGGTTCTGTCACTGGACCAGTTCTTTATACCATATTCACCGCTGATCTACCTATTCCAGTGGGCCAACCCCAAGTTCGAATCCTCCAATATGCCGATGACACGCTCTTATTCGCGTCGAGCCAAGACCCGCTCAAAGCAGCGAAGAGCCTGGAGTACTACTTGGTAGAACTAAGCCTTTACTTTGACGAATGGGGCATCAAACCAAACAGCAGTAAGACTCAGCTATGTGTATTTCGCAATCCTTCCAAGTATCGGGGATCTCAAACTATCCGCAACAAGGCCAAAAAACTCGCTGTCTCGTTCGGAACATCGAAGATTACTCCTAGTTCATCTCTAAAGTACCTCGGAATCGATTTCCAGGAATTTTTAAAGTTCAATCTCTTTGTGCGGCGAAAAATCAAAGCTGCCAAATCCGCATTTCAACGCATCCGACCTCTTTTCGCCAAAAAGATGGGCATGACCACCAAAGCTAAACCATTTGCTATCAAACCCTCATCCGACCCATCCTGACTTATGCATCCCCATCCTGGATTACCTGCTCAAAGACTATCATGGCCGAGGCGGAGATGTTCGAAAGAAGAATCCTCCGCTTCTGCACTGGCAGGTTCTACAACCCGGTAACTAAAAAGTGGCCGAAGAACCTTCTCCTATATCAGGAGTCAGGATTGAAGCCACTTAGGGACCGTGTTGTGGAATTGACGACATGATTCTACAGACAAACAGACGGATATGAGAACGGACTGATTCGGTCACTAGGGCGTACAGGTGGTTCTAATGAAACATTTATGCGCCCCGCGAAGATAGCAGTGCAGCGGCGGCTCACGGATGCGCTGTTCACCTACACTGGTCACCCGACGAACAGAAGGGGCTAGATTTAAGACCTAGGCTAAGATTTAGGTCTAATTAGGCTAAGTTAGTTATAATTAAGTATAAGTTAGATCGTATTTTAGCGTAAGATAGTTTTTAAGAAAATCATTGCTAGGGCAATCCCAGCTGCTGTACAGGCTGGGTGATACAATTAGAGTGTAAGAATATAAAATTTGTGCCGAAAAAAAATAAAAACAAAAAAAAAACCAACCAGAGCCAGCAGGCTAAAATAGTATAGCCGCTAGATTGTAAGTTTTTCTTGTTAATTAAACTTTAAGTTAGGCTAAGAATGTACCGTTAATTTAAAATAAATTTTTTTTTCAATTCAATTCAATTCAAATCAAAACATAATGCATACGACCTTCCGCTTCTCCCTGTTCAAGAAACAGGTTTCGCCAGAGAACATGAATTTTTTATCGTAATTTCTCATCTTGGGAACCAAAATACTTCTTGCAATCGTTGTTACGTTATTTCAAGAGAAAAATGACCAATGTTATTATAAGAATACTTGGAAATCCTCCATTTGACGGCTTGCGGAACAAAGAACTTGTTGAATCTAGTTTCTGGTATGAGCGATGGTTCTTTAATTAATACTCTTTCTTCATTTGAGTCTGGCTGGGTAATTTCTTCTGATTTCACAGCACCTCTATTATTTCCTTAAGTTGATGGTCTCTTAGCTGCGATGATAGTAATACGTTGGAACTTGAATTTCCATTTAAGCTCTGAAAACGAAACCAGGTGATTCTAGTTCTTTTGGCGATGGATTGTTTTGAAATCGTATTCTATTAGTTTTATCCACCATCTTGCGATCTTTCACATGAGTTCCTTCGTTTGCTTTACTTTAGCTATTGCAGAACAATCAGATACTACGCAAAAATACTTACCCAGAATGTAAACCCAGATTCCTCTAACGATTGTACAAACGCCAAAACCTCCAGTTCATAGCTATGCTAGTGGAATTCTGTATCACTACAATGTCGGCTGAAACAGAAATCTGATTGTAAATTCTTTCCATCATATGACTATTAAAGTACGGCTGCAAGTCCAACACTACTTACATCTTTAGGCACCTCAGACACAGCTAACGGATCCTATAATGCCAGCAGTCGATGAATTTTTGAAAAACCAGCTGGTGCCGGTTATCCCAAACAAAATTATTTGCTGCAGACTTATGCAGTAGGTTATTTAATGGTATTAAAATCAAAGATTAGTTTGGAACAAACTTTCGGAAAAAACTTGTCAGCCCTAAAAATATGCGCACTTTTGTGAGATTAGTCGATCTGCTAAAGCTCTTGATCACGCTTATATTTTGTTCGCCAAGGCAAATGCTAATTTTACTAATAATGTGCCCCAAAGAGCCTATTTGCGACATCAAAAACTTGCATTTATCAACGCATAGGGACAAGTTGTCTTTGTTGAATAGCCTTAGGGTTTGTTTAAGGCTATCAATTTCCTCGTCAATTGTTATACATGGAAGATTCAACACCTCAAAATATACTAGCATCTTAATATTGTCCCTCTTTTCTGCGCTCTTGTTCATAACTTGCTGGAAACATGCAGGAGCGTTGACTAAACTAATTTGTATACCGTTATATTTGTAACACAATAAGTTTCCGTTATCACAAACGCTGTAAGCTTCTTTGTAGCCTATACGTTTTTCCCGTAATGCGTGGAACCATTACCGATTCATAGCCTGTTTATTTATTTTTAACATTGCATGTTCTAGGCTGGCAAGTCATAGACAAGGGGAAGTTTGAGCTTTTAGTTTTATAGCTTTATAAAAAGAACTTTTTGGAAAGTCCGACATCGTATTCTCGCATTCCCGTCATCTAGGGTGAATACAAATTGAAGCTTTGGCCGGCGGCCAATCGTACCTCTGTATAATAGCCCAGTGAAATCCGACATAAAAAAGGCGAAACTTCGGAAAAATTAGGGGAAAGCTGAATTTTGGTGTGAACCTTGGTACTGGCGTGTTGAACAAAATGTCAAAAGTCCCCATCGATCCGAGTGTTGCGTCACTTTTTATACGGGGTCAAAGGTCACCAAAAGTGACCTTTCCTAAATATCTCAGTAACGGTCACGTCTTCAGAAAAACAATGTATGACAAATTTGTAGCTTAGCAAATTTTCAACAAAAAAGACACATAGTTTTTTCCTGTAACCATAACCGTTTTTGAGATATATTGATCTAAACATTTGTAACTAACAGCACCCTCATTCTCATCGGCATGTTGATATTATCCGATTTTGATTACGACTTGGCATGTTTGTGAGTTTGTTTTTCTATGTTTAAGAGGCGCATAAAAAAAACATGTACACAAACTTATCTACCAGACTCCAGGGTAGGTGGAAAAGTGTATTCCGAAAAGTTACCACCACCCCCCGCCCCCCATTGCCATGAAACTTGTAGGGACATCTGTTCGCTACTCTCTTCTCCGAAAAAAACTGCATTGCGGCATCATTTATGGGATATTCTACGAAAGAGCAGGACAAAACAACCAAATTGCAGGTGGAAATAGGTTTTGTAACATATCATGGGGCTAGGAGCATGAAAAAGCACGAAAATATCATGGCATAATTCTGTAAACGCTCATTCCTGATATTATAGGAGCACAATCCGATGCAGATTATCCCCGAATAATCAGTTTTTTTTACCAATCCTGTGATGGCTGCATAACGTCAAAGGAATATGACACGTCTCGAAACCAATTTGGACCTGAAATTACGTGACCCTGCCCTGATCTTTCGTGGGATAAGACGGTATGGAAAAATAAACGAAAAAATCGGGTATTTCGGGGTGGTTCGTTTGCGGGGGTGGGTAGGGTGTGGGAAGGGTGTGGATGTAGGACTGGTCGTGTAATGTCAAGAATAGGCAATTAATAGGATAAAAAGTGATCCTACCTTGTTTAACAGTGGGCAAAGAGTAGGCAACGAGCTCATTTCTGAAGATTTGGGATGGATGCTCAGGGATACCGTTTTATGGCAAAGGGGGAGGGGGGAACTTTTCGGAGCACGTTTTTCGACCTACCCTGGAGTCTGGTAGATAAGTTTATTTATATGTTTTTTCTATGCGCCTCTTAAATATAGAAAAACAAACTCACAAACATGCCAAGTCGTAATCAAAATCGGATAATATTAACATGCCGTGAGAAAGAGGATGCTGTTAGTAACAAATGTTTAGATCAATATGTCTCAAAAACGGTTATGGTTACAGGAAAAAGCTATGTATCTTTTTTGTTGGAATTTTGCTAAGCTACAAATTCGTCATACATTGTTTTTCTGAAGACGTAACCGTTACTGAGATATTTAGGAAAGGTCACTTTTGATGACCTTTGACCCCGTATAAAAAGCGACGCAGCACTCGGATCGATGGGGACTTTTGACATTTTGTTCAACACGCTAGTACCAAGGTTCACACCAAAATTCAGCTTTCCCCTAATTTTTCCGAAGCACCATGTTAGATTTCCCCGGACTATAACCCGCAATGGGTCGTTATTGCATGATGAGTGATTGTGACGCTCATTGGAAATTGCAATAGCGTATTCTCGCAGCTACTAGGAGGAATTGGTCCTCTTGTAGTAAACATTGTACTAACCTGTCATGATTTGAAATGCTTCGAGGTTTTCATTTATCCGTTTTATATAGCGCACTACCCATAGCCGATGTATGGTCGCAAGTTCTTTTTCCCTTAATTCTGCGAGTGATATTCATTGACCCGTCATGGACTTTTGGGAAACCCCTTGCAAGCAGATTACATTTTCATTATCAAAAATGTTCGCTTCATAAATTCTGTGTGGAATGCATTACAGCGATTCTCGTTGGGCTCTATCTCAATATGATATTGTAGTTGAGCAAACTACTCCTCCATTACAGGCATTGGGAACGGGGTATTTATCATGAATTTATTGACCAATATTCCTGCGGCGGTTTGCAAGCTTGACGACGAATAGAAAAACATATGTGTTGATTTTTTTTGGCCACATATGATAAAAGCGATCGACTATTTTGTCTATGCTTTTGCGAAGTTTACTTTCTAAAAGAAATTGGCAGCTAAACAGCATTTTTTTAGTGTAATAAATTTCTGGGCAAAAATATAGATAAAACCTATAAAACTTCATAGTTGAACTTTTGAAAGCTTCTGAAATACACTCTAGTTGCATATTCTTAGAAAATTTTGAAAGTTTTGCAGTTATTGGACCGAAACAAAATTTACGAAATCAATTGCAGAGCTAGATACTGATTTATAGAGATGACATTAACATTACCAAAACATCTGAACTAGTTGTACGAGAACCCTTCAATCAGATGCAGCAAGTGGTTCAGAAACTGGGAAAGTACAAAGATAATACGTGGTGATATCATGTGCAAGACGAGCAAACCATCAGAATATTCTTCATTGAATTCAACCAGATCCTCAAAAGCTACTGCCGTACAAGATCATAGTCTATCCAGTATAGGTGCGAGGCTTGAGTGATCTGTAAAAAGCACTCTGACCTCTAAGCCACGTTAGAGAGAAAAGTTGACGGAATTCATGCATGATTAACACATACAGTACACATTGTCGTTAAGGGATAAATTATTGTATGAATTACACTGTACAACTCAGCGATGAGTTCATGATTGAATCAGATATGACTTACACATGACCATTCAGCGATAATTTGATACATCTACGCTTACGCTGCAAGTCCTACTGAGGAGTCGCTCTTTACGTGATTTACAATTGCTGCAAAGAATAATATTTTTTTTCGGCAATATTCAAATTTAAGTCTACTGTTTTTAGTTTATTTCGATCTTTTTTTCCATTAACTTTAAATTGTCATTTCGAACCTCATCAAAATCAAATTCTACTGAAGCTATTTGCTCGACGAATTTTGATCTTTGTAGAATTTGAACTTGTCAAATAAATAAAAACAATAAAAGCTTTGATACATTTGAATTTCCAGCTGTGTGGATACACTACATCTAGGGAAATGCGCAGAGTAAAATTTCATTGGTCCGCAGTAAACTTCTAATCAGGGATTCTTTCGAATCTCAACATACTCGTAGATACCCGCTCTCCAATTTTTCAGAGTTCTCACATTATTTAAAACTAAATACTATGATTTGAACTAGAATAGAGAAATAACGATTTGCAATTATATTCAGGCAAAACTGATTAAATTTTAAACCGTGTCACACAAAAATTCCCTTTTGCATTCAAATTTAATTAAAAATTTAGATAAGAGTTTTCATTGGCTTTCTCTTCGCATTTTGAAAAAATCTCTTACCCACAAGTGCTATATTCTATACAAAAATGATTTGTTCTATTTAGCAAAATCGTCACAGAAAGCTCGAAAATAAGATTGATTTCTTATCATTGTTTTATAGAAATCCAGCGAAGCTTGAAATTCATTCAAGTTTACGATTGTGTTTGGTTTAGGACCAATTTGATTCTGTGCAAAAATTTCATATATTTTAAAATGAAAATCATAGCGCTATTCTTTGTTTTTGTAGTAATATGGGCTTGCTTGCTTGTAAACTTCTCAACCGGATCGTTGTTTCATTGTCCCGTAAAGTGCAATATCGACCACGCCGGCCGAATACGGTGCAAACGAGAAACTATACTGCATAATATACCTGGTTGCGTAAGAAACAATTACTTTGTTTCATGAATTGAATTTAGTAAATACTTTTTTTTGTGTTTTTAGGGAGTCTACGTAGTTACAAGAGTAACTACAACAGTGACCGTGACCTATTCATAAGCCAAAGACGAAGTTGAATATCTTGACTAATATTGTTGCATGGCCAATGCTCAAGATAGAGATATAAAATCCTTCGAAAATCTCCAAAAATGATCATTGATTAATATGAAATGTACCCACCCATATGCAAATTCATTTGAAATTCACAATCGTTTCTGATAATTGTAATTTATTATTTTATATTGTCAATAAAATGAACAGTACGGACTAGAAAGCTAACAAAAAGTTACCGACAGAAAGTTAGAAAATCGGATATTGCTTTTAAATAACATTAAATACTACTAAATAGAAAACTTTTGGGTCATAAAAATATGCAAATTTCTTTCCAAATACAAGTTTTTGAATATTTTTGCTTATTGCTTTAAGATAATTGAATTTAAGGATGCATAGTGCTCCGGATGACCGAAGGGCTTTCGCAGATTTTGATTCTTCGAAATATGGCAGATGTTGAAATTCGAAGTTGGTTTTTTGACCAAAATTTCACTCATATTTTCGCTTATGAAAAAAAGATTATCGTCCAAATAAAAATCCTTCGTCGATCCGGAGGATAATTGCATATTAAATAAGTGAGGAAAATTTCATGATAATCAATAAAGCCGTTTTCAAGTTACAGTGATCACAGACTCCGAAAACATAGTTTCGAGAAAAATGCGTTCAAAGTTTTGAGTTCGATTTGCATGCAGATAAAAAATTTATTTTAGAACTTGCACTGAATCATCTATTTCCGGCTACTATGATGCCCCTTCTTTCGCTTTAGTACTGCACCAGCAATGATTTTTAGCTTTCGTCGAGCCACCCTTGTCACTCGAGTATTTCCGAATTGAATCCTTTTTCGTAACAATCGTGTATGCTCCAGTATCTTACGGTACGTAGGCTTCTATAACAATGACGGGAAATCCATCAAGCCGCAAAATATCACTGCACCTTAGTAGCCAACACTTATGACACGCATCGCTAGCATAAACCTTCGATTTACTTCATAAGAATATTTGATAAAATCGCAAGATGTTATATGATGTACTCTGAAGTACATTGGTCTATGTCGCGAATAAGGTGAACTTTATTCAAATTATGAACTTTTAAGTATGAAGTTGAAACTTGGGGATAATATTGTCCTATATGGCCCCCATCATTTGAGGTGGTAATTGGGTTTCATAAGTTTAAGGGTAAGAGCACAGGTGCTGAAAACAGCCAAAAATTGCATCTGTCTTTTAACCTCTTTTTTAAATTAAGAATATGAAGATCAAAATACCTTTGAGTAAAACAGCGTTATTAAGGCAACATAGCACCTCCAAATTTTTGAAAAATCGATTTTTGTTTTTTGATTGAATATTTTAGAATGAAGCTTTAAAAACATGATTTTAATAATATAAAATTGACATTAAAAAAAAAAAAAATTTTGTGAGTATATATAGCGAAGCGCTCCAAGATAATTTTTTCTATGATTTTCGTTGACTTCGCTATATCGCTACATCGACTTAACCCAAAGTGTAGACAAAGATAAGTGAGTCATCTCCTTTAAAAGAAGCAAAAAACAGTTAGCCTTGGCAAAAAAAAAAAAACAAAATAGCTGTAAAAAAAGTGTAGAGTCTCCAAAAAAAGGTCCGAAAAAAGTCCAACTGACACTAAAATTAATGAAAAATTTTGCTACATATTATGGCCTAGATATACAACGAAATCCTGATTCAGTTGAAAATATGCGCAAGTAAATTTGGGCAGCATATCACCAAAAAATTTCAACTGATGAGAACCCTCAACACTCTTATTGTCCTGTTGGAAAAACGACTTGGTGTAACTGGCGCAAGGCGGAAGCAGCTGGTGATAATGCATTAAAAAATTTCAAGCATCCTCCACCTTTAGATGATGAAGTACAAGAAATTTTAAAGCCTATTTATGATGACTTATCATCAAAAGATTTATTAAAGCGCTGCTTGTGCAATTTTACGCAGAATAATAACGAAAGCTATAATTCTTGTGTTTGGAATTTCGCACCCAAACATACTTTTTGCGGGAAAAACGTGCTAAATATGGCTGCAAATATTTCTGCATGTACATTTAATGAAGGATTTATGGCTATCTTGAAAATAATGCAAGTAATGGGAGTTACGATTGGCGAACGTGCGCTGGAACATGCAGAACATAGAGATGCTGCAAGAATCAACCAGGCGGAAAAACACTCGACTGAGGCATCTACAGAGACCAGAACTGCTCGAAGGGAGCAAAAATCTTTGGAAGAGGAGGAGTATGAGCAAGAAGAAGGAACATTGTATGGTCCAGGCATCGCAGATTAATTTTCGGTAAGATTTATTGCAAAAAATATTGAATTTTAACTTTAAGCGCGATTTTCTCGAAACAACGTTTTGCAAGTTGGCGTGCATGATAAAGAAAAACACTATTATCCAATCATACTGAAATTTTAACACGTTAATCTGCACATGTTGATGCTCAGAATGAACTACGCATGAAAAAATCGGCACTAAATTTTTTAGTTATAACCGATTTCTGGGGAACAAAACCTCGATTTTCGAAAAAAACCCCGCCATTTTGTTATTTTTCAACCAAATTTTTTTTTTTAGTTCATTCCAAGGCTGCTTTGATGTTGATCAAAACCACGTTTTTGTTTGTTTTTTCAGACTTTCCTGAGGACAGTTATCATGCACGCCAGGTTTTTTTGGTGTACTTTCCAAAAAATTTTAGCAGACGACAGGGGACCACAAAACACTTAAAACAATTTTTTAATGTAGTATAAAAGGTGTTAAGTATGTGTAAAAAGTTTCATTAAGATATGTTTTTTTTATTCAATTAAAAACAAGCATTTGAAAATAACATTTTTTTTTTTCAATTTGAAGGTGCTACGTCCCCTTAAGCTATGCAAGACATTGATGATTTCGCCTCCCCCCTTTCATCGTGTTCATGCTGCAGATAGTATAGGCATTCGGTGTTTAAAACTTCTAGTCCCTTTTAAGTTTAGAACGTCACAAAACGTTGTTACTAAATAGGTCTAGTTGTATTCATTAAAGCCCAAAGTAACTATCAAAAGTTAATTTATGTGCGACCAGCTGCGGCTAGGCTCGTAAACTCCTTTCAAAGTTCAGCGACCTTGCACAAAATTCAACATTTTGCGCGCGTATTGCGCCAGTTCGCGTGTTTTGCAGTATTTTCTTATCATTTGCACTAGCACATAATAGCAAGCATTTATACCAGGTTGAAGCTCGTGAGATTGAGACAAACACAACGCTGAATTTCATAAATAAAACAATAGTTTCTAAACCCTACACTTAATTGTTATGTTATTGGTAAAGTTTTAAGTGGTGTATGTTTATTTGGCTGTTCATACATTTATTTACCCATTCACCTGTACTTTAGGATCATCAAATTTCCCAACTTGCTTCTAAATACAATTCAATGAAATATGTTCATATGATAATTCATGTATGATCATAGAATAATTCAGGTATGTACAGGGTTTCTCAATAAGAGTGATAGAATTCGAAATTGAAATAAAATACGGATATTTCGGCCAAAAATGGTGCGAAATAGCTTTATTTGATGGAAAATTTTATGCCATTTATGATTTGAATAAAATATCATTCAAATAACCACCGCGACTTTTTTTTGCATTGGTGTATACGTTCGCTCCAATTTTCGATGACTCAGTGCACCATTTCCGCTGGAATGGCAGCAATAGTGGCTCGTATGTTGGCTTCAAGTTCATCAAGAGTTTCTGGTTTGTTGACATAAACTTTATACTTAACATAGTCCCAAAGAAAATAATCCAATGGCGTTAAGTCACACGATCTCGGTGGACAGTTGTGAGGGCCATTTCGCGATATTATCGAATCACCGAACTGTCCGCGCAATAAATCCATCGTAACTCTGGCTGTGTGGCATGTTGCACCATTTTGTTGAAAGAAAATGTCATCAACATCGATTTCATCAATTTTCGAGAAGAAAAATTCAGTCAATATTTCACGATAACGCTCGCCATTTACGGTAACTGTGCGACCCTCAGCATTTTTAAAAAAGTACGGCCCGATAATGCCACCATACCTAAATGCACATTAAACCGTGAGTTTCTGTGGTTGTAATGGTGATTCGTGAATCACTTGTGGGTTTGACTCACACCAGTAACGGCAATTTTGTTTGTTTACACAGCCGTTCAGCCAGAAATGCGTTTCGTCCGAAAACACGATTTTTCTTGATTTCTGATTTTTCGTAAATTTTTCGAATTTCTTGATTTTTCGTAAAAAGTTTGGACAATTTTTGACAGCTAATGTCAGATTTTTAGAATCCAAAATGGCCGCAAAGAGCTGTCACAATCCTATCATCCCTATTGGGAAGCACTGTATATGCTTAGTATTGAAATTATATGCAAAGAAATATTATCGAAAATATATTTTTAACTGTACAAAACAATTTCGTGCCAGGTATTAATTGCTAAAATTGTAAATATACATGCATAGGTGAATGATAATATTTTTAAATTCGATATGTGTTTTGCTATATACTGTAGATAGGCCTCTTTCACTACTTTATTGATTTTAAGAAACTTCCACAAAAGATAGGTTTTTCAAATTTGGTAGAATGATGTAATTAAGTATGCAGCTTTCGAATTTGGTGTTAACTCAAAAATGAAAAACGTCTGATAGGGCGTTTTATGACCACTGTCACTGTTTTATGACTGTCATTTCGGTAACAGTTGGGAACAATTTGGGAAAACACCCACCTACAAAAAATAGTATTTAAGTCTTTTTGCACTTATTTGTCAGGTCAATTTTTCGATTTATATCATTTAGAAAACAAAAGAAATACAATAAGTTAGAAGAAAGTCTGAGTTTTTGTTAAAACCTTTTTGGTCAATTTGAAGCAGAAAGGCCCGTGTGTAGAAGCCTTAAAGACTACACAAAACTCATAAAATCGTATAACATAGAAAAATCGTGCGATCTAATATTCCATATAGAAGGAAATAAATAGGAGTTGCCTGCGATAGTTTTGGTATTCGGCCTTGTCTGTTCACTCAAAAAAATTTTGGTTGAATTTTACCCTTATAATAGTAGGAAACTGGTTTCCTACTATTAAAGATGTAAATTTACAAAAGTGCATACAAAAAATATTTTACGGGTTAAATGTGTAATTTTTTTACGAGCAAATCGGGTAATTTTACCCTAAAAAGACGTAAATTTAGGACGGAAACGCTGCAAATTTATGTCACAAAGGCTACTTTTTACGAGTCTTTTAGGGTAATAAGCGTAGTTTATTCGTGAATGTCCACAAAAATGTTTGAAAAAAAAACGATAATAAAAGGTGGGTTTTTTGCACTCTTGGGCAGGGTAAGTTAAGGTAAGCTTAGATAACTTACCCTGCCCAAGAGTGCAAAAAACGCACCTAAAGAATGTTTTATCAAACAAATGACATCAAAAGGTATCTATTGCGAACAATTTCAGGAAGTTTGCACTATTTAAGCAGGAATTTCAGCTAACCTCTAGATAAGCTTCATTTTTAATCAAATTGAAAAAATTTAATGTTCCAAAAGTCAGCCACTCAAGACAGGCAGCTGTCATAACATAAAATATTACCCCAAAATTAAATATCATTATCAAAAGCCTGTAAACAGGTAACCTTAAATGTTAAAAAAGGCGAGAGTCCAATCAAACCAAGGAAGCAAAATATAAATATTTTTCGTGTCAAATACAAAAACTTTTTGCAATTCTTTTAAGTTTATAATTTATTTAAAATTGATATATACACTATATGCACATTATACACATTAGCTTATAGTACTTATTGCTACACTTCTAATTAACTTATAGCTACACTTCTACACTTAATAAACGAAAAGACTGACACTTAATTGCTGCTATTCCAAGCAACGATCATGAAAAATATCAGACTGGTTCAGTCTAGCCAAATCACCGTCTTTCGTCACAATGTTACATCAATGATAAGTCAAATTCGAGCAAATGATACAATTTTACAGCTTTGGTGTAAATGAGAGTAGCGAAGTAGTAAATTTACACTCTTTTTGCTAAGGTTTACAAAACACTATTTATTATTCAGCTGATATGATGTAAAAGCAAAAAATGCACATCCAATGTGTAAAAAAAATTGTGATTCGTTATTTTAAACAGAAAAATGAACATATTTACTACTATCAAAGTATTAATTTTAGACCCACTTTTTAGAGTATTGTATTTCAACCACTCTTATATTCAGATCTTTCGTTTACTATCTAGTCAAAAAAACGTAGTCAAAAAAACGTTGTCAAAAAAACGGCTATTGCAAAATTAAGTTTCCTTTCGATTTATTTTGTTCATTTCGGCTTGCTCTGCTGCCTCAAAAAATTGCCAATTATAAAGTAGCGCGGCGAATGTTGCATGATTTAATTATTCAAAATAGTTACAAATGTTTCGATTAAACATTATGGGTAGGAGTGCAAATCAAAATAATAATACTGTCCGATATCATTTGTGTCAAACGAATTTGAATAATCATTTCCACAGCACTTTTGCCTGCTGTCACGAATGTGATGCAAAATTTTGCTATCATGTCACAATATTGATAAAAATTGCGTCAGCAGGAAAAAATTCTAAAAATGATATTTTGCTCAACATTGAGGTACGATAGGCAGATTTGGACAGCGGTTTTGTGTTTAGCCAGGAAAAATACTATGGAAATGATAAGTCACACTCGTTTATTAACAAGAAAAATGTTTTTCCTGAGAGTGAATTTTTCCAAATTTTGACCCTTGTTGGAAACTTTTTGTTAAAAGTTGAAGCCAACACAAACCCAGAAATGAATTTCCCATGTTTGAAAACCCAAGAAACACTCAATTTCATACATCTAGTGGTTCTCATGAATAAAGTTCACCTTTTTCGAGAAATAGACCACTGTGCGAACCTTTTAAACCAAGTTCACGTTCATTTACTGTGCCAAAAGATATTTTGCTCTCGCACTTTGCAAATTTTACAGGACTTACAATCGCGCAAAAAACGGTAACACAATTTATTATCATGTAATCAACTGCATAGGTTTTTGGCACATGATATTCATCATTACTTTTAAGTTTTTTTGCTGACGCACTCGCTCCGCCATCATTAATCTCCGCAGTCTTTGGATTGAAAGACTGTTTTCTTTTCTTTTTCGTGACTTATACACTGCTTTATTTATTCTGCCTGCTTTAAGTTCGCATTACGTTCACGCTCAAGGTCATGTGATGAACACAAAATAAATAAGTAAAACTAAATAAAGTATATTCAGTTAGGAGATGTCGTAATATATTTTGTGGTACGTTGGAACAATTATGGCCTACTTTTTAAGTTTTTGATTGATCTCTATATACTTTACATAAAGAGAATTTGCAATAATCTTTACCGTTATTTCAGCCGATATCTTTCAAATAAAAACCTCAGAGTATTTCCAATTGAACTAAGGATACCATAATTTGGCTGAAAAATTTTCCAATTGCTCATTTCGGCTGCAAATTCACTTTTCACATGGAACACAACAATCAATATACACAATATGCACTTGGAAAATGTATAATCGCGATCGCGTCCTGTTATTGTGTGGAAACAAAGAATGCATACATATATACCACTTAGCCCAGTGAAACCCGACATAAAAAAGGCGAAACTTCGAAAAAATTAGGGGAAAGCTGAATTTTGGTGTGAGCCTTTGTACTAGCGTGTTGAACAAAATGTCAAAAGTCCCCATCGATCCGAGTGCTGCGTTACTTTTTATACGGGGTCAAAGGTCACCAAAAGTGACCTTCCCTAAATATCTCAGGAACGGTTACGTCTTCAGAAAAACAATGTATGACAAATTTGTAGCCTGACGTCCTTTTTCCATATCGCAAAGCACATTTGAAATCATTATGATAAGATTGGTTGTAGTGGATCTACCTTTTCTGAAGCCATGTTGTTGTTCGTTTAGAAGAGGATCAACAACAATTGTAAGTTTTTCGCAAACTATTTTTTCAAACAGCTTTGATATTGCAGACAAAATGGCGATGCCTCTATAATTATATTATTTTCACAACCTCACATCCTAGCAAGAGAGCTGAGCTCTAAATCTCCAAGAATTTTGTGTTTTGAAATGTTCTTTAGCACAGCAAGTATTATCGCAGAAAAACTGAATTGGCTATTTAAACAGCTGTTTCACATATACTTCTGCATACGAGAAGCTAGAGGAAATTTCTAAAAAAAGAGTATTATATGTACTGCGATGTCTGTAATATAGAGAGAAGAAGACTGAAAACGAAAGTCAAAATTACGTTATCATTTTTTATGATCGATGTACACCTATCTAATTTGATTTACGAAAAGATGCATTGAATCCTCTACTTGGAGCTATTGAAAAACTTTGCCTAATTATTTAGCCTGGAATATGTTTCCTTCTTAATTTTTTTTCCATAATTAAAAAACATTTAAAACAATTAAGATTTTTTTTGCTCTTAAACATCATACAAAATTAGAATTTTCCTGCCAAATAATTGAAACAAACTATTGGCAATCAATAGCTAACTATTAATGGACATTTGGCCAGCATTGAAATACCCACATTTTACAAGATATTTCAACCAATTCTCTTATAGTTTTTACCAACAAGTACTCTATATTGTATATACTGATTGATGATATCGTAAAAAATGCAAACGAATGATCACAAACGAACGGTGCCGGTTTTGCTCTGATAATCCTTTTTTTGGAGCTCGGGTGCAACGAAGAACAGCGAATTATTATAGGGAATCTAAAAAAAATCGCGCATTGTTACATACAGTATAATTCACGAAAACGGCGGCAAATATTTCTGAGGGCTAGGGCGGCGAAATGGTCAAATCCGCCCCTGCGCTCAAGGTCATGTTGTGGACACAAAATGAATAAGTAAAACTAAATAAAGTACCTATACTCAATTAGAAAATGTCAGAATACATTTTGTGAAATGTTGTAACAATGATGGCTTATTTGTAAGTTTTTGCTTGATCTCTATGTAGTTTATAAACAAAGAATTCACAATAATTATTACCGTTATTTGAACCGTTCAAACCTCGGATATTATATTATGTCTGGAAAATTTTCCAAAGTGCTAAAAGAGAAGTGCAATGGGATTATGCTTAAAAGAGATATAAATTACTCTAGTAAAATCAAGATAGAGGACAGGGAAGTAGATTGGGTGACTGAGGTAAAATTTCCTGGGAAAATTATCAGAAATAATAGCTCAGAGAAAGAGTTTGTGTTAAAGAAAATTGAACAAGTAAAGCCAGAGATACATATGATGAAAAGAATTACAGGAGTAAAGAGTGGACTCCCCCTTGAAAAGTGTGCGGTAGAAAGGGGTGTGCGGTAGAAAGGGGTGCACTGAGCTGAATTTTTGTGAGAGAGCAGTGTTGTGCGTGTATTAAAAAAGGCGCATTCACCTATGGGTACACGGATAGCCATTTCGTATCCATATTCTGGTAATTATGCAGTTTACGGGAGACCCCTCCGATGACCTTGAAATTTTAGTATGTTGTAGAGGTTTTTGCGCTGATTAATTTTATGTGTATATGTTGGGCGCGGAAATCATATCTTCACATAGTTTTTTGCACGAAATAGCATGTTGTTTGTTTACATTGGTCTAATAATGAGTACTCGTATAACGATCTTGGCAAGAAATTTTAGGCATCTTATTAGTTACAAAATTGAAATCAACATGATAACACTATTCCAATATCTCGAAATCGCTGGTGATCGTGATAAATTAATCGACTTTTTAATAGAAAGACATGTTATACGAGGTGAAGTGATTTGTCGCGAATGTGGTACCCTTCTTACGTTGAAACGCGAAACATTGTCCTTTCAATGTACATACACGTACATGTCTTCTGTACGGAAACAAAAACGTAAGAAGGTATGGTGTCGCTATAAGGTTAGTGCATTAACAGGAACGTGGTTCAGTAATATGCAAATCAGTATCCAAACGGCATGTCGCATTATTGGATACTTTGTGTATCATAGGCTACCACATCAAGCTAAATTGGAAGAAGACTTTTCATTGAGTTCTCATACAGCAGTGGATTGGATTTCCTTCTGCCGAGAAGTAGGTTTTATTAATGCTTATATGAATAACGTAAAAACGTTTGGTAAAATACAATGCTTTTTTTTAAAGATTTGTCAATTTTGGCTAAAACGGAATATACAGAAAATCGGTGGTGAAGGTCATACTGTACAAATCGATGAGGCACTGCTTGGACGACGCAAGTATCATCGAGGCCGGATAATCCGAGGAACATGGGTGTTTGGCGGTGTTGACCCAGTAACCAAGGAGTGCTTCATTGAGCCAGTACGTGCCCGATCTGCTGGAGTTCTGCAGGAAATAATCATGCGAAGGATCAAACCGGGTACAATCATCATTTCCGATTGCTGGAGGGCATATAAGAATTTGTCCAGAGAACGATGGATGCATCTCACGGTAAACCATCAATACAATTTTGTGGATCCGGAGACAAGAGCGCACACACAAAACATTGAGCATCTGTGGCGTGATTTGCGTGACAACATCCCTCGTTATGGACGTCGAATTCAACATTATCGACAATACATTGCTGAATTTTTGTTCAAACGACATTTTTCTTATTCATGCCGCATTGATGCTTTTTTTGTTGAAATGTCAAATATGTATCCAATAGAAATTGATGATTTTTTACATGAATAAACATATTTTAAGATTTATAATCTATACACACACACATATATATATATATATATATATATATATATATATATATATATATATATATATATATATATATATATATATATATATATATCTGTTAATATCATTAAATTGTATTAAATAATATCATTTTTTCAAAGTTAAAAAAGTATGTGAAGATGTGATTTCCGCGCCCTACATGCACATATATTCTTGTTCAGCATAAACATCTCTACAACATACTAAAATTTCAAGGTCATCGGAGGGGTCTCCCGTAAACTGCATAATTACCCATATTCTTTCATATCTATGGATGTCTGTAATATAGAGAGAAGAAGACTGAAAACGAAAGTCAAAATTACGTTATCATTTTTTATGATCGATGTACACCTATCTAATTTGATTTACGAAAAGATGCATTGAATCCTCTACCTGGAGCTATTGAAAAACTTTGCCCAATTATTTAGCCTGGAATATGTTTCCCTCTTAATTTATTTTTCCATAACTAAAAAACATTTAAAAAAATTAAGATTTTTTTTTGGTTTCAAACATCATACAAAATTAGAATTTTCCTACCAAATAATTGAAACAAACTATTGGCAATCAATAGCTAACTATTAATGGACATTTGGCCAGCATTGAAATACCCACATTTTACAAGATATTTCAACCAATTCTCTTATAGTTTTTACTAAGCCCGGCATTTGCTTATCTATAATAAATATAAGCATATATGCTCTGCTTGACCTTCCCTGAATTACACATAACCGTACAGCGATGAATTCACGTATCTACGCTCACGTTGCAATTTCTACTGAGGAATTGCCCTTTACGTGGTTTACAATTACTGCAAAGAATTATGATTTTCCGGCACTATTGAAATTTTATTTCGTTCATATTTCTTACAATTTAGTTCAAGTGGTCAATTCAAACCTCATCAAAATCAAATCCTCCTGAAGCCATTTGCTCACCAATTGCTGATCTTTGTAGAATTCGAATTTATCAACTCTATATAAATTATAAAACCTTTGATACTCTTGAATTTCGAGCTGGGTGAATACTCTATATCTAGGAGAAACTACAGAACTTAAATTTATACGTAAATGGCGCATTTAACTTCAAATTTATAAAATCTCTTTTCCATTAAAATTTAATTACAAATTCAGATAAGAGTTTCAATTCATTGGCTTTCTCTTCGCATTTCGAATAACTAGTTTACCCACAAGTACTCTATATTGTATATACTGATTATTTGTTCTATTTGCCAAAATCGTCAGAAAAAGCTCGAAAAATAAGATTGACTTCTTATCATTGTTTTACAGGAATCAAAAAAAGCTTGCCTTCATTCAAGTTTACGATCGTGTATGGTTTAGGACCAATTTGATTCTGTGCAAAAATTTCGCAGTTTAAAATGAAAATCATAGCACTATTCTTTATTTTTGTAGTTATATGGGCTTGTGTGCTTGTAAATTTCTCAGCCGCGCATCTTTTGCGCTGTCCCTTAAGAGGTTGTTTTCGCAGGCACAACGGCGTATGGTGCCCACCAAAAAATAGACGGCGGCGTAATATACCTGATTGCGTAAGAAAATATAACGTTTGTTTCATAAATAGAATTTTGTAAATAATTTTTTTTTGTGTTTTTAGGCAATCGCTGACAATAATGGCTTATACACTTAATGAACAGGGAATTCACCATAACCATCACCACCATAACCATCACCATCATGACCATCACCACCATCACCACCATCACCACCATAACCATCACCACCATAACCACCACCACCGCTATCTTTGAAATTTAAACTTCAGTGTATTTTTCATTGAATTACGGATATTATAATCTGGTTGGAAAGTTTTCCAAAGTGCTAAAAACTATTTTGTACGTGTATAAAAGTTCAGAACTCAAACGTTATGTATTATTTGATGACCAGGAGTTTACTTTCGAATGAAATGCCCTTCAGAGTATATATAGTTCAAAACAGATCCAAAAAATCAACCCTTCTTTGTTTTGGATATCTTCTTATTAAATGTTCCGTGACATTATGTTTTTATTCTTTGATGTCTTTACGTCTGTAATTGGTAATTTTGTTATAGCTCATTATATCATTTGGAAGTTTTAAGGCAACCTCTGACACTACGTTACATAAGCTTTTAGTACACGTATATAAGTTTCAGAATTTTACATTGGAATATCTCAGATTCAAAGTGATGATTTTTGGCTAGTTGCCGATTCATTTAAATTTAATATAAACGCAAAATTTAAAATTATACATAAAATTTGATAGAAAGTGAAGAAGTTTTTTGAAAATTTATATTTATAATTTATGCTTCCCCTTCGTAAATTTTCTGTTCTAAAATTGCAATGGTAGAAACACTGAGAATTGAATGGCTTTACTGCTAATTAGTTTAACACTGCACTTACCGAATTGGCATCGGCTTCTTTATGCCGAAGTTTGGTAGAGTAGTAGAAGGGTTCATTGAACATAATTTTGAATGTTTTCTTTTGGATAACCACCAATTTTTCTTGTATCAAATCGAACAGTCTTTCCAAGCAAGAACACCATAGGTGATGATCGGTTATATTCTCATTTTCAAAACTAATAATTCGTTCTCAGTTGACATTTTGGAATATTTATTGACTAGAGGTTAAAAAGCATATAAAAGTTTGTTTGCTTTGAAGCACACAAGATTTCCGTGATCTTTGAAAGTTAGCTTCCTACTGAGAGTTACCACTAAATAAGTGGTGATTGAGTAAATACAACGAATGTGTTGCCCGAGCAAATGTTTTATTTTAATTTTAAAAGCAAATGTTTCTACTAGAAAGTTTCAACCTGCACCTTTTCAGTGAATAAAAGACAGCTTAAGCTTTCGTGGAATTGATGTTAATTTTAAAGCGGTGATAGTACTGATATAATAAGTCAAGTTGGCTTCCAATATTTAGAGTACTTATTTGGTGGTCGTTCGAGCTGCTATAAATTCTTGTAAAAAAGTCTGAAAAAAAATTGAGCTCCCCGCTAGTATTACTGGACAGAAGTCAATAAAGCAGGACTCTTTTCAAAGGAGTTCAAAGGTGATGCGATTACCGACGACGGGAAGCAAAACAGCACAGGGTCAGGTAACCGAGAGATTGCGGGCCTTGAAGCTGGATGGAGAACCCGCTCCGGGTGCTATTGTGAGTCCGATGGATGTAGCAGTACCTCTCAGCAAAGCAGCTACCTAAAAGCCTGGCGGCAGGTCTAATGAATCGCTGGCCAGTTCAACGGAAGCTGCGGTTGAGTCGGCTTCTAGCAGAGCTGTTACCAAAACCGGAGGCGCCAAGCTGGGACGTTTGTGGTCCGTTTGTGGTGGAAGGTTGTGGCTCCAAGGATCTGCACTCCACCGTGAAGGTGTCGGCAGCTGATCCTATAAGGGGCTGAGGCGGAATGCGCAACTTTTCAGGAGGAGAGAGGCAAAGCAAACAGCCATGAGCAAGGTGACGCTAGAATCCAAAGTGAAACCCTAGGATACCCAAGTCAAACCTACTTTTACGGCTACCAGCAAGCGCCAACGCTCAACGAAGAGGCCACGATAGGAGACAGTATATCGAATGGAATGAAGACACAAAGATGATGTGGCCAAAGTGATTCTCAAACGGATCGTCAAAGAAACTCTTCAAATTTGCCATGCCGACGGAAGAAGCGTCACCTCGGTTTGAAGACTGAAACATTGTTCGCGACCACATTGCGGTGACCTGCATTGACGTTTCCACGACGGAGTGGCTTCGGTCTGCCATCCTGAATGTGTCCGGAGACCATCCAAGCTTGGACATAGGGGAGGAGATATCCGTGCCGAAGCTAATAACAGCTAAAGTTGCGATGCCCCACTCGAACGCTTCAGAGGCTATGTCTTTGTTGAAAAAACAGAATCCTGAATTGAAAGTTTCAGGTTGGAGATTATTTCAGGCTGTTACACTGAGCAACCGACCGGCGGAGCCCAATTAAACTAGTGCAGCAAAGTTGGTGCTTGTACTTAGAATCGATCGGTAGCCCCCAGATCAAGGAAGGGCCAACAGAGTGCTGATTCCCCTCAGGCTGAAGAAGATCACAATTAAGGTCGGAGCAGAGAAGGCGACTGAGGGAAGCCGAAGTGCGGAAGGTCCAAGCAAATCTGTACCACAGTAGAGCGGCGACGGCCAATCTGCTTCGGCACCTCAGTCGGGCGTACGCTGATATCGCACTAATTCAGAAATCACTTCTATTTAAAAATGCGGTTTGTGGATTTAGTGCGAGTCTCAGTGTGTTTCAGTTAATAGGTAGGGACAAGGCAAGGGCTTGTACTGTCGCCAAAAAAAGAGGTGAATGCAATTTTGATTCTACAGCTTTGTGATGGGGATACAACCACTTTGTGTTTTCGTTTATTATATTTTAAAACATAAATACACAGCCAGCGACAATCTACTAGATGTCAATTTCATAAAAATTTCTTAATAGTTCAAGAAATATTTACTTTATTCATAGAATATAGTTTTCTCATAAAAATATGTTTCTGAAATAAGTGCCACAATACTGGCACATTATTCCAAGAGCTTGATTCATTGAAAAATAGAATATTGCTATCTGTTTTCTCACAAATATTGTATTCAAAAAAAAAAGAACAATTACCAATTTTTCTCTTTTTTGACTTCTACCTAAAGAAGAGCAAACACTTTAAAATATCAAAGAAGAAGCTAATATTAAACAAAAATGATAATTTCTTACATATTTAAAAATCTATTAATGATTGATCGATCCGCCTTTAATCAAGATGACAATCTTCACTCGCCATACCATGCTGTCATACAAATTTTTAACAAATCTTCATTGATTTGTTCTCCCCACACATATCTAATTACACTATGCAAATTTCCTATAGTTCCCGGCTTGGTTCCCTTACTTTTGACCCCATTACTAGCCAAAGATTTTCTATGAGATTCAAACAGGCACTGTTAACTGGTCACGGCAGAGACTTCATCCTTAGCCGCTCCTTTAAATGTGTGACCTGGAATAATTTTTTGTCAATGTTAAAATAACTGACGGAGCGAGGTCAGCGTGCAGGAGGCGAATCATCTTGGAACAGAGTATTTGACATATCCGCAATTAGATCGTCGATTACTGGAACTACGCTACTGGAACTAGGGAAAAAAAATCCTTGTGTGGAATTCACAGACCCTTCAAAAAGAATAATAGGCCCAATGAAATTATGCAGCATTTGCATGCGCTTGTTCAAAAAAGGTTTTTTTCGCAGGGTGGCAGGAAAGTAGAGTTAAAAACTTAAAGTAAAAACACATGTTAAGTTTTATAAATTTATTAATTGGATTTAAATTAAAACTACTCAAAACAAAATTTTGTATCTGTTATATAAAATATACGTAACATAAAATAAACATAAAATAAACTAAGCAATAAATAAATGTTTTTAGTGAGACGGATGAACCTGATGCTTTAATAATAAATTATCAACATTTGGCGTCAATTTTGTAAGGTTTAATCTTAAATCTCCTCGGCTAATGATATCCAGTCTGTTCCTTTTTTTCGTTAGGAGATTGGTAACAGCGCTGAGCCCCCTGTCCGCTAAGTATGACGATGGAAAGGAAATTAAAAATTTCCTCGCTATGTTCCATAATACGGGATAAGTAACGGGTATGTTGTTTTGCAGCCAGAGTTGCTGACATCCGTTTTTAAACTGTTCCTTAAGTTCTTGATTTGTACTTAGTTCAGTCAGTTCCTCTTGTATCATTCGTTTCTGCTATGTCACCATATGGGTTAATTATCCACGGTGGTATTACCATAGTCAAAACGTCCTCAAACCTAGTTTCAAAATCTGAATAGAGGGCATTTAAATGTTGAACGTAGGTTAAAACGTCGTCTTCCTGGCAGTTTGTCTGTGACAAATTGGGGAACTCGGAAAATTTGCCCCGTCCAATATTTTGCTTTATTAGTTTAGCTCTGGCAAGAAACGCTGATAAGATGGATTTTGTTTTAATCAAATTTAGACTGTCGTCTTGTAACTGCAAATTAACCATATTAAATTTTGTAAACAAATCTGTTAGATTGTCATTATTAAATTTTATCATCATTAAATTGTCTTTTAACATTTTATCTTTAGTATCCAGAAATTCTAAAATAGTCTCAAAAATAGCAAAAAATCTTGTCAAATATAAGCCTTTCATTTTCTTCACACAACTGCGCAAATAACCACGTGCTCAACGCGTTGTTTCGGATTCGGTTTACTGCATCAATGACTAATTGAAGAGATTCATGCAATCTAACACTCAAATTTTTAGCAAATAAATGTTGTCGCTGGACGACGCAATGTATTGCTAACACCCCTGACACTTAAATAGCTTATAAATCTACGATAACGTCCAACCATGGCAGGTGCTCCATCTGTAGCTACTGATATTATATTTGATAAAGAGATTGCTTTTTCAATTAAGTAATCCTTCAAAACATGAAATATTGATTCACCTTTAGTGTCGGTTGTTAAAGTTCTTGCAAAGAGCAGTTCTTCGTAGATTTCTTGATTCATAATAAAACGAACATATGCCAATAATAATGCTGCATTACCAGGTAAAGTTGACTTGTCCAGCTGTGTAGAGAAATGGGTCGTTTGCAGAACTCTTTTCATGAATACATCTTTCAACAGCATTGTTGCTTAAGGGAATTCTTTTAATGATATCAGATGCAGGTTTGTGTAAAACAGTTTTTAAAACCTCTTCAACGGCTGGCAAAATTAACTTCTCTCCGATAGTATGCGGTTTTCCGGATTTTGCTATAAGTAGCGAGATATTGTAAGACGCCCGCAAGCGAACATTCTGTCCAGCGTCGGTCTCTTCTGAAGTTTATCTTTGAGTGTTTGAAAGTATTTCAAATCTTTATCTGTTTTATCAGGGTGACATCTTCTCAGATGATCCTGCAGTTTAGATGGTTTCATAGCGTCATTGCCCAAAACTTTGTTGCATAAAAGGCACATAGGCTATTGTTTGTCCGACAATAATGGGATGAAGGCAAGCTTCAAATAATCAACACTGTACTGTCTACATTTCTTTTTCGATTCGGACATGGCATCAATCATATGTGGGCAAAATTAATCTATTTAAATAAGACATAAAGTCCAGCAGCTGTATATCAAAAAATCAAAGTCAAAGTAAAATTTAAATCGTATGGTCTTAGGTTTTATGGCAAGCATAGGCGTACAGCCATTACAAATGAATGTGAGAAGGGGAATGTTATGAATGTTACTTAAGGTTTTGATATGATGGAACTTTAAGGAAATTTGAAAGTAACATGACAAAAAATGTTAAAATAAAATATTATACAACGAATAATAATAACAAATTGCTATGCAATTTATCTCTACGCACATTCGACTGTCATGTGTAAAAATTCACTTGATCCACTTTAGCAATAATACAAAATCTTAATTTTAATATAGAGAAGTATGTAGAAGTATGTTTGAATATTTAACAACTAATAACTGAAGTCATGACTGGCGTAATTTGGCTATCTTTGCTAACTACGAGTACAGAACTAAAATTTTATAAAAAATAATGTACTTACTTTTCTCCGGCACTCTCAAACAAAATAACACTGATTTACTATAATTTGTGTGATAAACTGCCAGTTTATATTTTTTTTAAATATTTTCTTAGCATTTTCCTTTTCAAGCAAAGACATTGATAATAACAAAGATGTTTCACCCCATACAAAAATTGTGTTTAGTTAAATTTTGAAGTGGATTTTGTCCACAAAGCTCTTTAATATGAGAGTACTCTCTCTGAAGCATTTAATTTTCATAGCAATAAGAACGAAAAAAATTCGGTGTGGTTACTTTCTTCATGTTTGACTGGTATGTTTGCGAGGAGTGTTTTGAAGCTCTAAAAAAATTGTTTTTATGTGTTTTTTGTTACTTAAAGAAAGGGAAGATTCTTAAAGAAATAATCCATTGATTTTACATCTTTATAATTATTAAGACCTTGGCTCTGAGACTGCGCGTATGCTTGTAAGTAGATGATACTGGTATATCATTATGTGCAGGTTTTTACAAGTTCAAAATTGCGACCACAAAGCGAATGCCTACATCCTACAACTTACACAATTTCATAAACATATATGATAAATTTTTTACTTCATAAATAAATTTTATAAATAATGTGTGTGCCTTTATATTATAAGATATTATAATGTAAGTAAATAGGTACTATCAGTGTTTGTTGAGATCCACTATCGTGAACCCCCATTTTCATTTCATAGACTCCCAATTTTTTTTTTCGCTGACGTAGACCCCTTGCAGGTAGTGATAGACCCCTGGGGGTCGATATAAACCACTTTGGGAATTACTGCTTTAGATTTTCCGGGTACTGCAAGGCTTATCCATAGACTTAGACAACTCTGCTCGTAATTTCGACGCTGACTCAAACCGATTTGCCAGAGCCAGGAGCTTCAAATGGTCTTCATCTCTTTGCGTGGTACCTCGTATCCGTCCACAGCCCTTTTTCACCCGATGCTGGCAATTTCTTGTTTTTTTTTATTAAATAACGAACCATCCTCTCGCTGCATCCTACTTGCCCAGCAATTTTCGATTTGGGTTCACCTCATTGGAAAGAAGTCCAAATCTTGGCCTTTTGTTCCATACTCAGCTTGACGTATTTTGGCATCTCTATGATTAAAATTTGCTCACTGGCCTGCAAAATAAAACTGATCCAATAATTCTGCTTTTTCTAGTTCATAAAGGATCCCTTATTTCTATCTGAAAAATTTGGTTTGCCTCTGGATAAGCTAATACAGGCATGTTTTTCACAACTGTGTGTACTCCGGTAAATTTTTTACTGATCTTAATGTCCCTCTCAAAAGCTATGACAAATCGAAATTTGAAATAACAATCTTTTATCCCAAGCATTAATTACAGGTCCGGTGACCAATTTAGTTTTTACAGACAACATAATACTCTCTAACAAGCTTAACAGATCTTTTGATTTTATCGGATAAAATTTTTTCTAGCTTCTAAAATTAAATATTTTAATTTAAAGACTAGTTTTTCCTGACATATATTGGTGTGTCAAGGATCTATTCTTCAGTGTTTTTCCGCTGCGACAAAAGTTTGCTCTGTGCTCTTTCCGGTTTTGTTTTATCTCTACTCGTTCACCGTCATCGAAAGTCCTGTGATAAAATCAAAATTGTTCTTTCGATTCCGGACACAAAATGAGAGTGGAGTTTAATGGATGATATAAAATTTAAAAAATTGAAGTGTTCACACTTCATTAAGTTCTGTGTGCTTCTTTTCGAAACATCATCCACTAAATTTTCGGTCAAAATTATATGCATATGTACATATGTATGTATGAACATAAGCAGTTACTCATAGCTCTCAACGAGGGAAAAAGTCTGGGCACGTAGGCTCAACGAGAAACTGATATACATAGCTACTGGGAATAACAGTCCTCTACTCGGTACACTTAATAACAGATCAATTTTTCATTGCTTATTGAGGGCTATTGTTCCAGTTACCCAGTTCACTTCAACCCGAAGCATTCGATGCAAACGGAACAGAAAAGCGATTGCTCGAGAAACAAAACAAAACAAAATCCAATCGCAATAGCGTTGCAAAGTGCCTGGACCGTTTCGCAATTCTTATGCAAGACGAATAAGAGATACACTCCCCATTGCTATTGTAGATGGAGCTTGTGGTCGTTGCCAGAATCCCATTCAATGCAGAATGGATTCGTTAATTTGTTTCACCTAATGATAGGTTGCTCCCAGTTAATGCCAGTGTTCACATTTCGGTCCAACAATACTCGGGCACAATGGCAACGTAAATGGTAGAGGAACAGCCCCAAATGGACTAGATCCTTTGAAGAACAATAACAACAAATTGGCGAGCAACAAATTAGTGTACGAAGTTTGCTGAATCTGTGGGTTTTCGGGTATCGTTTGCGACGTTATGAGAAGATCATACTGGTACATGGTCGCAAGCAAATTTAACCCTCTGTCGCTAGTCTTGAATATAATTTTAGCACATTAAAGTTTTCCTTGCCTGTGGAAAAGTATTGAGTTTGATTAAATTTCCTGAAACGAATATGAAGAAATACATAAGATGTAACAATTTTTGAAATTAGTGGTTTGTTTTATTATCCATGAGCGACCTTAGTGAAAACTATCCATAGATAAAGCAGTAAAACATAAATATTTCAAGAAAAAAAAACAAACAAAAGTCCATAAGTAGGTCACCATTCTAAACATCGATATAATAGAAAGTCATGTTTAATTTTTGTTGAATATTATGACACAATTAAATTTAATAAAACACAAAACTTTTTGGAATGGTAATTGACTTTACATAGAAATCAGCCATCAGTGAAATCGATAAGAATGTAAGCTTAATTTCTAAATAAAAAACAAGGACAAAGACTATAGCTATGAAAATTCGTTCAAATGCGACAAATAAATTTTTTTTTTGCAATGCTTTGGATTGAAGTAAAATTCTAATAAGATGTTATTCCTTACTTGTTGATTTGAGCTTTAATCTAGTTTTTATACAATGTTTAAGTGAAGTTCTCATGTATTTCAAAAGTACTGCGGAATTCGCTTTGAGATTGACAAATTTTCTCAAGTTCAACGATTCAAATAGTATAAATGTAATTCAATTTATTTTGCATATTAGTAAAGCTACACTATTGTGGAAGGTTTTTGCAGAATATTAGACAATTATGGTGTCTACAGCTATGGTAGTTGTAATTGGACTTATTACTCTTTGTTTGTATCAACAAGAAAAAGTGGCTAGAACCTTTTTTATGAGTTTTTTTTAATATTAGAGATTAACCTCTAGTTATACTAAATTAATCTTACTTATATACTTATATACATACTTGCCCTATGTGTAAGTTGTGGCTGTACTTATTATACTTAACTATAGCTTATTTCTATTATAATTACTACATATCATGTAGAAAACCCATAACACTATGTAGCCTTTGTGTCAAGTATTTAAAGTTTTTTGCCAATCATTTTTAGTCATTCATTCTGGGCTATTTTTAGTCTGATCTTGTGGCGTATTTACAAATATCTCAAACCAATACTCCATACTGAACAATTTGGTTTATTATCTGCTTATAAATTAGTATTTTCCTACTAAATGATAGCTTTAACGTACAATTGAGGAGTGCATCGGAGCTAATACTATCGATGTTGTTAAAATAGGCTAGTTTAATGCCAATATTTGTTCTTAAATACGCAATCCAATCATTCCATTCTATACTTAAGTTTCCTAGAGGACATATTCGACCTTTTCTGTTTGTTACCATATTTGTATTCTTTTACCCAAAACAAAACTAACCGGATGCTTAACCCCTCCTCCTCGAATGAGGCGACTTTCGGTGACGTCTGCTCAAGAGAATTTGAGGTGGGTTGAGCGCCCGTTGCTTCAAATTTACCAAAGCCGCCGCTTTTTCGCTGCCCCGAGGCCAGAAAGCTACGACAGAGCCTTAACTTATGCCACACTAAAGAAGAATACAGTAGAATCCGCTTATAACGACTAATTTTCAAACGTCTGACTGCTTATAGCGTCTTAGTTGAATCAGTTTGGTTGGTTTCTCATACAATAGTATTACAAAACGTTCGCTTAATACGACTCCGGTTATAACGACAAACCGTTTATAGCGAGGTAATTTACCTGAATATAGCTCCTACTTGTCCGGTTATAACGACGAAAGTTTGTTGTTTTTCCGTAAGGTCAAGCGATCGTGTCTCAGCGCCCCGTTGATCGTTTGTTCATTGTTTCCCCGCGATTCCGAGCCACCAAACCAAATGCCGTTAATTGTCTAATTTGTGTGCGCAACAATGTCAATGCCTAAACAACGAAAGTGTGTTACTATTGAAAAAAAGAATGCGATAATTCAACGTTTAGAAGCAGGTGAATGAAATGTGACTCTTGCGAAGGAGTTTGGTGTTTCTTACTCGACCATATCAACAATATAGAATAGCAGATGTAAGATTGAAGAGCTGTTCAATAATAACGTTTTGATTCCCAAGCGAATTCGGGCGTCCACACTGGATCAAGTGGATCAAACATTGATTCTGTGGTTTAAAGTGCAACCAAACCGGAGAATATTCGTCAGTGGTCCTATCCTACAGCATCAAGCCCAGTTATTTGCTTCACATGTTCACTAAGCTAGATCAATTGCTTTGTGCCCGGCAAGATAAGTGGAGAATCAGTGCCAGTGATTCAAAGTTAGTGATTGACTTTGTACCGTTTGACCCAATTTGCGTGCAAGTTTCACAAATGACCGAATCTCTAACGCCAATGAAACTGGGTTGTTTTATAGACTAACATCAGACAAAACTTTAAAATTTAAAAGCGAAACGTGTGCTAGTGGAAAATTATCTAAAGAAAGGATAACGGTCATGGCTGCGGCGAACATGAATGGCACGGTTAAAAAAAACTTATCGTGCAAAATATGCACCAAAGGATGTGAAGGAGTCGCAAAAGACGAAAATGGTGACGATGGTGAGACTGAAGGAGTGATCGAATCCAAAGCTGCAAACACTCTTAATTCCTTCATACATTCTAATTACGAAGATGACGAAACAAAATTAACAATGTCTCGTCTTATTACGTAATTCTTATTATAAGGCAGAAGCCAATCAGAAACCGACTAAAATACACTCTTTTCAGCTGCTACCTATGTAATTTATATCTGTAAGCTTACAAAACTTTAACATGTGTCCAACATTCTGTAAAACAAACTTACTTGGTGTTTTTGCAATATATTAATTTTTCTTATGATAACATCTTGTGTATCAGTTGTATTTACTTTAATATGTGCTCTGCTATGTAGCCAAGTAGTACTATGGGTAAAATGTATAGGTACATTCGAAAATCGCCTATAACGTCGTCCGGTTAATACGACGGCAAACGTTCGGTCCCTTGGCCGTCGTTATAAGCGGACTCTATTGTATATAGTTTCTAAACTTTTATTTTCTCGATCCTGATACAATCAGATTTTTGGCCTACACTACAAATTAAATTCTAGCCATATTTATAAGTATTTCTTACGTACCACAACTTCCCTGAAATCGTCCTCGTAAATTTCTCAGACATTTCGCGAGATTTTCTTCCTACATAACTTTCAGTATGTAGGCCCAATACCTTATCTACTAGAAAGATTCTACGTTCCTGAGATACAAAATCTGAATACCGCTAGCTTAGATAACTAATCGGTCGTACATTTCCGGATCGTGCCAGATAACTTTATTGATCATGCCGCTCTCTGGTGAGACCCATAAACCTCCTTCGTGAACGTTTCCTTACTTTTTCCCCAGATTAAACCTTCGGGATCGTTTCATTACATTGTTATGCTATCATCGGCCCCACCCAGAAAAAAAAATATTTGTCTTCAAGTTTAAGAAAAAAATAGCATCTGCAGCCTCCATCAGTTTGTTTTTACTCCTCCATCAGCGGTCTTTTTTGGCCTGTTGTCTTTTTTTTTGCTAGTTGCACTTGGCAAAGCAATTCCCTCGGATATTTAATTTTCAGTCAGTTAATTAAATTTCATTTCCAGTAGTGCAATTCCATCTAAGCGCTGACTGCATAATTTATTTGAACGCACACTTTTCGAACAATCCAGCTGCGTTCCGTCGTTTTGATCTCTCATATTAAACTGACATTTCGCAGAACTCAATTTCGTGACCAACTAATTTTCGTTGATTAAGTTAATTGTTGTTTTAATTAAGGAAAACAAATCTATTTTTATATGTTGCAAATTTTACGTCACTGATCAAAGCAGTTCTAAGATTGAACTTTCCTATATTTATCAACGTTTTAAGACAATATGAATTGTTTCATGACGACGATGAGTAATATGATGAAAGTATTATTTAAATCAATAAATTATTAACAGCAAATGAATACATTCAAGATAGCTCATTACCATGCCAATGGTATTTTGCTGTATAAAGTGTAAATAGCCTGCTTTACGTGAACTTACGACATTGACGTATTTCGCATACCAGAACCCACCGTACGGAAAAAATATAATAAATTCATCATCGCAGGCTACATTTTCTACAAGACTAAACACCCAGATGCCCTGGCCAGAAATGGGTCTATCATGCTCATTAAAAAACATATGTTCCAACTTAGTGCAGATTACATCGAAGAAGTTATCATTTGTCTAAGTGAATAGTTGAGTAAAATTGTAGTTGCGTCCATTTACTGCCCACTGAGGCACAATGTTTCAAAAACAATATTCGAAAGCTTCTCTCATCGCTGGGAACCAAATTTATTGTAGCTGGGGACTTCAACGGGACTCATAGCACCTAGGATTGAAGCACCCTTCGAAACACTATAAATTTACGGCTTGGGTATATCCCATCGTCAGACACCAACAAATTTCCAGACTAATCTATAATACGACTCGACAAAGCCTCTAGTGAATTCAACCTTGGAATTACAAAAAAAAACCGTGCTGAGTTTTCACTAATTCCTGGAGAACTTTGTTCCTGCTAAAAATACTTCCAAATCGAAGTGGAAAGTGTTCAAAAAAATAAACCTACCTACCAGCAGTGAAAGCCCACTAAAGACTGCCAACGGACAAAGAACCAGACATAAAGGAAGGAAAGCCACTATCATAACAGTTTATCTCGAATCGGTTTTTACCCCTTTTTCCAAGGCAACCTGCGACTTTTCATATAAAATCAATGCTCAGGACTCACAGCCAATCAAAACTTCAGCTAAGAATGTGCAAACTATAATTTTCCTGGAAGCTTGCTCTAAAAAATCCCCCGGGAAATTATGTTATCACCAATACTACGCTCAAACAGTTCTCACCAATCGTATTGTCTTGGATTGTTAATCGCTTCAAGAGATGGCTCACCTGGAAACGGCACATTCATGCTAAAAATCAACGATTGAAGCTCAAATTCATCAATTTCAAATAAATGCTCAATAGCATATAAAAACTTTGTTTCGGCGCAAAATCGGTCTGCTGTCCTGAAGCCAATCTGGGCCTATGGCTTACAACTCCGGGGAGCAGATCGCCCATCGAATATTTACATCATTCAGGGTACCCAATCAAGAATACTTGGATCTAGCACCGGAGCGCCGTAGTACTTACGTAACGCTAATCTCCACAACGACCTGCAGATTGAAACGATTGCAGAGAAAATTAATATCCAAAGTCGAAAATATCCCCTGTAGCTTCAGTAAGTCATTCAGCATACGATTCGTAACTACTTCTAGGTAATGGCAACTAATTACCAAGGTAACCACTTCCAATATAATTTCTGCATTACATTTAACTCATTATGTCATAGGAGGTAATGTGTTGTGATTGTATTCTGTACTAGTTACAGAAACAGTTACATTGGAGTGCTTTCAGAAGTAATGATAGAAAATCAGTTCAGTAAGAGATATGCTGTAATACATTACAGAAGTGGTGATATGGTACGTTGATGTATGGTGAAAACTATGAAAATTGTAAATAATCATCTCGAAAACGTACGAGTATGCGTGATGGAAATCAAAGTGTAATTCAGAGTGTAACACACCAATAACGCTGAATCATTTAGTTGAAAAATAAATAAGTACAAAGTGTTTACAAAATATATAGACACAGATTTCATGGATGAAAAAAGACAAATGAAACAGCAAATATCACCATAAAGTTAATAAATTTTATTTATCAAAACAAGGATATAAAGTCAAAATATTCCAGCATTATTCAAAATACACTATTTTAAACCTATATTTCACTAGAAAAATCGAACACGCGTTTACATCACTTGCACAATATAACTCGCACTGTTGAAAAATACAATTTTTGCCGAACTGCGTGCATAAGAATTCCGCAGTATTTTTACAAAAATTGCGGCTACGCAGCCTCACTTGCTCGTAAAAATAAGCAACAAGTTACCTACTGCATTACTTTTTAAGAAAGGTGATGCAGTGGGTAAGTTGTTACTTGATCGCTTACTCGACAAACTCAATTACATTGTTAGTAATGGAGCTTCATGAATAATGTAGAGATGGGAAATAACTGTATACATAAGTAACACGTTCCAACGTTACATTTTCCGACGAGTAACATGTTCCAGTAACATGTTATTTTTGGAACGATGTTCCGTGAGTTATATTGGAACGCCCAACGTGTGTTATCATACACGTTACTCGTTCCAATGTAACGCACAATATCTAATACGTTGCGCGTTCCAATATAACACACAGTACGTTACGAACGTTCCAAACTATCTATCGAGTTTACTCAGCATCGTGTATTTATGCGTTCCTGTGTTTCGGTTTCGAAACTATGTGCGTTCCTGTTCCATCGCTAGTGAAGCTAAAAGCACATAGAACTAAAAATATGAGTTTTTTGTGAGCTGGTGAACAAGTACAATAAAGAGGAGGCCAATTACCGAAACGATTGTCGCATGCTCTTGAGGCCGCTTATGATGTTTCAAGCGTTTCGCTAGGCGTTACTCGTTTTTGATATGAGTAAAGCGTTCCAAAAATAAAATGTAGTTTTCCGTGACATGTTCCATTGGGAACATGTTACAGAATTGGAACTATGTTATTTAACGTGTTACGTTAAATAACGCCCAACTCTAGAATAATGTAGTACTTCCAGAATCAATTCTCAAGTTACGCCTTGCCATTTTTCCTACAGCGATATAGCAGCCCTTGCACATCATTTTAACAATATGGGCAAAATATACTGGTCTATTATAAATTTCAGCGATTGAAAAGACTTTAAATCTCTAATGTAGAAAAAACAACTTGCATCGTCAATATCTTTGGTTAACACTGATACTAGCTTTGCTCTCTCATTTTATGTCAGTAAAGTAACTTTCATCCAAAATGTACAGAGTTGCAGTTTGCACGTCAACGGAGACAGTTGTGTTCCGGGACTTTTTCCGTATCAAAGCAAAGTTTCGATAGTGATATAAAATATGTCTGGTGCCATGGAATAAGGCTTATATGCCCTTTACCCATCGCAACTTGGTGAGCCCATTCCATCTTGTCAACCTGTTCCTAATACCATCTAAATAATGGCTATCCGTGTTTGAAACGAAAGAAACGCTTGATCCGCTCAAAGTCCGCATGGCAAGTATAATACAGGCTTTGATTTTGTTTGGATCTTTGTGACTTATTTTGATAACGTATAACTGTTAATTTTTTTTGAATGTTGCACGTTTTGTGTTTCAATTAAGTTGTATTTTGTTTTCTTTTTTAAATTTTGTTGCTTTATTTGATGTTCAGCGTTATAGTCATGCAGGATTTTCAATTGAAATATTTGCGGGCTATGAAGGATTTTTTGTTCGTTTCACTGTCACTTAACCACGTTCCTTCCACTGTCACATGTCACTTAACCAAGTTTGGAAGTCATTGAAACTATGGTCGTTTCTGATACTAGTATCGATCGGTATAACATACCTGGCTATTTGTTTATTATTTATTTATTTATTAATATATATTCAACAGACATATCCAATTACTGAATATTATAATATCATCATAAATCATAATAAAATAATAAACAAATAAAAAAAGTAATAAAATATAAAAAAAACAAGGAACATAATAATCCTAATTGAAAAAACAGAATCAAGATAAATATAAAGAAGAAAAAAAATAAAAAGAAGTAAAATCAAGTCAAAAAGTACAAACTAAAAAAAAAAAACATTAAAAAGAGAGAAGAAAAAAAAGAAAAACTACAATAAGTTGCGTACTGTAATACAAAATATGAGTTTCTTAAAAAGTTTTAAAAGCACGGAATGTCGGCGGTAGAAACCCAAACTGTAAGTTATTGTGTTGCCTTGGTAACCGCAATAGTGGAGAAAAAAAAGTATATAAAAAATGAACAAAAGTCATCTAGTGGAACGAATAGCACACTGACACCGACAAAATGCTTGATTTCAATGCAAAAAAATGTGGTCAGACACTCTTTCAGCACAAGCTCGGCGAGCAGACACGTTGAACTTTTCAACGAGCAGTTCAATTCGCAGCAGCTAGTGGATTGCCCAATAAGAATGTCTGATGCGTCTGGGCACAATCCAAATCTTTTAGATATTTTTCACCTCTCACCTAGATAGATATTTGTTTCTGCATTTATTGGCAATTTGGGCCATCACTTGATCACAGTACACTTGAACACGTCTTTTCTAATTTTTTTCTTCCTCAGTGTGAGTGGTAAAAAAAATCTGTTTATCAGATCCCCGGGTGACACGAGGTATGTAAGGCTGAACTCACTACAAAAGTGCCATCTACAAGCCCATGAAGTTCCGAGTCTTGACCCACCTTAGCACTGCTTCCACCTTGTTGTGCTGACTCACCTATTGGTAATCACGGGTTTGAAAAATTACCACAGCTTATGGGTCAGTAAGACAGCCCTCCTCCTACTTTATGCGCATTACTTTCTCAATGTATGTTCAGAAAGCGCGCCAGTTATCCTCGTATCCATCCACGATTGTCCCAGGCGTTATGTAGCTTCCGCCATAACCGACTTCTTATGAAGTGTAATGTTTTCTTATTCCCGCACGGTTTCAACAGTAAGTAGTAAACCCACCAAAACCTCATGGTTTAGTTAAGAATGTGAAGGCTCTTCTGAATGATTTATAATGATTTAGAAGGGAGTATTCAAAATTAACAAACTATCTTCGTCTGAGGAATCGAAAACAATTTTTACAAAGCTGCTCGCAAAAATGCAAATCCACTATCAGAAGAGTTAAATTTCAGTTTGATTAAAATATTAGACAAAAGTTTCTTGCAAGCAAGAAATGATGCAGAGGTTTTTAGTCACTTGTTAAAAAGATCACGAACAACTTCTCCGGTTCTTCAGTGCCACCTCTTCTTCCTGGTGGTAACCTACTTACTAAGTCACTGGATAAAGCTAGCATCTTTGCTGAGATTTTTGCTACAAACTCTTACAACCCACCTTCATCGCTGAATCCTCCTAGTCCTTTAACCCTAGAACTACAAACCTATTTTTTTTAACTGTAAACTACAAACCGGGGTAAATATTTACCCCACGGGTTTTTTGCTCGTAAAATCGTTATGAAAGCAGTAATGTGACTAATAAGTACATATTTTTTTTCGTTTTTTATGCTACAGGGATAAGTAGAAAGTAAATTTAATTTTATTAAGGTTTAGCTGGTGAAAAATTCATTTGAATAGCTAAAAGTGCTGGAAAACGGTTAAAACGTCATTTAACACACAAAAATTTATAAAAAATTTTCTTCACAACCGATTTTAAAATTTCCAACTGGATTTTAAAGAAAATACATAAGACTTTGAAAAAAAAATTCCATCACGATGTTCTGTCAAAAAGGTATATTTATTTGGGACTCTGAAAATTATAAAAAATTGGGAATCTGATCGAGTGAAAAGTCAAATAAAAATATTGGCTATCAAAAATTTACTTCGGTGTCTGTCATGCAAAATACAAAAAAAAGAGAAATTTGATGCATATAAAAAAAAGAAAATCGAAAGTAAAGTTACTATTATATAATATATAAAATATAATATATAAAATATATTATATATTTTATGTTACATAATATACATATATAGTTTTAAAATTTAAAGTTAAGTCTCGGATTCCGACAAAACTTTCACCAGTTCATCGACGCTTTTCAAATTGTATTTTTTCGCCATCATCTGCCGAAAAAACAAAATTCACATCAATTTTTTTGCTACTCTCAGTGTATGGATACTGAAAATATGAAAATAATCGCCGCAAATTATAAATCTAATGTTTTATGGTAAAATAAATTTATAATACGTGAATGGAATTTATTTTAGTACAAAAGAGAGAAATACCTTAACTACACAAAATACTAACAGGAACTATAAACCGGGTTAGATATCAACCCCACTCAAGCTTTACGTCTTCACTTCGCCAAAGTAAACAAGATACTGATGGGTCTCGCGATCTCGCGCTATTGTTAGAAACTTAAACTAAATTATGGTATAGTTTTTCAGTCGATAGTCGTCACTTATGGACTTAGAAACATAGTTCAATATTTGTCTGGGGTAAATATCTACCCCGGTTTGTAGTTCTAGGGTTAATACTCGTATGCACTTTCAAGCAAAGACGTCTATTGTTCCGGACTAGAGAGGTATTGAAAATACTGTACAAGCTGGATATTTCCAAATCTGCCGGACCTGATGGTATTTCGCTACTAATACTAAAATGCTGCGTCTCCGTTTTGTGCAAACTACTTAACCTGCCACATTCGACTAGAACATTCCCTTCCGCAAGGAAGCTTGCACACGATCAGCCCGAACCTAAAACGCGTAAGCCTGTGATGTTCTAACTATTGATCAATTGCAATCGTTTCGGTTCTCTCTAAGGCGTTTGAACCACTCGTAAATGCTAAATTAATGAAATATTTTGAGTCGAACAATCTTATCAACGACCGCTAGTATGGTTTCCGTTCTGGGCGCTCCACTAGGAACTAACTTACATTTCTCAATCAGAGATGGAATCGCTCTCTTCATAACTTTGGTGAAGCAATGGTTGTTTCTCTTATTTCGAAAGTTTTTGAAAGAGTCTGAGCCCCAGCTCTATTAGCCAAGCTTGTACATTAGGTCTTCATTCCATACTTGTCAAGTGGATTGAAAGTTTTCTTGTAGATTGTTCCTTGCAAGTTGTTCTGGAAGTACTCAACTTCTGTGTCCAAACCAGAAATACCGGGGTTCCGCAAGGTACGGCTCTCTCACCAACACCGTTCTTTTTATTTATAAATGATGGCTTTCTTCTACTTTCAATCCGGTTCACAGTTTTGCAGACGGCAGCACTCTTGACGTCGCACAATCTTTTAGCAGAGTGGCTGACTCTCACAGGAACGCTGCTTCTGTTGGTAGATATTGGATGTTTGCATCGGTAAACAAGGACATATTGTTTAATACGTCCAAAATTGAATGCTATCGTCTTTTTTCCAAGCTTTGCTCTCCTTTTACTAGCCATTGTATGTGTAGATATTTCTAAGTCAGCTTCGCTGAACCTGTTAGGTTTTAATATCTCCAGCAAACTAAGCTGAACCGGCCACATTTTCCAAATTGCAAAAAATGTCATAAAATACCTAGGTTTCCTTCAGATAGGCAAGAAATACTTTACTCCATCAGACATAGCGAAAATTTACAAGACTGTCGTAAAAACAAGACTTGAGTATAGCTCCCATATATGGGCTGGGGCAGGCCGCACTGCTTTAACGGAACTTGATAGAATTCAATGCAAAATGTTGGCGGTGAAAGCATTACTTCACGTATTGAATCCCTTGAACATCAAATGGGTTGCCTTTTTGTTTTTATATCGCTATTACTATGATAATTGTTGAACCGAAATATCTAGTCTGATTCCTTGCAGAGCATTTCCTACGCGCAATACCCGAGCCTCTCAGCGCTCTCACTCTTATACCATTTCGATCAGTGCCAGTAGTGCCGTTGAATTTCACGGTTCTTTTTTATCTAGATCAAAACGATTCTGGAGCAGCCTTCCATCCTTTGTTTGCTTCACCGACTAAAAGCCACAGAACCGTGCACCGTTTCCCCCTGCAAATCCAACCCTTCCTCTATCCCTTTCCTTTACTTTCACATCGCTTGTCCTACCTTATCAGATTTTAAACCTGACTGAAGTTTCTTATAGGAAGGTAACAATTCAATAACGCTATTTTTTTAAATAGTTTAAATAGGTACAAATATATTGAGGAAAAATTTAAATTTATTAAAGTATAAATGATAAAAAGAAAAAAAAGATTTTTGCACGGTTCTGTTGCGAAGAGCACAGAGTGATTACAGGAAAAAGCGATTTTTGGTAATACACATTTTTTTAGATCTATTTTGGGATTTTTCCCCACATATTTTGAATATATTTATAATAAATTTTTTTGTGTTTAAAAATGTGATACTAGTTTGATCATAGGACATTAATGTGACAGTTGTATGACACAAGGTTATTCATGCTACCAGTATTTATCGACTTTCTAATAAATATTTGTAATTTGCAGAAACAGGAGTTTTCTGATGCCGCGAATGCTATCCGTTGGACGATATCGTTTGTTCAATTATTAAAACGTCCAATAATTGATATCTCGTCTGTTAAGTTTTATGCATTGTTCAAAATTTTCTCTTCTTCGTATAATTCATTTTGTTTTTATAACGGGTTACTAGCTTATTAAGATAAACATTTCTGAAACAAATTTCAGCTTATTTACCAATTCCGACATTTGTTTAGTTCAAAATATGTTGGGCCAATAAAAAGAGGTTCAAGCTTTATTCATAATATGTTTATCTGATTCTTATATTTTTCACCAAAGAAGTCAAATCACATAAGTTATTTATATCTTAAGCACGGAAATGTAGAATAGTTTTCATCAAGGTAAGCCTAGTTAATGAATAAATCAAGCAAAGTGGATTACAAACCCACACTTCAATCATTGCCGAATCAGCAAGTTAATAATTAATTACCTCTAAACATATTGATGAGGGTGAGTTTCTTGGCCTAATTTCTACTCGAAACACTAACTAGTATAATTCTAGGCTGATTTAAATAACATCTATGTAATACAAATATATATCCGAAACACACTAATTCGAAGTGTAATTTACTCTGGTAAGAACCGAAGAAGAGATAGTGTTTGAATTTTGTCCTCAGTCTATCCTCCTTTCTAATAATAATCATAATTGTGACGAGACTATATATCACTGCTTTATACGCACAGATATTGTCTTGGAGAGTTAATACGAAGAATCAACATATATCATGGAACTTTATCACAACAACTTTCCTCAGCTTTAAATGCACAGCAACTGGCCGAATGCCGCAAAAGGGTTAACGGTGCTATTGATGCCTTTGTACATCGCTATTGTTGTTTTCAACCCAAGCAACGAAAACAAAAAGAAGGGTTTTGTTGGGTTTAATAGTGAGGCACGAAGATACAAATGATAACACGATAAATTTATATAATGGACTGGAGGGATGTATGCGAACCTGGCATTTCCGGCTACCGATGAAGTGTCGACGGTAGGAGGAAATGGCCATCTAGAATAAACCGAGATGAGACAGAAATTGATGACTAGAATGTCTTGGATTGTCATTGCGATGCTGCGGCTACCGGGAGTGATGAGTGGGATCGTAATCCGAAGTGTGATGACAAGGGGACGGAGGTCCGTTGGCCACATCCTGACCAAACATTAGATCTGATGCGTAAGAGGATTACACGACATTTGAGATTCCTATCATAATTACAAATCCGAATACTTACTCAATTACCATGAGTAGATCGAAATAGAGATGGTGTCGACAGTTTCTGAGTTTGATAATTTCATTGTATCTAATGTGCCACCTCGATGGTGAGCATTCGAATGTCCTCACTTGGCCTGGACTGGACGGAGAGATACTGAATTCACATAAAGCATTTCATTTAAATTAAGATTATATTAGCCGGAAGCTTTGACCATCAACACCCAGAGTTTGGGTATTTTCGATTATGGTCCGGTTTGTAAATGTTATTTAACATAATGGAAATGTATGAAGGAAAACATCACATCCAATTTACAGCTCGCCGATACATAAATACGACCTCGGATAACATGGTACGTGGGAAATTTGATCCTATTTCAAGGAAGCTCTTGTTACATTAAGGCATGCATATATGTCTTGTATATAAGTCTATGTTTTCTGTTACTCTATTTGAGTCCTCACCCAGGCCGATATCAGTAGTTGAGTAAACGAACCCTGGTTTGCACTTTGATTAACATGACAACTTATGGATACGAAGATAGTATTGAAAATACGTTATTGGTATGGAATGTTTATTTGCAGCTGGTTGAAGTCGAATCATGCTTAAGAACAATGAGTTTGACCTGGTTATTTTAAGATAATTCATTAAATATGATATAAGCACCCAGAATTGATCAATTTGTAATTGCTTGTCCACTGTTGATAAAAAAACCAAATGGATAATGCATAAGTTAAGCCCAGAGGTCGAATGAATGATAGAGAAGAGTTTCTCTTTCCGTCTAAAGACAAGCATATAAAGCTTTCCTTTTGCTCGCATAAGAAATCTGCTAAGTCAGGAAATAATTCGATGTGCTAGTATTTCTTTAAAAACTTTGTTTTGACATGAACATTTATAGCATTTTTTATTACCAATACCAAAACATAATGTTAAAAAAATCAATGAGAGAGGAATCGTGTAGAAAGTAACAAAGACACAAAGTACCGTAAGGACTTATTTTTCGTTTTTGATTTCAAATTTGCTTCGAGAGACTGAGAGAACCCCTGGAAGGTTTGAGCAACTTCTGATGTGTGTAATGTAACTAAGTCATATTCGCATTTTGCTAAATTACTTTGTGCTGTTAATAGCTACAAATTCAGAGCACCTCGGCAATTTAGTTTCGAGATCGTTTATGGCCGCAAAAAATTGAAAGTTCGTGATCCAGAGAGTCGACTGATTTGATTTCCTGCGACATACAAGGTGCACTATATTTTATGTCGGTGTATAAACATTGAATAACTTTGACATTTGTCAACCAACTGACTTGATAGCACATGTTTTTGAAATGTAAACTCAGTACTATCTTAAGCATAGTACTGAGTTCGAGTTCACGTGAAATTTTGACATGTCTCCATTATCTGGTCATTCTTTCGAGCGAAAATTTTGCCAAAGGAGAAAAGCAGAGACAATGCTGATTTCTGACGGATAAAATGTCAAGAATTTCACTTTTCGATCGATTTTCTTATTGGAAAGACATTTGCATTGCTCCATTTACAAATTGAAACACCAAATGTCACTTTTTCGCTCGAAAGAATGAACTGCACAAACTAAATTGGCGTGAAATGATTGGAGACATGTTTCAGTGCCATCTACGTTTTCAACGCGAAAGCAACTTCAAAGCAACTTTTCATGCTAAGAACTTAGTACAACTCTTGCTTATTTTCAAGCTAAATTTTCGCCGAAGCAGATTTCACGTGAAATTTTGTATGAAAATTACTCGTGAAATCGAACTCAGTACTATGCTTTAACCGTGAATCGCTTCACACCGAAATGGTGCGCCGAAATAGCGACGCTGTACATTGAAATTAGTCATGCATAACTCAACGTGCATACATTGAAATTAGTCGTGCATAACTCAACGTGCATATTCCAACTAAATATCGTGACCAACAAGCACCGTCGTCGTTTGGTGCCAACTTTGCATTTGTTTACGTATTAGGTACAATTAACACAAAGAATATATTCGACAGACCGTCCTCATCACTGGTAAACGGCCAAACAGTCGTTCAAACGGTTGACGCTGAACCTGATTTTCGGAAGCAAATTTTAATGACCGACAATGCTCATTTCCACACTCTCTGGCGGCGTTACTAAGCGAAATTGCCGCATTTGAAGAACGGAAAATTCACACCAGATCTATAGAACGCTATTGCGCGACCAAAAAGGGACTGTTTGGGCTGGCATTTGCACCAAAACCATCATTGGGCCATATTTTGTCAGCTCAAACGAAACAGTCGATGGAAATCGATATCGGTGCCTCATTACATATGTCTGCCCGAAAATAGTAAAAAGGTTTGAACGGTTACTTGTTCTAACAATATGGTGATCCATGCTACACTGTAAATCACAGATATAAGAGAAAATGGATTAGAAATCGAACGAGAGAAATGGGCCAATTTTCGACTTTCTGTTTACTGGTGTGAGAATGAGGTACGGGTGTGTGCCCTACACAGCTCATACGGCAAAGCCAATGTGAAAAAACCACGAGAGATCGCCATTTTGAACGTCGTTTGACATTTCTTTCCCAGAACAGACGAGTGGAGATTAAAATGCTTTTTCTGAATAAAATTAATTATGATTTCACACAAAAAAATATCGTTTCGAGAAAAACCCGCTTAAAGTTTTTTAGCAAGTTTGCCTTGGGATAGCTTTCTTGTTTGTTCATCTCAGCCAATACCAATGATAATAAGGTTTTGAGGTCGCTAATGACGAATCTGAAGTCAAATTAATAAAATGCAGGGTGGCGGATCCAATACGGCGGATCAAAAAAATTTGCATCTGCCAATTTGGACCAAAATATCAATATGAAGATTTTCGTGGTCCTTTTCGCTCCATTATACTTACATTAGGATCTAAGTCGGCTATTCCTGTGCCGTATAGGAATCCTTCTTCGATTTCAAATCGATCCAGGTTGGCCTGTTTCGGCAGACGTTGCGCGAGGCGGGCGTTTCGTGCAGCGGGCGATATTCGTCGTTAAGGATATGTAATTTTCTGACGCATCGGTTATTTTTCGGATGTGCTGCCACCTAAAGTGTATTCCAACACGAACAAGTATACGATAGTACAGATCGTAATTATTTCCGGTACATCGAAACCCATCTGAGGCCACGCGGTGAATAAGCTACACCTGAGCGTTCCCCAGCACGCGTGAGATAAGTGCGTTTGAGACGCTCTAATGCGATGAATATGTTCCAAATTGGAATATCCTTTTGCACACATATTCTGCACGTACCTAGCTTTCATTTTTTGTAAACCAAAAAAATCGATATGTTTGAAAAAATTTGGATTAACCTCCCCTTAAGGATAGGAAATAGTAGGCAGCCTCTGCAAATATCTTGTCACTTCGAACATCTTTTGAAATTGCACAAGTCCCCGTGGTATGACAGCTGAACAATTAGAGCAAGAGACTGGCTGCAAAATTATGATTTGAGGAAAAGTTTCGATGAGAAAACATCGGGGACTTCTTTTTCGCACTGGCTGGCTACGGTGATAGTGCAATCCAAGTGCAGCAAAGATTTTAAAAAGAAAAAGGAAACATGTACAAATTACTTCCGCAAAATTTTGTTTAGCTCATAGATATTCTCGGTGTGTGTATACGGTTTACGGAGTCAAGCGACAAGAAAGTTTCGTATCATACCGTGCTATATCAGATTTATTGACTACATTTGTTATTTAGATTGAGCTATTGAGCTTGTTAGTTCGGCGTAGAGTAAGTTCATGTTTTGATCCGGTTTGTGAGTTTAAGTAGTAGTCTATCTTGTGGGAAACAATTGGCTTCAGAAGACCTATCAATCGTAACATGAGTCAAAATCCGGCCATATATATAAGAACTCCATGCTAATTGAACAGAGGTTGACAGAAGGAAGAATGTTAAGTGGCAATTTCTCGCCAGGATTTACCGACAGCAAGTGGTTGACGAAATTGTCGGGCTGCGTGTTTCACAGTTGCTTTCTCAACATGTATTTGGAATAACAAGAGTTGAAGCGATTTATACTTGTTATGTGTTGAATTTTGTCAGAGCAACGATCGCAGCGCCTGGAGGTGAGATCTTCTAAAATTGTTAGACAGCCTGGTCAATGTAACCCAAGTTGGCACGCGAGATAGAGCAGTGATGAGCCAAAATTGACAGACTCACTCAAGAGTATAGTGCAGTGGCTGGTATTTGATTTTCTGGGCAAAGTGATACATTTTGTAGATGTGTCGACTGCTATCTCTTCATTCCCAATATTCAGCAATTGTTTTGCGAAACGTTCATTGGATGCATCATTTTGTAGTTGGACACGCATATTGGTTTTCAAATTCAACTACTTGACATGGCGCCATAGAACTGATGATTTGAAACATGCATTAAGCTCATCAACCTATGTTGACCGTGGTATAATTGGCAGAGCTGGTCTAAAATCAAATGACAAAAAAATTTGTGCTGCACCGAAAGGCTGCCAATTTCCTCTGAAATCTTTCAGTGTACGATGAAGTGCTTTTAATGCTTTTTTGTTGACATTGCGCATTGGTTACAATCATTTGGGGCAGTTAGCATTTTGGGAGGACTTTGCCCATTCCGGAATTTTCGGTGATATTGCATTTTGGCCTATCAGTGGTTGTTTCAGTGCAAACCAACGCCTCATTATACACGTTTGGCGTGAATTATATGACTGGATTCGTTGCTTGCAAACGATGTAATATATCTACACCCATGTTATTTTGAAAATTGTTCGAAAGATGTTTCGGATTGGATGGGAAACACGTTGTCAATACTATCACAAATCACGTGAGTATTTACTGTGATTGAGCAGTATTCTATCCACCAGCGAGTGCTTGTCCCAATGGGTACTGTTTTCAAGAAGATTTATTTTTTGGCATAAATGACACATATTTTCAGTTCTTGAAGGGAACTCGTCCCACAAATCTTAATTAATAGTATTGGCAAGTAAAAACCTTCTTGATTGTTTGTATGAGCCGTATACAGAGGGCCTAAAGTGCCGGACGAATATAAATTTGGATGTCCTTCAATTGGTTTGTCCTGTTTACGGCGTTGCAAATTCTCCGCTGATGCATTCTATGTGTAGTATTTTAGCACTTCGGGGGTAATGCTCGCAGACCTTTTTTCTCTCGGCTTCAGACGAAAATTGATAAATCAATATCCGTTTGAAGGGCATAACTGTCGACTATGCTATCAAATTTGCTAAATAATAAGTTCCTCGGCATACAACGTGAAATTAATGAATATTTTTTTATTTAAAAAAACATAAAAACATCACTTGTGCAGTACTTTTTCAGAACTGACTCTTGATGGGCCAATATTAAATTGCCAGCTACGGTGAAATTCAACTTGTTTGGCTGTGTTATACATAAAATTTCATAAAATTTAATTTAATTTAAAATAACCACAGGTTGAATGCCGTGGGTTAATATAAGTAAGAGAGAGAGAGAGGAGTGGATTGACGTACATATGTTAACTTTGGAAATATTTTGATATATTCAGTGAATTTTTCTACCCCAGCACTTTTAAATATATCTAGTAACAAAATACTTCTTGTATATTGTACTCAATGTTTATGCAATAGATTTATCAAAATTATTTACCAAAAGTTTGTGAGTACAACATAAAATATAGCTGACCCATCGAGCATTGCTGCGATCTCGGAAGAAAAGAAATTAAAAAAAACTTGTTATTTGCGCTTTTTTGCACACTTGGGCAGGGTAAGTTAAGGTAAGTATGGATAATTTCATTGAATACAGCAAAAATCGCTGCCGCTGTAACTTTGCTGCGCCAGCGATTGTTGTTGTATTCAATGAAATTGCCTATACTTAACTTATCCTGCCCAAGAGTGCAAAAAACTCACTTATTATAGGAAACAATTTAATTATTAATAGTGTAGTTTTAATTCTATTTATTTATTTGAGCGCTTGTGGATACACGAAATTTTTTGTTTTTCCGAATAAAACGAATAAATTGAGTTGTCCACGCGAAAGGCATGGATTATCCAAATCTAGTCCACACTCTTGCAGCGATTGTCCTTGTTTGAATTCAAATTAAAAACGTTTGAATTGTAAACGTTTGAATTCAAATTAAATATCTCTTGGGGTAATTAGAATACGTGGCTACAGTACATATTCCCCTTTGAATTTCCCATTCAAAATATCAATTTTTTCACCGAAACTATTGTTGCGAAGTCAAGGTATATTGATATATAAAAAAGTCGTATAGTTTCGTATCGATCAGATGAATGGTGTAGTAATTCATAAAGAACAATCACACATACATTGATTTTTTTATGTATAGATAAGTCTATTCTTTACCTTCCCGGATTAAAAAAATTTTTTGGTAAAAATATACGCCTGTAGTGTCAGAATAGTTGTCGATAACCAGGAAAGTAAAGAAACGCATTTCGGGTAAAAACTGGCAAAACAAGATAATGAGCCAAATGTGAAGACTCCTTTTATATCTTCGTTTCCCAAAACCAATACGAAATTAATTAGCTGCTGGACTACTTGACAGACAGCGACACTTTACCAGCAACCGCCACCAAAAAAAACTTCGAATAATACCAACCAAAATCAAATTAAAAAAAACCCAGCGCATCAGAACCGCTAGAAACACTAATGTTCGAAGAACAGAAGAGGATTTGTGCAGATTTTGAGTGTGTATTCTACCACTACTTACTTTTCCTACTTAAAACGAATACACCCAGAGTAATAATGGAATCTAAGCTTATTTTAATTTCGGTGACTTCATCGAAAGCTACTGCGGTAGACAGGTGTTTGGTGTTGCCATCCGAAAAATGTCCAGAGCTTAGAAAATTTAAACAATGTTTACTTATTTTCATTGTTTGCAATGAAAATACTTAAGCATTTACTTAAGCATTTATCGGAACGAAAATAACAAAAAAGTCTAGTGCTAGCAGCCCTTTGCTAGCACCGAAGTCAAAAATATATCGCATCTGCCCTACGTTGAAATCAACCTCTTCTGCGAATTTCGTATTGATCCGATGACTGCATTGGAAGTTATAGGGATGCAAAAAATTTAGGGTTTACGGAAAAGTTTTTAAATTTTCTAGATCTTGATATTTGGTGCTTATTTTCACTATAAGATCACTACGGTTGGAAAACTCTAGGCTAAAATCGCTTACTAAGGTGTGAAAAAAATACAAAAACAACCATAGCTGGCAGCCATATCATTATATTGAACTAAAATTTCTAGTTAATATTGCCTACAATAAGTTTAATTTGCCATTTGAATTTCGTTATGATTCAATGACTATACTGGAAGCTATAGGGCAAAGAGCTTTATTTTCCTGAGGAATTTTCAAAATTTAAGACACCAAATATACCATACCTGGCAGTTCCAACCGAATTTTTCAACCAAATTTGTACAAAACGTGGTTTAAAGTACTGTTCAGCTACTGTGTGAATTTTGTCAAAATCAAATGATTGAATCAGAATTTATAAGGCCAAAAGCAGTTATTTTTCTCAGTGATTTTTCAAGATGGCACCACTGGCACAAAATTGCAGGTATTTAAAAATCGCTTCTATCAGACTTGGTCCTACTTAAGGCCAATACATTCTTTAAATTTCAACTAATTCTGATTATCGGATCGTGTGTTTCCAAGAACAGAAGTTTTTGATGCTAAAAATATAGGTAAATTGGGAAAGGGTAACCAGGCGTGCCCTTTGTAAAATTTCAATTTTTTTGTCTTTGGTTATAGAAACAAAGCATAAGAATTGTTTAGGAGTAACTTTTTTTTCCAAAAAACGATAATTTTTTAGGAGATTCGATAATTTAAGGTTTTCATTTTCAGCACCTGCCCTAGCTTCAGGGTTGCCAACATGCTCATTGAAAGCTACACAACTTAATAACTAAATAACACCAATATGTTCTGAAAGTTGCAGAATAATTGAATAGCCCTGTCAAAAGTTATCGTAATTTAAAAATGTTCAAATTTTCCCGTTCTCATTTTAGGCACCTAGCGCACACATGAGGTTAAAAAATTCCAAAACATTATCCGATTCACATGTAAAACACGTTCAAAATCTATTTTTTTTTTTTGCTTGATTTTCGCAAAAAATATTTGTGGGCGGAATAATAGGTATATTAAAAATATCACTAAAATGGCTGCCGGCGCCAAAGGGTTAAATATGTTTGATATTTAGTGAGGCCTAGATCTATTCTGCATGTACACCAATGTATTCTGAAAGTTTCAGCTGAATCGGATGGCGCGTTCCCGAGAGTTAGTCACTGAATTTTTTGATTATATATATATATATATATATATATATATATATATATATATATATATATATATATATATATATATATATATATATATATATATATATATAAATATATATATATATATATATATATATATATATATATATATATATATATAATATATATATATATATATATATATATATATATATATATATATATATATATATATATATATATATATATATATATATATTATATATGGAAATATGAATTTTTGGCCGAATCGATTTTAATACTAATGTTCTTCTTTTTACATAGTAAAAATGAATAATACCAACACAAAGCTGTCAGATACCTGTTTTTTGTTCAGTCGATTGCAATTTTAAGTCGGGTTGAAATGAAATAAGTTCAAAACATGAAAGCATTTGATTATCAGTGTATCGTTTAACTATAACACTTTTTACAGATGTTTTCACTTCTAAGAATCAGCTTACGATGAAATAATAGCGCATATAAACCTAAACTATTAGATCAGCATTTTTACGACTTCGTTTTTAACGTACATTTTCGAAAAATCACAAATGTATATTTTATGGAAATGTTATGATGCCCATATAAATAAACCAAAATAATTGGTCTTGAATACAACTAATAGAAACGTTAGAAAATCGCTTGGTATATTGTGTTGTTTTTTGTGCTTGTATTACATTTCCAAAGGCTCAAGGCTTTAACAAGGACGAAAATTGTCCTTGCTTGTTATCGATGTTACATTGATCTGTCAGTCTCTGTATGTTTTCAAACAGACCGTTTTTAAAGTCGGAGCGAAAATCTTACTTTGAATTTCCCGCTGAGATTAGTTTAAAGGCAAAATCATTGAAAAAACACATGTATTTAATTCAATCAAATATTATGAACCACCATTACAAAATTGATCAGGTCTTCATAACTTGATTTGTATCTGGGTTTCGACAGTGGTTTGAATGATCTAAATAATACCCTTCTGGGCATTTTATTGCACATCAAATATAGTACGACTATGTATTTTGAATGTGTTAGTTTCCGCAGAGATGCAGCAGAGGATTCTTTGAAATCCCCATGAACGTCAAATTGAAATTCTCTGGTTGGCGGCAACGCGGTGTCTTCTGCGCGTCCATGTAACAGGCTAAGACCTTGGTGTACTCCATTTTGAATATGCTTTACATTTTTGTCAACTATACACTTAAAATGATTAAAAACCTGCCCAATACGGCCTCTTGGGGCTACTTCCTCTTCACTGAGACACGTACTGTGAATTTTTCCCAAGAAACACAAAATAAAAAAAAAATAAAAACACTTTGAATTCCATTTCTTTCTAGATTCTAGGTAAGTCGGAATTTATCAATCTTAACTGATGAAACACTACTTGCTTACTGATTCTCGTACTCTCGATAAATTGTATAAGTATGCTAAGCGTAATCAGTAGATTCCAATGTATGTTTACAAGTAACATAAAACTCGAATCGAAGATGGAGAGATCACGGGCACAATCAACAATTCAAGTCCGTATTTTGATCATAGTATATTTTCAAACAATTGATTGCTTTTAACACATATTTTGCACAGACTTAGAAGTGAATATTTTTTATTCGGCTAATATTTTTTAAATATTTTGCAACATGCTATTTTGTGATTTCAGAGATTTCGTGAAACTTCATGTGGTAAATGAAATGCATATCCGTCGGAATAAAATAGATTAGCAAAGAGTTAGTAGACAGCCAATAGTATATTCCTTGACTCACTGGCAGTCTTAAATTGATTTACATACAGACTGACCCACGATTATTTTCATTGGTAAAACTGAAAATCAATAATCGAAATAGTCTTTAAATCTTTTCTTAAGCAGTGGTAGATATTTATTTGCGCGCATCTGAAAGTGTATCATAAATTGTGCTCTCCACTATCAAACATATATAAGGTAGTTCCTAATGAACATGTTTACCTTAATTCAAGCATTCTTTGTTATTTTCTAAAGTTTTTCATTCTTTCAAAGTTTCACTATACACGAATCGGCTCTTCTCTTCTTTCGTTCGTCAAGAGACTGCTTGTCAATATTCCTCCGTTGCATGCTGGGCCAAGGAATTTAATCTGGGAAGATCATTCAGTGAAGATGAGCATCACGAAGGAAGTCCATTCAGGTTTCTCTCTGAAGGTAACGTGAAAAGAGTCGAAGATGTCGTGTAGGTAAATCGAAGAGTGACCATCAGACATATAGCTAGGGTCACAGAGATTTCGCATGGCAGTCGTTGCCCACGGATTACATTTGAAGAAGGTCTCTGCGCGTTGGGAGTCGAGAATGTTAGCCGACGGCTAGAAACAGATACGAGTCAACATTTCGAGGGTGAATCTCAAAAAATTCCAGACAGATCAGGAGAATTTTTGCTATGTCTCGTGATCATCGATGAGACTTGGATCCATAGTTTTGATCCAGAAACCAAACAACAATCGATGACGCCGAACAAATTCAAAGTGTCAAGCTTGGTGGGGAAGGTTCTGGCATCAGTTTTTGGGACGCTGAAGGAATTATTATGGTGAAATATTTGAAAAAGACAGCCGCTATATCAGATTTTTACTCTGCATACTAAAAAAGAAACGCGGGAGGCTATTGAGGGAAGAAAAAAACGTGGCAAACCACGAGCCGGAGTGCTGTTGGATCAAGACAGCGCATCGGCTCACAAGGCTGCACTTGCCATGGCTACAATTCACGAAACGAACGGACTGCTTGAACATTCGCCCTATTCGCCAGATCAAGCTCCCAGTGACTTCTACCTCTTTCTTCGGCTCACGGAACACCTTCGGGGCAAGAAATTTGAAGATGATAGCGAATTGATGGCGGCTGTTGAAACGTTTTGCGAGAGTAGAGACAAATTATTTTTTAAGGGTATCTTGGGTTTGGAAAAAGATGGACGAAATGTATTAACTTGTTAGGAGACTATGTTGAAAATTGTTTTTTTTTTTTAAATTTAATCACCTTGGTTTATATTGATTGTCATTACTTTTAGATCAACCCTCGTATCTCAAATATTCTCTCTTTCACTGTAGCAAAACCTACCTCTCGCAGGTGCATAATAGAGAAAATTCGAAAAGAAATTATAATCAGCCAAAAATTTTCAAAGTAAAAAATGTCAATTTTGTAACGGAATCCATGGATTTTGAAAATACTCGACTTATAGACAAGTGAACAACAATTACCGGAAGCGAAATCATTTTGCAGTTGAGTACAACAAGAAAGGAATTGATTTCGATAAATAATGGTTTTTTGCTGGAAGCGATTTGCGGCAATCGTGTACGTCGTTTGTGGTCTCAAGTAATTCGGGTCGGTGACTTTTTGACTAAGTTTTTACTCGATACAGGAGCAGAGGTTAATGTTTAGCCCGTAAGATTTTTAAAATATTTTTTAAATATGCCAGTATAATGAACAAATGCATATCTGAAAGCCTATGGTGGAACAAAATTATTGACGGAAATTTCCCAACCCTAGGTAATGTACAACCTGGGTTAACTTTACTGAATTTTCGAAGAAAATTCAGTATTTAACTCGCTTCGCAGAAAATTCATATTTCTTTATATATATATATATATATATATATATATATATATATATATATATATATATATATATATATATATATATATATAATATATATATATAATATATATATATATATATATATATATATATATATATATATATATATATATATCAGCAAAATGATTAAGGGAGATAATCTGTGGCCAAACCGATTAAGCCGAAACTTTTGGTGGGCGTAGATGTATATAGTGGGTAGATCCATAACTTGCTAGAATTCAGATATCCTAAGTCCTTTGATGGTGGCGGCATTTTAGTGAATTTTCAAGTACTCCTATGTTTCCAAGCAGTGTAAATTTTTGTTAAAAAAAGTATTGGGAATGAAAATCTATTATGTTCTAAGATTGCTTATGATAAATAATCAGAAATTTTCAGCCGTGTGTGGGTGTTGAGTGCCAAAAAGTAGGCAAGGACTTTTTTGTAAATTTTAATTTGTCATAACTTCTGACAAAAATATTACATCATCGTGAAAATTACAGAGCGTGTTGATGTTGTACAAGACTTAACACATGTGAATTTTCAAGATAGTGTGGGTAACCGTGTAGCTACGGCAGGCTCCTGAAAAAAAATCCTTCAAACCAACGACCCTCCTGAAAAATGTTTGCTTTTTGATAAAAACTTTATATCATTGATATATTTTAACCGTTATCCATCATGTCAAGACAAAATTTTCAAAATTCCGGTTTGCACAAGAACGGCAAGCCATCACCAAATTACCTCTATTTTCAGCACGCGAAACTTCTGTTCAGGACATATTTGTTATAACTAGGACCAGGTCTGATAGAAGTGATTTTGAAAAGCAGGCAACACTGTGGCAGTGGTACCATCACTGAGAAAAAAAAATGCTTTTTGGCGTATAGCTTCCGATTCAGCAGTCAGATTTCAACAAAATTCACACAATATTTGGATCTTACTCCAGACAACATTTGACCAAAATTTGGTACAAAAATTAGAATAAAATTGCCAGCTATGATGATTTTTGTAGCCTAAATCTTGCAAATTTGCTCAGGAAAAAAAAGCTTTTTTCCCTATAACTTCCAGTCCAGTCACGAAATCAAAACGAAGTTCATGCAGTAAGTGAACCTTAATGTAAACTACAAGTCGTCAGGATTTCGTAAAAAACTCATGAAAGGGCTGCCAGCCATGACCGTTTTTGATTTTCTCTCTTTAACAAGCGATTATGCAAATGGATTTGCAAATGAGAATGATCCTGCAATGAAAATTAACAACAAATATTAACGCTTTAAAAATTTGAAGAGTGTTGAGGGTGGTTACCCTTAAATTTGATTCACCCGAGTAACTTCCAGCGCAGTGTTTCAATCGAAACGAAATTTACTGGTTAAGTTTAACTTAACGTGAAGTAAATTTGGTATATATTTTGCTTTGCTGCTGACACAGGGTAACCAGCATTGGCCATTTTCGTAAATATTGCACCAACGGATGCTTCAAATTACGTACTCATATGCAAAGCATTTGCGTTATATTAAGAAACCAATTTTTCAATTTTCCGAGTTTTGAACATTTTTCGGATGGCAGCCTCAAACAACGTTTAACCGCTGAAAATTTCGATGAAATCCTGCGATGAGAACAAAGTTCAAAGCATAAGTTAATTTAAGTATGAGCTTGGTATGGTAAACTTATTGCTGCTTCGTTGGGAAAGTGTTGCCAGCACTGAACATTTTCATCATCTATGTTATAGTTGGGTTTTGTTGCTTTGGATAATGAATGGTTGATATGATTCTACAAAAAAAGTGTTAACGTCTTTCCACATTTTTTTGTCACTCAAAGACCATTTCTTCGAAATTCAGTTTTCTAGCGGTTCTGATGCGCTAGATTTTTTGTTAAGTTATATACTAATCTGGAAAAAGAAAACAAATAATTAAATAGGTGGTGTTGATAAATCAAAACCTTACCTGGATCTTATCTACACCTCAACTTGACAAAGCTTGCAGTCGGCTGAGATGTAATACATTGATAATGTGTTCCAATTGAAATTTCTGATATCCAAACAAGTACAGTAGTTAAAAGTAATGTTATTGAATAAAGTTGAATTTACTAGAATTTTCAAAAACATTAAGTTCTTTGAGTCAGTGTCTTTTTCTCTTCGAATAATTCATCTCTAACTATACAAAAGATTGAAAATTCTCTAGTAAAAATTTTATTGTGAGATGGAAGAACAATTTATGACATTTACTTTTTAAAGATTATCTCGTTTAAATGTTGACCGCGACTACGCTGACCATAGCATCTCGCGAATGACAAGAGTAATGTTGGCTTCCAAAGCGTCGATTGAAACTGGCTTATCCCTGAAGTTCAAAGACTTCGAATAACCCCAAAGAAAAACATCTTAAGGTGTGATATCACACGATCTAGGCGGCCAATTAACTGATCCTAAACGTAACATCAGGTTCTCACCAAAATAATTTCTCAATAAGTACATTTTTCCCTCGCTGTATGCGAAGGAGTGCGTCTTGTTGAAACCAGAGCTCACTGATACCACGGGCTTCAATTTCAGCTAGACAAAAATCCATTATCATGGTGCGATAGGGATCGCCATTGACAGTTACGTTCTGACCGGACTCATTTTAAAAGAAATATGGACCGTTGATTCCACCGGCCCATAAACTACACAAAGCTGTGCATTTCTGTGGCTGGTGTGGTAGCTGTTGAAGCTCTTTAAGCTGTTCATCAGCCCAAATAAGGCAATTCTGCTTATTGACGTATCCACTGAGCCAAAAATACGCCTCATCACTAAACAAAATTTCGATATAAAACAGCGGTTTTTCAGATTTTCAATTCATTTCCATGATGATTTATCAAATAATACTGAATAAAAATTACATTACAGTTTGACAGGAGCCACGCGTGATCTGTAAAAAAAAGCCTATTGAAAATCAAACTTCATTGTGAATCTCCCTTTTATATATATATATATATATATATATATATATATATATATATATATATATATATATATATATATATATATATATATATATATATATATATATATATATATATATATATATAACATATATATATATATATATATATATATATATATATATATATATATATATATATATATATATATATATATATATATATATATATATAACATATAACAGCAAAAGGACTAAGATAGATAATTTCGGAAGTGGCTGATCCGATTGAGCTGACATTTTCTGAGAAACTTTTTGGCCGCAATGGGCATTTTGGTGAATTCAGATGTACCCCTATAATTCCACGCAAAGAATTTTTTTTGCCAATAACAGGCATTACAAATTAAAACTGATAACATTTTGTGCTTGCTCATGATAAATAATTGGATATTCTTAGCCCTATGTGAGTACATAAAAGTGTTCAAAGATTTTTTTTCCAATTTTGATTTGTCATAATTTCTGACAAAAACGTCGGATCGTCATGAAATTTTCCGGGCGTAATTAATGCTGACTCATGCTTAACATGGCCAATGTTGACTAATACTTAACAACTCTGTGATTGTGGCAGTAATCCTGTAGCTACGGCAGGCACTTGGAAAAAAAAGTATTCAAATAATCGACTCTCTTGAAAATTTTTCGCTTTTAGACCAAAAACGCAAATAATTGATATGATTTGTCCTTTGTCCACCGTATCTTTTGTTATTAAAGTAAACTTTTTGAAATTCAGTGTTGCACAAGAACGGAAACTCATTAGAAAATTACCTCTATTCTGTTCACAAGAACTCATGAGCGGATAATAAAATCAATATTCAATTCACAGGATATATTAGTCCTAAATAGGGGGAAAGTTGATTGAAATGATTTCGAAATATGAGCATCTCTATAGCAGTGGTGCTATTGTGAAAATACAGTCAGAAAAAATGAAGCAGATTTACCGCACTGTAAGCTTTGGTGCCAGTTGAGAGTTATCAGCACCAGGCATTTTTTGTTATTTCCGCACCAACAGATGCTAACATGAGATATTAATGCGGCAAACATCTACAAGGAATGCAAGTAACCAATATTCAAATTTTCCAAGTCCGGGTAATTATTTGTATGGCAGCCCTTAACATCTTTCTATCTCTGTAACTTTCGATGAAATCGTCGGATGAAAACAAAATTCACGGAGTTAGATGATTTTGACATAAAGCAGTTGCAGTAGACTTTTGATTGCAATGCTAGTAAGGTGTTACATTCATCAGCTCATCATTTATGTTGAAGGAGATGAAGCTGTCAATGTATTGTAAGATAAGCATACAATAATGAATATGAGTAACAAGTGTTTCACTTTCCTAAATTTTGAAATTCATGCAAATGATAGCCCTGGAAACCTTTCCACTCTATGAGTTTCAATGCTTTCTTGAAATCAAAGAGGTGAATGGCCTTCGAAACAGGTTGGCTGTAATAAGGAGTACGTGTCGTGGAATATACACTCACAATCTGCATGATTCCTTTACTTTTTTTCGGACATTAGTGTTTCTAGCTGTTGCTATGCGCTAGAGTTTTTTTCACTTAACTTATTAGGCAGATATTTACTTTGTGATCGATCTGTTGCTACTTTACGACATATAGACCTCTTAAATATCGTTTAATTTTACTTTTTTCTATTCAAGATCAAATACGAATAAAAAGCCAAATATTTTCGTTTCTAGTCTTTTGCTTGAATTATTGGTTATCATGAAGGATGTGCTTAGTATCATTTATCTCAGCATTATCCTCATTATTTCGCACAGAAAGGATAAATGATTAGGAATATTACCTAAAATTTCTCGCTGCGAAGTAAAATCGCCCTTTCATTTCAGATGAAGAAACATGTGTATCATAAACTGGAATGTTGAGTTTTATATCCCATGGTAAAAATAATTATGAATATATTCGTAAAATTTACGTATACGTGGCCAAAAAATATATTTAGGTGTTTGAAGTTTTCAATATAAATCAGGAAAATATAAAAAGTCACATCAAGTCTCCAAGATTGTCGAAGTGCTAATACACCGATGAACTCACTAATTATAGGAACAAATGCATATTCAAAGCGTTTCACTTATTTACTTATATAGCCCTAGCCAAACAAATCTGTCTAAAATAAATTGTATTAGCTATATTAATTTTTAGGGTCTACGCCCGATTTTATGTCGACAAAGCAATTTCATATGAATAATATTTCATATGATTTTTATGTCGATAAAGCAATTTCAAATGTGCGGTGTTAGAAAATGCATACAAATAAACAAACTATAAGCCCTATTTCCAATTGTACTGAAATTTTCTAAATTGCAACTAAGAACCCTATTCAATAAAATTATTATACATCAACTCATTCATACGTATACATTTCGCACATATTTCTACGCACATCCATATATCTTTAAACCAGAATTTTTCAATGCCCATTTACATCTATTATGTGCCAAATAGATATTGGCCGAGCCCAGGCGAGCCGAGTGTGTGGACGGTCCAGACAAGCGACTTTGACAGGTGTCAGAGGCGCTCGTGCCACATCCGATCGGAATGGATGTTGAGCACGAGCCAAGGCGATTCGTGACGAGCTGTCAAATGCCGTCCACATGTTAAGGGCCTCGTCTGACTTCGGCTCGCCTGGTCTCGGCCAATATCTATTTGCTACATTACTCTATCGGACTGGATAAATCTTCATCCTAAGGGCCAAAATAGACGTGCGGAGCTATCGCCGCGTTTTTCCGCCGAGCTTTTGAAATTGTATCACCGGGGCTCGACTAGCAATTTACCCTGCAATTTCCGATTGCAACGACTGTCAAATTTATGGTATGCAATCTGTGCGTGGGCAATTTGATGGCATGCAATATCATTTCGAAAATGCCTCTGAGCGAGAGAGACGTGCGCTGTATCTGAGCGTCAAATGCTCTTAAGGAGTTATTTGAAGTGCAGAGCAAAGAAATTCCCCAATTTCCCAGCATTTCATACTCTGTAGACTATTTTCATTGCTCAACGAAATCAAAAAATCCCTTTGAATTCAGAATCTCTACGCGAAATAAACCAGGCCCACGGTTCAGCGCCATTTTGAAATCAAGAACTGTCAAAATATTGCAAGGCAGATTGCCGAGCAAATTGCATACCATATTGCCTACCATTTATGGCATACCATAAAATATTGCATGCCATAGGCTGCCTCCACTAGCAATTTCAAATTTCATGCAATGGGAAATTGCTAGTGGAGGCAGCCTGTATGGATTTAACACGCAGCTAAAATCGCGCTCGTATAGTTTGCTTCCTACAAACTCATGTGTTCTGTTTTGAAGCTCAAAAGCTCGGAGGAAAGCTCTCCGCTCGTGTAGTTTGGCCCTAACATCGCACGTACATACGACTACCATTGCGCTCATAAAAAGCTCTAAATGAATCGTTGTACTGATTGAATATCAAAGCTTTTTTGCAAAAATAATAATTTTCTCCGCGAGATTTTCAAGGGCACTTAAAAAGACAGATCAACCCTTCAAACCCTATCACGAAATTGGCAATATCGCCCCCTTAACACCTTAAACGCAGTCCTTGAAGTTGCCCTATTTTACATTGGCTTAAGGGGTTATACGCAGTTAGAAGGCCGAAAAAAAACGCGTTTTTATAAATTTTTTGTGAAAAGGTATTTTATTTTACTATAATAAATATTTTACAATTTTACAATAATAAATATTTTAATACTTTACAATTTAGTGACAACATCAAAGCTTATAATGTCACTAATGATTTGTAAAAATTCTGATATGGTGCGCTCCTCCAGACGATCTCCTGAAGTTCTTCCAAAAAAAGATGTTCAACGGTGACCACGATTTCTTCGGTATAGTTCACCTCAAGTCAAAAAACCAAATAGATTCTTTTAATGAATAGATAAAACCAGGTATTAATTGAAGGAATAATCGAAATTTAGAATTTTGACCAAATGGCAGATTTGGGAAACATAGTTTTCAGGAAAACGCGTTTAAAGTTTCGGAAGAAGCTAACACATAGATATTCTAGGGCCATAAGATGTACCCTTTGTTTCTAATACTTCGATTTGATGTTGTCTACGAGCCATTCTTCTTTCGCGCACACTCTTATGCGCTCTCGAGTCAGAGATCGTGGCGCACTCTGCATCCTCTTTCTCGATATAGGGATGGGTATTGGACCTAATTGATAGTCCTATTGTATTCATGTAATATAAAATTGACGTTTTACTTTGTTCAGCGGTGACCACGATTTCTTCGGTATAGTTCATCTCCAGTCAAAAAACCAAATAGATTCTTTTAATGAATAGATAAAACTAGGTATTAATTGAAGGAATAATCAAAATTTAGATTTTTGACCAAATGGCAGCTTCGTAAAAAAAACTCGAATTTATGACCAAAATTGCCATTTAAAATTATTTAAAAAACTAGAAATAATTATCCGAAATCTTATTCCGTCGATTAATACCTGAGGAATATATCTAGAAAAGTTGTGTTAAAATTTCAAACCGTTCGGTTGAGGTGTTTTTTAGAAATCTTGGTCGCCGATTTGGAAAACATAGTTTTCAGGAAAACGAGTTTAAAGTTTCCGAAGAAGTTAACATAGATATTCGAGGGCCATAAAATGTAACCTTTGTAGCATCAGCAGCTTCTAATACTTCGATTTGATGTTGTCTACGAGCCTTTCTTCCCTCTCGCACACTCTTATGCGCTCTCGAGTCAGAGATCGTGGCGCACTCTGCATCCTCTTTCTCGATATAGGCATGGGTATTGGACCTAATTGATAGTCTTATTGTATTCATGTAATATAAAATTGACGTTTTACTTTGATTGAAGATCCCGGCAGCGATGTAAGCTGCTATTTTAACAATTTTTGGACCACACGGAACGATTTTCGGAGTTATTTTTGATATCAACTGATTGTAGCTCTCATTTTTGTTTTGCGTAAAACCACTAACACATCTTTCTTACAATTTTTTATCACAGAGGTCTTTATAAATTGGAAATATAGCTTCAGAAATATCAGTTGGTAAAGACAGATAATCATGTTTATACCTAGGAATACAAAGAAAGAAAAGAGCTGCTGCTTCTTCGGTCTGTACTCCGCCTACTTTCTAACAGTCCTAGACGTGATTACAAATGTGCGAATATCTCGGAAAACACTTGTCGGATCGATTTAAAATTTTCAAGGAATATTATAAATTAAATATACATTCCGAAAATGCAAAAAATAAAAAACCATTTTATAAAAATTCAAGCTGCGTATAACCCCTTAAAAGCAAATCACTAACAGTTGTCACCAGCGCAAAACGAACGAGCGTTAGCACTCGGAATAGCCGACCTTGTTTTCATTGTATCAGAGACCCACCTATTTAAACAAAATTAAGTTGATTCGTGTAAACAAAATACGCCAGATCACATGGACGCTTGTCTAAAAACCCCTTAAAAGCTCGAGTGGTAGGCTCTACAGCATTCGCCAAATTTTCCAGATTTGGCGCCAACCGATTTCCATCTGTTCCGCTCAGTGTCGAACCAAATGAGGGGCGTTACTAGAGTTGGGTCGTACTCGGATTTTTACATACTAGGCATTCCGAATACGAGTACAAAAAAATACCTGTTCCAAATACCTGTTCCAAAAATACTAGCTAGTATTTTTTGAAGTATGTACATATATACACACAAGTACATGCGATTTGCAGTGATGTAATGAAACGGTATGATATGCCCTCCCCCATCCACCAGAGACAAAGTTCCCAGGCTAGAATGGTGATGGTGCAGTTGACCGTGAAAGGATACGAGCCATTAGTCCGAGCAGCTTGTCCGTAACTATCCAATGGTCGGTCACTTTTTTGGCAAGTGTTTCTCTAATCTAGGAGCCATCTAAGGGAAAACAAGCAAATTCAATCAATTTAATTTTCATTTTAATATATGCACAAAACACCTCCTGTATTCGTTCAAACTACCAGTGTCGAAAAATTTACTATGATAGGACCAACTAATCCTGCTGCCATCTATATGACTTTTCATCGATCGATGCCTGATACCAAACTTTTCCTGGCTAATCTATAACAGTCGGTTTTCCACTTTGCCTCACTGAAGCATGAATTTGTCGAAAATTTTATTAAGAAATGATAAAACGTCTATTAAACATGCACCCACTAGGGGGTCAACCTTTTCGGTAAAGCTGGACATGAGTCACAACCCTGGTAGGGTTGGAGTGCAGTCACGAGGAGAGCTTCAGCACAGCCGGAGAAGCCAACTGGCTAACCAAAAAGGATCTAAACATTTTTAGTGTTACTTTCAGTTTTTCCGGCGGATTTCATTTTACCGTATCTTAGAAACTAGGCCGCTTTTTCCCATATTTGTATGGGAACAACTCAGAAAGATCCTCAAATTCATGCTAGACCAAAAAAAATTTTTTTTGGAAAAAATGAACGTTTTTGCCTAATTTTCCCTATAAAAAAAATTGTTTGCCCTTAAAATATCACTATTGAGCTCCACGATCACTTTCAACCATCGAAAGCGCTGTAAAGGCAGTTTTTGCCAAACTATGGCCAAAAAAACCCTTACTCCCCTACAAAACGTAAATTTTTGTAACAGCAATAAGTCTTGGCCCGTTATGTCCCAACCAACTCTAACTCAAACTTGGCCGATTTTGTCCGATTTCAGCTACTTTTCCCTAAAAACCTAAACCTAAAGTCCCAAAATACTCGCAAGCACGAAAATACTCTATACAAAAATATGTCATACGAAAATACTTGCAAGTTCCAAAATACTCGATACGAATATATACTCGTATAGTTCCAAAATACTTGCAAGTATTTTGGAACGATACGAGTATATTCGCATCGAATATTTTGGAACTATATGAGTATATACTCGTATCGAGTATTTTCGTACTTGCAAATATTTTCGTCTCGCGTACGAGATACTCGTGGTGAGTATGAAAGCACTTGCCAGTATGAAATACGAGTTTATATTAATATTAGGATACTCAGGGCCGTCTTTACGCATGGGCACACTGGGCAAGTGCCCAGGGCCCCGCGATCTTTGGGGCCCCTTATTTCCAGATCACTAACCGATATTAAACTATATTTACCTGACTATACATAATAATTATCAATCTGCTTTTACAGTAGTCTCATGAACCAGGGGCCTAACACTGGCAAGTCTATCTGCTTATTAGTAGGTGATTTTCCTAAATTATTTGCGAATGAATTAACCAGAATCGATCAATGTGTGAGGAGGGCGTTTTAATTTCTGCTGTTCCTATTTGAAAAGCACGGTCGGGACGGCATTTCTGTTCCGGACTAAAAAATCATTTCACTCAAAACTGAACTTGTAACGGTGTGTTTTAGCTTGTATTCGCGATTGTTTTCAGTGCAATTAGATAATTCAGTGCAATTAGATAATTCAGTGCATTTTGTATTAAGTGCATGTTGTATATAAATAATAATATATACAAAATGTCAAAACGGTCATATCTTAGTGGCTCAAAAAAAGGAAAAAAGTTGCACATAAGAAAGAAGTAATTGATATATTACCAAAACTAACATCATATTTTACACCAGGAGCTTCTGTGAGTAGTAACCAAATAATAGACCATCCACAAAATGAATCATACCACCAACAGGTTGCGGGAACTCAGGGAACTTCGTAATCTACTTGTTCTTCGCAAAGTCCTATCTTTGAGCCATATTGTACAGAAAGCGTCCATCCCTACGGGAAAAATGCAATCACTTCGCCAACATCTGTTTTAATTGAGCAACAGCTGTCATCCGACCTAGAAAATATTTCACACGACCCTGCCGATTATTTTAACGAAAATTTTACCGAAAAAAATTTTGGATTCGTAAAGGGCCAACATATTTTCAATAAAGACTGCGACTTTTCCGAAGTGTCCAGAACCTACAGAGACAAAAAAAATGGCAAATCAGTAATTAGGTATTTCAATAAAGCTATATTTAATCGGAAATTGAAGAACAAAGAAAGTGTTGAAAGAAAATGGTTGCTGTATTCGCCTTCGAAAAAATCTGTATTTTGTTTTTCTTGCTGCTTATTTAACCCTTCTGATATAAACCTATGCTCTCCGGGCGGATGTTATGATTGGAAACACATTAATCACATAATTTTACATCATGAAAATAGCCCAGCCCATAAACAATCTATGATGACTTATCTGGTACGAAGTAAAGCAGATAAAGACTTGCTATGACAATATAAAATAGAAGTGGATTACTGGAAAAGTGTACTTAAACGAATTGTCGCAGTTGTAAAATTTTTGGCATCGAGAGGGCTTCCGTTTTGAGATGGCAATGAAATCCTTGGATCTCCCTACAATGGAGATTATTTAGGATGTGTGGAGTTATTAAGTGCATTTGATGAGTTTCTTGCAGATCACCTAAAAAATTTGGTAATCTTGGAAAGGGACACATTTCTTATTTATCAGCGAATGTTTGTAATGAGTTTATTGACGTAATGGGAAAACAGGTCCTAAAAAAAATTATAAATGCAGTTAAATTAGCTAAATGTTTTTCGATTAGCGTTGACAACACGCCCGATCTGTCTCATACTGACCAGTTAAGTTTTCTAATTCGATACGTAAAAGACCGTGCTCCAACTGAAAGGTACGACATTGCTTCAGGAAAGTATGCTGGTCTGCAAGCGAAAATCAGGGAGAAATGTGATGTTGCTACCTTTGTACCTTGTGCGGGTCATTCTCTAAACTTGGTAGGTCTTCATGCCGCTAGGTGTGTACGAGAGGCAACAAGTTTTTTTCAAATGGTTCAGAATTTGTACAATTTTTTTCGGATTCTACTCATCGATGGAATACATTGACTGAATATTTAGGTTCAAAAAAAGTTCTTAAAAGTCTTTCTGAAACCAGATGGTCTGCGCGAGCTGATGCAGTAAGCGGCTTACATCAAGGCCATAAACAAATTATAGAAGCCTTGACGTCAATAGCGGAGGATGCAGAGCAGCCACATAAAACTAGGCACCAAGCTCTTAGTTTGTCCAAAAAAATGGAAAACCTGGAATTTATTTTACAGACAGAAATTTGGAACACCACATTGAAAAGAATAGACAAAACAAGTACTTATCTTCAGAAAAAAACTATAACAATGGACGTTGCAACTAATTTGTTAGCTTCACTTGAAGATTTTGTTATTAATGTCAAGGACAAATTTGATGACTTCGAATCGTGCGCTAAAGAGAAAAATCCGGAGTGTGACTACAAGGACCTATCTCAAAGAATAAGAGGTAGAAACTCACGTCAGGCAATATTTGATGGCTCGGCGCCATCAGTCCAACTAAAAGGGAGAGAGAAATTCAAAGCAGAAACTTTTATTCCCATAATCGATATCCTGAGCATTCATCTAAAACAGCGATTGAATTCGTACAAGCAAATAAATTATCGGTTCGGTTTTTTATCTCGCTTGAAAACTTTGAGTCCCGAGAAGTTGAGTGTAAGCTGCAAAGAATTCACTAAAATCTATCATAACGATGTTAGCGAGAGAAAAAGCTAGAAATGGAATGTCTGCATCTAACAGAATACTTGAAAAGTGATCAAGCTAGTGAAAATAAAGAAACTAACAGTGTTTCAGGTATATATCATCTTTTGAAAGAAGACAAAATTGAAGACACTTTGCAAATGTAGAAATTGTTTTGAGAATCTTTTAAAGCATGATGATAACCAACTGCAGTGGGAAACGCTCCTTCTCAAAATTGAAAAGAATAAAAAATGAATTAAGAAGTACAATGCTTCAAGAAAGATTGACCAGTTTGTCGCTGCTGTCCATAGAATGTGATGTGCTCAAAGAGATTGACTTTAAAGAAGTAATTAATGATTTTGCTTGTCTTAAATCTAGAAAAGTACCCCTTCAATCAGCAGAGACTTCTTAGTTACTAACCTGCGTATAATGGTTTAAGAATTACTTTTTCAGATTATAATTACCTATTGATTTAATGTGGCTTTGAATATGTATATATATGCATAAATAACTGATAAATATATCTAGAATTCTTCCTAGCTGCTCCTGTTGATTTCTATTGCCTGTTGTTAATAGACCTCTGTTTTAGGGGCCACATTTGTCTTAAAGTGCCCCGGGCCCCAAATTGAGCAAAGACGGCTCTGAGGATACTCACTGTTTGATTGAAATGAATTAAATGGACGAAATTTATTGTGTAAATTCTTGATTACATGTATAGTCCACAAAAATACTCGTACCTAGTATTTTTGAATTTCGTACTAGGTACTGGCTGTTCCAAAAAAATACCTGTTCCATATACCTGTTCCAGTATATACGCCTCATCTCTAGGCGTTACCTTCAACGACGAAAAGGATCTAAAAACTGGCTAAATAACTTCTTCGGTACCAAGCCGGGCGATTTTGGCAGAACTAGATGAACAAATTGGTCTAGAAGTAGAAGCAGGCCATTAACAGCAATGACGAATACATTATCGATTAATTTATTGTTAGCTATTGTTTGGAATATCGGTAAAAAAACTGATTACATAGCTTATAGCTGACGCAGTCTCGTTTTAGACTTCTATTGGAATATAATCGTAATGATACCGAAGGGAAAGTGAAAATGTACTGTTACGTCCATGTGGGCTGCTAAACGGTTAAAGTCTTTCTCTACTCTTTCGCTTAGAAATTCGATGATTTCATAATTAATTCAAATATGATGTCAACTACCATTTTTTTGGTATCAAAACCCAAATTAAATTTCACTATCATTACAAGGAACAAGCTGGTCGGTATTGGTCAATGTTTAGTTTCCGTTCGCAAGGTCTTGTCAACTAGTAACCGTAACGAATTCCAACAACCATCCAACCAGTAATTAGCTACTACTTCAGTCGTCAAAACAAATTCTAAATTACCCAATCGAATATACTTTGTTCCGAGTCATCAAAAAGTCATTTAAGATTAAATTTCATTGTAACGGGACGAAACGGTCGACCGAAAGGGTATAATACTAATATGTTTATGCTAATTATCCGTTAGCGTAACGAACAAGCAAGACATTGGGTATCTGAAGATGTGAAGTTGCGACCGGGCAAAGGACAATTATGACCTAGAGACCATCATACGATTCGTTGAGGAAAATGATTTTATTCACGGCTCATTTGACACATTTTGCAAAGGTATGGTTCAATTCGTTCCAATTTTTTGCGTATTATTTCATGTTTTTTCAGCTAATATAGATACGAGAGCACCATATGCTTTTAATTAAGTTTTATAATCATTTTAACTAATCACCATTTCATTTTTTAATAGCAGATAGACTCGTATCTGATATGAACAGTAAAAATTCAAGCTCATTAGAAAATTACGGTCGAGCACGTGGATAGTTCGTTCGCTTCGAAACTTTCAGCCCCAGGCCCAGCAGATTGCACGGACTGGAGTCGTGATGTAAACGTCCGTAGACGTAATTTATTATCGATTCGATTAGATGGGTAGCCTGGGAGTGGCCCACCTGTAGTTAATTGTTGCCTGTTTCGCGCTGACCTCAGCTGAAGACAAACAATGCAAATGCAGGAGGAGCAGGCGATTTCTTTCTGTTTGCTAATTTTGTCTATCAAAGGTGCTCATGCTTCTGTTCTACCAACAACCGATAATGTAATTCCACTAACAAAGCTTCTGACTTAATTGTCATCGTATCCCACCTATATTTGATCTGAAATAACATAGCTATGTCAGTTAGTTGTGTTGACAGTAGTGTGTAGAAGTATCGGTTCCAATCAATAGCAAAACGAAGAGATTTTTGTAAGTCATTTTTCTGAGTTATTTTTTACAAACCTTTGGAATAAAATTGATGTGTTTACGAAAAATAAATTTAATTTTAACAAATTTAAATTTAATTTTTAGGGGAGTCAGTAGCTTAGCTCGCTAACGCGTCACTCCGAAGGAGCGATCTACTGCCTGCGGGTTCGAGTCCCGCCGTGGTCATGACTGTATTTGTTTGTCTTGTGTTGTCTTAACAGTCGGCGGCTGGGCATAATACCAGCGCTCCATTAATTAAATGTCACATTAAAAAAAAACTTTAGTAGCGAGTGGGCATAACACTAGCGCTTTAGAAAATATGAAATAAATGTGGCACTTAAGGGGTTAAGTACACTTGGGACGTTCAAAAAAGCTCTTTTTTCGACACACATTAAACTAATTAATAACAAATGTTTTTTTACTTGAAAGATATATATTTGTAGAAGTTATTGTAATTTTTTTTAAGGCAAAAGGTTGATAATAAGTCGAAATAGAGTAAATTTTCGAGGTGTCCAAAAAAAAAATTGTTTTGCCGTGATCACTGTAGCTTGTCACTGGATCATCCGAAATATAAAAAAAATCGGGGACTAGTAGTTAATGACATAGTGCTCCGGATGAACGAAGGACTTTGGCTGATTTTGATTTTTCGAAATATGGCGGCTGTTGAAGTTCAAAATTGTATTTTTGACCAAAATTTCACTCACATTTTCGGCTATTGAAAAAAAAAATCGCCTAATCGAAAAATCCTTCATTCTTCTGGAGGATAATTACATATGAAATAAGTGAAGAAAATTTCAAGCTGTTCGATAAAGCCGTTTTCAAGTTCCAGTGATCACCGACTTCGAAAACATAGGTTCAAGAAAAATGCTTTTAAAGCATGCAAAAAAAAGCGTTATGCATAAGAGACGACTTCATTCAAAGTTATTTATCTCCATAAAGAATTGTCCCATTCGTCTGAAATTTGCAGAGAATGCTTTTAATATATGCAACTTTTAGAAAATGCAAAGAAAATAAAATCGATTTTCTCAAAATTCTAAGTGTACCTGCCCTTTTAAAAGAACAATGGAATAATTGATATTGGCTTCTCCCATATGTGTCTCCCTACCGCCATCGCTAAACATTCGCATTGAAGGGCAATCCCCTGGGTCTTGGCATTATCATAGAAAAAAAAAGAAGGTTTTTTTATATATGAAATCCAAGTGTGCTAAAATTATGCTTTTAAACAAAGCTCGGAAAAAATATCACCGGAAATGTCCTATAACTTAATTTTATCTGGTTTGTTTGTAGAAAATCTGATATCAGAGAAAATATTATTAGTAAGAAAATTGCATCGCAATATAAATACATGTGTTACATATTTAAGTTCAAATTTGAAAGCTATTACTGTGAGCCTCAGCAAAATAGTCATGACCGATTAGATGACATGAAAATCGGAATGCTCTTCCTAAACATTTTGCAAAAGTCCTATGATATTTGAGAACATATTTTCATTGGCAGTTCATCCTCGCGGAACAGGATGGTCAATAAAATGGAACTAAACCTACAGACTGGATAGCTTAGAGAGCTCTTACGGATTTTTGCTTTATCCAAATAATTAATGCTTTTTCATAACTTAGATCGAACTGGACCGAACTTTCCAACAACACAGGCATGAAAAACCCAAATTTTGCACATACAGTTAGAAAAAAAAATCTCCACACGAAGTGGTTTTTATATTAACTAGCAACACTAAATTTGGTGTTAATTTTTTATTTCAAAAATGCATCTGTTTTGCAAAGGTCTGAAACAATAAAAGATTCCAAGAAAAAAATCCACTCATTTTGTTAGGTTTTATAAATTGTTCAAAATTTTGCATCAAAAAAGTTTCCGCACACAGTTCAAGTTTATTAGTTCTGTAACAGTCTAGTTACAGCCTAGTGCGAACTCAATTCATATTCAGTAAAATAAACTATCAGCTGTGGATAAAGAAATATCTTTAAATACATGGAAAACCATTGTTTAACTGTACTATGGAAGAAAGTCCATGGGTAAAATAGCTAAAGTAGTTGAGAGTCCTAAGTCTAGTAATGAGTGTGTAATAAAACAGAATAGAGAAACCGGCTAGTTAGAAAATAAGCTTCATTACCGATTACAAAAATTGTAAGTCAAGCTGTCAATAATACGGAAAATTATGGAAAATCCTAGAGCGTAACGGTAAGTGATGAAACCATCCAAAATGTTTTACGTGAGAACAACAACAGAAAAACCCAAACGTAAACCACTGGTATCAAAAGTCAATCGCTAGAAGCGAATGCTCTTTGGTAAAACCCACGAAAATAAGGCACCGACTTTTGGAATTGGGTCGTATTCAGAGACGAAAGCAAACAATATATTTAGCTCAAACTGAAGAAGGAAAGTTTGGCGTAAATTGAATGAGGAGCTCAATCCGAAATATATAGCCCCGGCTGTGAAAAACAGCGATATTTATGAGATGATGATGGGTTATATGGTGGCCTCAGCAGCTGAAAAGTTGCACTTTATTGAACATTTGAACATTTTGAAAACAACCCTTCGTGAATGCGTCACTGGTTTAGGGATGAGAGGTAGTTTCATTTTCCAACAAACCAACGATCCAAAGCATACCTTCATGATAGTCAAAGAATGGGTTCTATATAACTTGTCAATGCAGCTGCATAGCCCAGCCTAGTCACTTGACTTAAACCCATATAACATCTGTGGGATAAACTGGAGCGTAAGCTGTGGAAGTTTGTACACCTTTAACTTCCACAGGTTAAAGGTGTACAAAACGTTTACTTCGTGCAACTCAAATTGTGCTAGCTTCATTCAACTTCTCAGTTTTCACAGCTCGTTGTCAACGGTTGTCATTATTACCTTAACAACTGGGGTGTAGCTGACATTGACACCACGCAGTGCATTCTGGGTAACGCTAAATGATCTGGCCTTCACGATTCTCCTGCCGGTGACAATCAAGTTGATGCGCTATATACTTTTTTAACGTCTACCTTTCTTCCACGGACCACTCTCTGATCCCGTTTGGAACTACATGGGCTTGTGATCTTGGTATTCTCGACTTAGTCATCTTCTAACGCGGTAGTGACAGAGTGAAATTTGCTCGTGAGTGTTTTTATTTTTATAATTATCATCTTCCTCTTTAAAAATCGCTCTTAGCCATTAAGTTGGCTATGTGGATTTAGTTGAGGTAGACTCTTGATCAGCATCAACCTGGCTCTGAACACTTGCTCCGTTGAAGACTGCCGCAAACGCTCACTTAATCTGCCTGATTTGCAAAGATAACCATGGGGTCACTTCGGTGACTACATATTCGAGCTAAGATTACGGATCTGAGCTTAGACCCAATAGCATTGATTTTCCCCAAAAAACTCAAAACATGTAAACCTTAAACAGACGTCTGACGATTTAAATTCAACACCTTCCTGTAATGTCAAGAAAGGGACTTACTTCACGGCGGGGTATCCTAAAGGTGGAAGAGAAGTGATCGGAAGGCGAACTCAACTATCAGCCGGAGAAGATACAGCTGGTAAACCTGCTTCACCATCGACATGGACCTTACTGGTACCTCTGTCCACTAGCTCAGAAGAAGTAGCTTTTAAGACTGCTACGCAGACCTCTGTCAAAAGTTTCAGTGGTAAAATAGTGACATTACGGCTCTTTAAAGCAAATGCTGGAAAGAGTTTCAAGTCCTATGAAAAGCCTCAACAATTGGTCAAGTTACAACGTTAAATTAAAGTTATTTAAAAATGCAGTAAGTAATTCAAAAAGAGCTGCATGGAAATTTTTGTGAGCGAATATTGAATGTATCAATAAAGCCAGTCGCCCCCGAAAACTTTTAAGCATAAATCCGGTTCCTCCGAGTTGTATAGAAAAGTCCGATGGTAATTGGACTCAAAGACACCAAGTGCGTTGATGGACACTCACTATCCTCTTAGTGAAGAAACATTACCGTTAGAATACATTTATGAAAAACTTGTGCATGTAACACCTCTAAACTTTTTTCAGCTTTATGGTTATCTCGCAAAACCACAAGAACTTCATAGTGAAATGGTGGTTAGCAGTGATAGCCACTGACTGGCATTCAAACGGTTAATGTACCTTGAACTATTGACTATTATACAGATTGTGAAGTACTCAGAGTATCAAGCAGCTTTTTTATTTACTTCAAATTGAATAAAAAATTCGAAACTATTTATTGTTTCTGACAAACATATGTGCCTTACTTAAAAATAAAATATTCATGCCTAGACTCAGTGTGTTAAATTTTTTCGTTATCTCTATACCAATCAAGTCATGCGAAAGGAAAATTTATTGAAAGCTTAACTACTTTTGGACAGAAAGCTCTCATATTCAAGAAAGTTATTTCAAGATGGCATCAAAGCCGCAACATACACAGCATTTTAATTAAACTTCTATCAGACCTGGTCCCATTTAAATCCAATTTCAATTGATCAATCGGTTTTTAGTTAATCTGAACTCAAATTTAATTTAAAAATTTAAGTTGCTTGGAGCTAATATTTTCGTGCAATGAGAAATCTCGAAAATTTTAAATTTTTACGAGAAACTCAGTGTTTCGAGGGATTTACGAGGGTTGATCCAAAAGAAGTGATAATCTGTTATTTTCAGGTCACATAAAATTCAAAAAACAAAGTTTTTCTACTACCTCATATACCCAATAAGACAGCATAAAAAACATTTAAATAGGCTACGATTCCAGGGAGGTACAATCATTTGAATATGAACAGTCGAAGGGAGGAAATGGAAAATGGAATAAAAACGAAATTAGATCTGTCATTTAGTACCTGTGTTTGAAAAAATTGTCTATCAAAGACATAGACAGCGACTTGGTGGAAACATAAAGGGACTCTGCTCTTCTATATTCCATCATTGCACGCTGAGCTAAGGAGTCTAACGTGGGAAAAACATTCACTGAAAATGAATACCGCGAAGGACGTCCATCCACGTCCCTCGCTGAAGACATCATGAAAAAAGTTGATGATGTCGTGCTAGCAGATCAAAGAGTGGTCATCAAGCATGTAGCTGAGGTCACAGGAATTTCGTATGACAGTATTCAAAGAATCGTTGCCAAGGAATTGCATATAAAAAAAGGTCTCTGCGCGTTAGATGCCCAGAATATTAGCCGACGAGCCAAAGTAGAAACGAGTCGACCTTTTGAGGGTGAATCTCGAAAAGTTCCTGTCAGATCTGGAGAAGTTTTTGTCTTGTTTCGTAACTATGGACAAGACCTGGATCTACCCATTTGAATCTAGAAACCAAATAGCCATCAATAACCTGGAAGCGACACTCTTCACCGGTGCCGAAGAAATTCAAATTATCGAGTTCCACGGGTAAGGTTAAGCATCAGTTTTTTGGGACGCTGAAGAAATTTACTATGATAAAATATTTGAAAAAAAGAGCCATTTATCAGAATTTTACTACGCAGACCAAATAAGAAAATTTCGAGAGGTTATTGAGGAAAAAAGATAGGGCAAACTGCGAGTCGGAGTGCTGTTTCATTAATACAACGCACCGGCTCACAATGCTTCAGTTGCGATGACTGCAATGCAAGAAACAGGATTCCCAGTGACTTGTACCTCTTTTCTCGGCTCAAAAATAACCGTCGGAGCAAGAAATTTCAAGATAATAGTGAAGTGATGGCCGCTGTTGGGGCAAAGACAAAAAAATGTTCTAATGATATCTTGGGTTTGGGAAAAACATGAACTAAATGTATTAGCTTGTTAGGAGACTATGTTGAGAAACAACAATTTTTTTTAAGTTAAATCACCTTGGTGTATATTTATTATCATTACTTTTGGATCAATCCTCGCATGTTATCTTGCCTACCATAGATTTGGTATGTTTCTCATGAAAATTCACACGTCCTTTAAACTTTGTTTAATGTAAACCAGATTTCATCTTATAGAGAAAGCTAATATTGCCAGCAGTGATTTTTTATTATGTAATAAGCATCTTATTATGAAAGAATCCAACAGGGGTTCTACTCTCCTCGATTGGGAGCGCTCACTCTTTAAATTTCCATGGCAAAAATCAGTCATCTTCTAGCGGTACTTTTGTGCATATAATGAAACACATGCAAGTAAAGATATTAAAAGGAGTAAAAGCCGCGTCTACTTTAAATATTTTGAGAAAACGATACAAAAGGTTTCATCGAATCTTGGAGTTTGGAGTTGGTAGAGCTTCCTTTTAGCAATCTCAGAAAAAATTGACCCCTTTTTGAGTTTTAAGTCAAAGCTGCAACTAAATCGACGTCACTCATATTATTTTACTTTTTATTTGGGGAATTCACATATGTATATCGCATGCGGTTACACTAATGCAAAAGAAGGGATTTTCATGGTCACTATCGCGTTAGAGATTCATTTTCATAGTGAAGAGCTTTAAATTGTAATATTTTTATCTAAAACCCAATAGTTTCAACTAGTAGTGTATTAGATCGTCTTTCACACTACATCTGTTGAAACTCCGTTACGATATCTCTAACTACACCAACAACTATAGTCCTGCAGTTGCGGCTCGATAGACTTCCTTCAGTTTTATTACGTTGCGTTCGTAACAAAATGGAGCAAATGAACGACATTGCCACACCTTTCTTTGCCAACAGAGACGTAATGTATGGCGTGGAAATGAGCTGGAAAAGAAATATGTCGGAAAGAAAAATAAAAGTTGTCTGAAAACAATCCACGCTCTATCATGCATGGTCGGTGTTACCACACCCAAATTACCCAAACAGCCTTTGGAGCTATGGCGAGAATGTAACTATGTATATTTGCTGAGGTTAGCACAGTGTCAAAACCAGGAAGTCATTAGAGCCGCTACACGTACACCAAACGATGTTCCCTAGTTTGTGTTTGAATTTCGGGAAAGCATTTCGTTGATTTCACGCTAGACAACCACGACCTGAGCAATCCGTGGACGTTGTCCTCTTGAATTTGATTCATCCTTTTGGTTGCGGTTCGCCTAGCGTTATTGAATTCTATTTTCAAACTGTGTTCAGCTCAGGACATAGTCAAAAGCAAAGTTTACGGTGGCTGAAAGTCGTCATAACGGTACACCACAAGCACGGTAGCGCGACTTTCGAAACAACTATTTACAATAATTCATAATGATGACATAATTACCGGACAATTTGTTACACGCAACAAGATTTCGAAGGATTTTTTCACCATAAAAATATTTACATTGACACTCACTTGGCCTTAAAGTAAGACGGGCATGTTGACGAAATTTGTTGTCAATGAAAGCCATGAAATTAGTGCTGTCACTCGTTACCCAAATGAAACGGTAATTACTCTACTATGAATACATAAACGTTGACACTCGTGAAATAATGCATATTTGTTTGCATAGATCCAAAAATGGTTCAATTAAGGAAACGTTTGATAAAAATATCGATTGAGCTCAATGGTGAAAACAAAATCGGTTTAGATGATTATGTAGCGGTGAAACAATAAGCCATGATAACGGCTGGTTGGAAATATCGTCGAAATCGATGTAGGATAAGACTGAAATTAGCAGGCAGAAAAATATTTCTTCTCTATCTAGTATCTAGGCTATGATTCAATCAATTGAAGCGAATATAATAGTCGGCTATAGTTTGTTTCCATTATAAAGTATAAATTTCACTAGCAGGATGTACGAATAGCTTCCGGGAACACGATGAGTAAGCTTAAAAGTTTGGGAGAGTTTGAAGTAGAATACTAAACTTTCGCTAAACTATTTTACTACGTTAATATGCTTTTCAACACATATATTTTTTAGCAAAAGTTACTCTCTTAAAGACATATTTTAGAAAAAAAAACTAAAAACTTGAATTCATGCGTTAGAAAGCCTGCTTAGAAGTTAAAATTAGATGCATTCATTTTTCACACATGAGCCTTCTGATAGAACTCTATTTTGAATTTTGAAAGAATGAAAAAAATATATAACCAAAATCCAAAAAGAGCCAGCAGACCTAAATAGAATAGCCGCTAAATATTGGATCTTTTATGTTAAATTCCCTTTAACTGAAGCAATCTAACTACTATTTAATGAATAAAATTATTATTATTATTATATTATAAGTGAGAACTTCCCGGGCACCATTCGAATCAAGAAAATGCCGCAAAATCTGCCACCATCTTTCCGTCGCTTAGAAATGAGACAGTTACGAAGAAATCAAACGTAATAAAATGTTCTGATTACAAGGGAATAATAATAATAATAATAATAATAATAAAAGCTTTATTTTATAGATCGAACGGATTTAGAAATATTTTCAATGTTTGAGTTAAATCTTGAGTTTAGACAATGTCTTTACAGCTAAGTTACTAATAGATATAAATTTAGAAATGATTAATTGTATATAGAGTTACAAGTTATCTCAGATTAGGCAAAATTAGATTAAAACCCACTGGAACAATAAAAGAGAATAATCGTAGCTTAAAGTGTTACCGCTACTTTTAATTGTCTTTTTTCTTCTTTTTTTAATATTTCATAGTACTAAGGCACAATAATTTTTGACCCACTACCAGGCTTAGAATTCAATTATCGACGGTGAATCTATTTACTACTTTCTTATCAAATATGAAAGGAACTAGAAAATAATCAATACAACCTAATCTGACAGCCTGTCGCCTACTCCCCAACATGAAGAAATTCCACTTGGCACTCTTTGAGTTTCCGTCCTTTCTGACTTCAAAAATGGTCTTGATTTGTTGCCAATCTCCTGTTCATACCGATTTTTTTTTGCTTTTGGTTTTTTTAACACATCTATGAAACTTCCATATCGCAGTTTAAAGTCTCCAAAAGTAAAATAAAAAACTTAAGTGTGCTAGAGCCGCTAATTTTCAAAAAAAAGAATGGTATAGATTTTAAATCGAGGTTCTACCAAACGTGCTCCTTATTATAATCAACCTGTAACAAAAAATATGTACCACTTTCATGGCTTTATGTAACTCATACGGTAGTAAGGTTTCCAGGTATACCACTCGACCTGATTAGCAAGAACTGCACAGCTGTAGAAGAAGAAGAAAAAAGAAAATGATAAAGACGAAAGACCACTTCTTAATTTGAAAGTATCTGGTGAGGGAAGTTGGAAAAAAAGAGGTTTCGAATCATTATTTGGCGTTACAACTCTAATCAGGTTTTACAGTGGTAAAGTGATTAATCTTACAGTTCTTCGTGTGTCAGTTACTGTCATGAGTGTGCGATATGGAAGAACAAGCCAAAGAGCTCAACATCGTATAAAACTTGGAAAGAAGATCACGAAGAAAAACTTTTACGAAAACACTAATGGATCTTCGGGAAGTATGAAAGTTGAAGCTATTAAAAAATTGTTTGCAAGGTCTGAACAATTATATGGAGTGAAATACGGAAATTATATATAATTATATCCAAAACATTCTCGGCAGTGCTTAAATTGAATCCTTATCATTATGGAATGCATACGCCACGTGCGAAAACGAATGGGAACGTGACTCTCAAATGTAAGGAAGGATAGATAATTGGAAGGAAGAGGGAAGTTGACAGAAGCTTTAGTGAAAAATTAACTTTATACTTCGGTTTGACGAATAAAAGAAATATTCATAGCGTCGAAGATATGAAAAAGGCAGTAATGGTACATGATATCAACTGATACCAATCCAAAACATGACAACTGTCTAGTGTAAGTGGAATGAAGCTGAATCTCTTGGAACAGAGCCTGCAGCGCATCCAAATCTACTGCATCATGATGTTCAAGAGGCAGTCCCACCCATATATAAAGATTTATCGAAAGATGATTTAATCGAAAGATGTTTAGGCAGTCATAAACAAAATGCAAACAAAAGCTCCAATTCAACAGTTTGACGATTGGCTCCAAAACATTTATATACTGGTTTAAAAATCGTTGAGGTCACGGCATATCTAGCTGCGTGCTTATTTAATAAATGAATTTCCAGTATTTGATTCATTATGAACGAGCTTAATATTACCGTTGGTAGCATAGACTTAAATTATGCCCAAGAAGTAGATAATCGACGCATAATCCGACAAAATCGACGCATAATCTGACAAAATCCACGCAGTTCTATGGACAGACAAAGAGCCTAGGAAATCCAAAAGAAAGGCTTCAAGCGTCTTTTGCGAAAGTCTCAATAGCATCCTAGAGACTGCCACGATGCATAAAGCTCTGTTCAAAGGCTACCAAGGGCATATGGGACTGCTTAGAGCTCCAGATATAGGGATGGCTTTAAATCACCAGGACAAGACGGAGTCCGCCCAGCTCTGCTACAAAAAGCGACAGGGAAACTAAAAATCATTCTGCTATACATATTTAGAGCGAGCTTACAGCTAAGCTATATAACAAAATTGTGGAGTGTTCAGTCTTAAAGATAGAAAAAAACCGGCCTGTCTGCCAAAATCTTACAGGCCAATTAGCCTCACACCTTTCATATTAAAGACCATCAAGAAACTAATTGACCTATACACAAGGAATTATGTTTTGACAAAGATACCACTTAACAAATTTCAATTTGCCTACCAAAAGGGCAAATCATTTATATCACCTACACATAAGCTGATACAAATAATAAGAAAAGCATTGGAAGTGCCTTTATGGACATAAAAGGAGCCTTTGACAATCCAAGACATGACTCGCTGTACCTCGCTCTCCTGCGGAGGGATGCTCCTTAAGAGGTAGTGAAGTGAGCGAGTAAAATACTAAGGAATTGAGGTGTGTTTGCGGAGCTGGGGGAAGTGAAACTTAGGTTGGGGAGTAGGAGGGGATGTCCACAGGAAGGGGTATTATCCTTCCTGCTATGGTCCCTACTAGTTGATGATCTTCTCGTGACCTTCAATAGTAAGAGCCTAACTACTCTCGGCTATGCGGACGACATCTCGGTAATAATAAGAGGCTCACACATAGATACCTTGAGATCCAGAACGCAAAAAGACTTAAATGAAACAAGCCAATATTGTGAAGAAGAGGATCTATCCATTAATCCTCAGAAAACTAGCATAACACCATTCACCAGAGAAAGAATTATCGAAATAGGAACCCTAAATATTAAAGGTACAGTCATATGCCTGCAGGAAGAGGTAAAATATCTAGGAATACACCTAGATAGGAAACTCTCCTGGGGCAATCATCCAAACAAAACGACAATGAAGGCCAACAAAGCACTCAGGGCAACAAAACAATTGCTTGGACGCAATTGGAGACTATCTCCAAGGCAGATACTAGGGGCATACAACGAAATGGTGAGACGTATCCTCCTATATGGAGCTGCAGTGTGGTGGAAGAAAACTATACAATAGCTGCTGTTAATAAGGTCAACAAGTTTCAAAAGATGGCCTGTCTGTTGATAACAAGAGCAATGAGATCCACCCCAACAGCAAAAATGGAGGCTTTTCTAAACCTAGAGCCGCTGTACCTCAAAATTCAGGAGGAAGTAGCAAAACCGGCCATAGGCCTGCAACAGGCCTACAGGTACAAATCAGGAAGCCTCCTCAAAACCAGGAGGATATCAGGCTCATAATGGAAATATTGAACCGCAGCGATCAAATAAAAACCAAAGCAGCGTTCAGGAAGAGGTTCAAGGTCACAATTCCATCAAGGGACAAATGAGAGGGTGGACCACCTCCCGCATACAAAGGAGCGCAACTGTGGTGTACGGATGGTTCAAAGATGGATTGTGGAGTCTGAGCTGTAGTTATCACAGGATTGGTAAAAAATTGATTATTCGGGGATAGTCTACCTCTGGTTGAGCTCCTATAATGTCAAGAATGAGCGTTTACAGAATTATGCCATGATATTATCTTGCTTTTTCATACTCATAGGGCCATGATATGTTACAAAACCTATTTTCATCTGCAATGTTGCTGTCTTGTCCTGCTCCTTCGTGGAATATCCCATACATGGTGCAGCAATACAGCTGAGAGACAGAGAGTAGCGCAGCAGAGAGTAGCGAGCAGATGTCCCTACAAGTTTTATGGCAAAGGGGGGCGGGAGGGGGTGGGAACTTTTCGGAGCATACTTTTTCACCTTCCCTGGAGTCTGGTAGATAAGTTTGTTTACATGTTTTTTTTCATGGGCCTCTTTAACATAGAAAAATCAACTCAAAAACATTCCGAGTCGTAATCAAAATCGGATAATCGGAAAGTCGATTCTGCTAGTTACAAATTTTTAGATCAATATATCTCGAAAACCGTTATGGTTACAAGAAAAAGTTACACAATATATTTTGTTGGAAATTTTTTAAGTTACAAATTCGTTGTACATTAATTTTCTGAAGACGTGACCGTTACTGAGATATTTAGGAAAGGTCACTTTTGGTGATCTTTGACCCCGTATAAAAAGTAACGCAGCACTCGGATCGATGGGAACTTTTGACATTTTGTTCAACACGCCAGTACCAAAGTTCACACCGAAATTCAGCTTTCCCTTAGTTTTTCCAAAGTTTCGCCTTTTTTATGTCGGATTTCACTGGGCTAAGAAGTGTTTCGAATTGTTGGAGCCAATAGAACCTTAAACTTTGGCAACATATGCACGCATGGCTTCTTTAGCAATCTTTTTTGCATGAAAGCGTAAACTCAAAGAAGGTCATCATACAAAACAGAACGTTTGAATTTGCCACGAGGGCAGCAGCAACTTCAGAGGTATGCCAGGGAGCATCATGAAACGAGGAATAAAGTTTGAGGGGATAACGTAAAGCCTATGAAGAGCCTTGCCTACGTCGGAACAGCGAAGAAATATGATTGATTTCGTTCGCCATTCCAGTGAAGTTGGTTTTATGGATATTGAGGCATGAGAATTGAGGAATAAAAAGAAACATTGGATCTAAGAAGTAGATTGGGAGAAAATTCTAAAAGGACAGGGTCATGATAAGGATCAGGAGGTACATAAGCTGAAGGAGTGAAGTCCAAACAAACTGAAGATCGATACTGAAGGTTGAACAGCTGAAGGTTGGAATAAATGAGATCACGAATATTTGATTCAATTAAATTTGCTTATTTAATAATTGATTAATTTGAATCGGATTCATCAAATAATTGACTCAAACGAGAAAAAATTGTTTTGCTTAACATTTGCTAATTTTAGAAGTCAGCGTTTTCTTTGATTGTTTTTCATGTCTTCATTTATTACGTGGTAAGTATCATCGTGGTATCATTTATTACGTGGTAATTTAACTTAAGTGCTCTCTTTGCTAATATAGATTTCACATTAAAGTAGCTTGCTATGTAATTAGTGCCTAAAATTTTTCAAAAGGTAATAAAATTCAATACGTGTTATACACAAATGTTTCTTTGAAATCTTTCAACTTTACTTTCTTTAAATTTTCTACAAGAACACAATTAAAGCATGTAAGAACCATATTATCTTCTTTTTACCTTTTCCTTCGCCTACAGCCATTAAAAAACTGAATACATTGGTCTAGGTCATTCAATGGTCCTAGGTCAAATCAATCAATCAAAACTTGACACTTGCAGATTAGTATCGATAGAAAATTGCATGAATATTTAATATTGATGTCAAAATGCATAATATCGATGTTGGGTCCGGTAACTATCAATCAGCAAAGCCGATTTATTCTCTCCAGAATTTTAATTCTGACAGGGCAGCCCCAAGCGTTTATTTTTTCAGCAAATTTAAAATATTTAACTAAAAACAAAATTAAATTAAGCTGTGTTTTCTTCAACTTGACATTGTTTTAGGGAAGCATCTACGATTAGAAGTAGATCAGTAATGATTTGTAACTGCATTCAATGATTTTTTTATTCATTTACGATGTTGTACGAGTATTCTGACTAAAATATTGATAATGTGGATAAAATATAGAGCATATATACATACTAGCGCCATACGAAATGCCGACTTGTAGCATGAATTTAATATAAGGCACACATGTTGTACCTTTTTCCATTAAAGATATTTATAATCTAGATTGATTTCTCTCTGAAAAATATTTTCATCAGAAGCAAGAAAGAATATCTGAATGTGTTTTTTCCATCTAGAATGATGGTTGATAGCAAAACCACTTTCGGTTACAAAATGTTCTCTCAAGTATTATATCAAAAAATGTGTATCATTACGTTTCTTAAAATGTCAAAGATGTAATTTTCCATACAGAGGTTGAGAGAAAAATTTGCTAGTATTCTCTCATTCGCATTTCTTAACATTTATTTCGCTGAATTAAATATTATAATATCAAAATCATAATAACTATAAAATATCTACTTTTATGAACTAAAAAAATAAGAAGCTAAGAAGTGAGAGAACTTTTTAATGTCCATACAATAACTAGATCACATAAAAAATTGAACGAAATCATGAAATAGTTCAACTAAAGTATACATGTGAAGCTTAATCTGCACGAAATTCATTTATAAGTGAGCTTAAAGGTAAGGATTTTCCATTCTATTCCGTAAAAGTGGTAAGTCACAGTAACCTTTATTGATCCTACCTTATCGATTAAAGGAACCCACAACATTTATCATTCAGTATTCTGCAATAAGTTTCGGCACAGTAGCATCGGTTGCAATGAAGTCTAAAAAAAGAACCATCCACTCTTCTTTTCATTCATCCCCAATTTATAATCCAATCCAGACCGGTTGGTTTGCTCGGAATACAACGGCACTTTCCAATATTATCAAGGTGAATTAAATTGCCATTCATTTATTATGCACACTTGAAGACGATGCGTGACATCAATTTCAACTAAAGTTTATATGAGTGATAAAGGCGAAAAAAGGACCATTGACTGGATTGCTTGCTCACACACATGCATAACTTTCTACAAACATAAAATACTAGCAGAATATTCAGAGAACCGCAACTCTATCGGGCTGAAACATTGGTTCAACGAGCCATTACAATTGTTCTGCAACCACCATTCAGATCCTTTTTAGTAGTGATATGATGTCAAGTGAAAAATCCATTTCTCTTCTGTTTCGCATTTACCACAGTCACATTCACAGTTACAAGGAAGAACATCATGACAGAGAATAAATCCAGTACCCCTTTGGAGTTTGGTCCCTTAGTCGGGTCGCTTCATCTTTTTAACGTTCTTTTACGATACCGTCGTCGTCGTCTTCATCTGAGCACTCTCAAACTAGTTTAATTTCACGCTTGACGCTCATCACAGAGAGTGAGAGACTTAGTGGAAATTCAAAAAAGGAAAATTGTGCATTTTCACCGGAGTGAAAGCAGTGTGAATACGGGTAGTCGTTGTGGAATCTCAGGTTGATGCCGATTTGTATTAATTCCGAAGAACTAACATAAGGTAAATTAAAAGAAAAAACTATGTGTTTGTATGGAATATAAAAAAGTTAATTTTATGCGAGAGTGAATGTAAGTTTTTCATGGAAACAAGATACTTGCAGACTATTAGTTATACTGACTTTATTAAGAAGGTCTTTCTGGAAGTAAAAGAAATAATTCTGAACTTATGATAGGCGAGGCAAGAAAATAGGAACATGTTATTTTGAGAAAATTGCTAGAACAACTCAAGAAAAGAATAGCCACAAGTTGAATAGTTTCTACAAACTTATGTGCCTCAAATTTTTCTATTTCTCCCTTTTATTCAATATCCACCATCCGCCATGAACCATTTTTCTAGTTTTTTTTATGCTTATTCTGTCTACTCTACTCTTATTCCATCAGGAAGTTTTAAATACTCATATTACTGCGCAAAGATTAAATATCTTGTCTTTGCAATGTTGTGTTTTAGCATGTCAATTTCTTTAAATGTTGTGTTTTAACATGTCCATTTCACGTAAACTCCGGACTTATGGCTTTCCATATGTTATTTGTCGTACCTTTATCTTTGGCCAACATTTTACTGTACTTTGATCGTAATGTGAAATTTCATATTCGTTTCCAAACCATCTTTTAAAGAACTTCATGGATTACTGGATTTGTTTCACGTTTCTGCCACAATTTTTCTAGCATTGTATGTATCACCCTCGCTTGTTCTAAACTTGAATACTGTAGTCAAGTCTGGTGTCCTCCTTTTACATACATATCTATCCGTTAATGTTGAACCAGTTCAGCGGAGATTTCCTCGCACACTACTTTTTGAATATAATTTTTCTTATAATTAGTGTAATAATGAGTGTGTGACACTCTTAAGTATTCTCTTTCTTAAGAAACGCAAAGTTAATCTTGATTTTCGAACTTTCCTTCCATTGCTTTTTTGAAACTCGTAATTGAACAGCAGTCATTCGTTCTTTTTTAAGTAGCCTGATGCAGAGAGCATTGCTTTGTCGCATTCTAATTTTTTCCTAATTTTTTTTTTGAAAAATAAAATTGATGACTCTTTTGTGCCAAAATCCACATCAATCGATGATTTATTCGCATGCAAAAAACTCACATGATCACTTGTGAATTAGACCCCCATAATACCGATAATTGTGATTATTAACAAAACCATTGATCCGAAAATGAGCATCATCGGAGAAGATAAATTGTATAATATAAATTCTGTAACAGTACTGTTTCGTGTGTGCCTCAAAATTTTTTGATTTCACTAACAATAGCATGTTCAGGAAGCCACCACGACGAATACCATGATGTATCTGAGTTGCTCTTTGAGTAGCACGAGGCAAACGTAAACTTACGTAATAAAGCTAGAAACTTTCTAAACGTTATTCTAACGTGAAACACATGATTACATTGTAAGCCCCTCTGAACACAACTGAGAAGTGATGTCGAAAATCGGTTCGGAAATACGGCCGCGATCAGCTGTCAAAGTTCGTACTTACTTATTGGCGAACACTTTACATTTTTAATATTTCGTTCGAACGAATTAAAACCGATAAGTGTGTGCAACCTAAAATAGTTTAGCTGCTAGATTTTAATTTTTGTATTGTTAATTGAGCTTTAAGGTTAATAATCCACAGTTAAAACAAAATAAAAATATTTTTCAATTCTGATTATTTTTTTGTAAACTTTTCTTTTTTCAACTCACCAGCTAGCCTGCATAATAGCATTTTAACTAAATGAATGTTGTGGTACATCAATTTTAACTCACACGTTAGCAATCATCATTTAGAAGTAGGGTGGATCGGTGGATAACTGAGTACGGCCTCCAGCTGGCAGTCTCAAAGACAGAGATTGTCATGCTGACAAAGCGGAGGGTACCAACTGTCATACCCATGACAATTAGCTGCGTCGGGGTCCAGACCCGCAAGTAGGTCAAGTATCTGGGAGTAACCCTGGACAACAAGCTGACGTCTTGAGATAATATCCGCAAGGCACGTGACAGTGCTCTAGTAGTTGTCAATTAGCTGAGTAGGCTAATGGCCAACGTTGGCGGACCCAGTGAGACGAGACGAAGGTTGCTGATGGTGACAACTAGTTCCATCTTGCTATATGGAGCTGAACTAAGAACCTTCGGAAGTGTATTGTCAGTGTCCAGCGCAGGGATGCCCTGCGAGTCACCTGTAGCTTCCACACGGTCTCAGAAGAGGTTGTAATGGTTTTATCGAGAATAATCCCAATCGATCTGCTGACTCGAGGAAGGGTACCACTTTTGCTCAGAGCTAGATAGAACTGAGGCTTTGATGCTCGCACGTACGCTAACCCTTCAACTTGGGCAACAACATTGGAGTGAAAGTAACAAAAGACGCTGAATGTCAAAGCTAATTGGTCTTATTGAGCCTTGGCCTAACCGGAACCATGGAGAGGTAAACTTTTACCTTTGGCAATTATCGACAGGGCACGGTTACTTCAGGAAATACGTGAACAGAATAAGTAAGGGGATCACACCGTACTGCCGGTACTGTGTGACTAAGCTCGATGATACTGAGCACACTTTCTTTATGTGCAGCCGCTTCGTGAGTTTGAGGCGCAGCATTAAGTGCACAATCGGCCTGATAACGCCTGAGACGATCGTGGGTACAATGCTGTGAAACGAGGAGAATCAGTGCGCAGTCTCAACATACGTTGAGAAAGTACTGCGCATAAAGCGAGAGGAGGGTTGCCATACCGACCTATAAGCTGTGGTAGTTCTTGAAGTCCTTGGTTACAAATAGGTGAGCCAGCACGACCGGGTCGAAGCAGTGCTTAGGCGGGTCCCGACTTGGAACTTCGCGGGCTTGTAGATGGTCCTTTTTTTAGTGAGTCAAACCTCGCATACCCCGTGGTGATAGGGCATCCGAGGATCTGGTACACATATTTTTTTAGCCATTTATATTCGGGAAAAAAATCAACATTTGGAATTACAGTTATCTCATAAGTCTAAAAGTGCAAAATATGTGCTGTCAATATTAGGAACATAAGGTTTAGGTGGATAAAATTGACGACCTGTCCTTCATATGACAGTTATTCATCAAAACTTATGCTTTGGTATCGAATTGATGCATGAATCAAGGGAATTGATGTACACGTGCGATTTATATGTTTTTGTCTCCGCACTCTACTCGGACCATAAGAATTGGGCGGGGGAGAAAATGAGCGTAAGCATGACTATCGTTCAAAGTGGCATATCTCAAAAAGTAATTAAGCTGGAAAAGTAAAACCAACGCGAGGTTTTTGGTGACTTTAAAGAGTATATTTATAATTTTTTCGGATTTGTGGAATAAAACCGTACGTCAAAAAAGTATAAATAAAAATATAGCTATTATATAATAATTTCACTGTTCTCTGTGTTCGATTAAGAATATTAACTTTTGAATGCTACCAAGCATACCTTCGACCGAAACTTCGACCTAATTTATGTTTTCATTCTCGATATATTAGCTTCTTCTGTACTCAGGTGAGTTTTGTTGCCTATAGATGCTGGTATAAGAACATCGAGCCTTTTTTGTTTCAATCACTGAATCAGTGCTGCCAGATCTAGATTTTAAAAAACCCCCATGCAAGGCTAAAAAATCCCCAAAGTAGTATGATTTAAGCTGAAAACTCCAAAAAATGTATTAGAGACTAATAAAAAAATTAGTCAGGTTTAGGTTGATTCTTGTTATTGTTTACCTGCTATCAATGGAATTTTCTCGTTCTATAAGATGCGTGTATGAAATACTTTGAGCAGTGTTTCTCGATGTTTGTCTTTATTTATGGCACTGATAGGTATGATTTATTTGATGTAAATACAAAAACAAAAAATTTGAATTCATACAAAGAAAATGCAAAAAAAAAGAACATACCTAGCTCACATCGATAATTATAGTGCAACCAGCTAAAGTTCCTGCCACACTCAACCGAGCAAGAAGTTGAGATTGAAAATGTATTGTTCTATCTGCAAGTATGTATCACAATGTATAGTTCATAGTAATAGAAAATAGAACCGTAGCTCTCAGTCAGTGCTGCCATTTTGGCATTTTGAATGCTAGATCTGGGTTTACTTTTCCCAAAAAGGCATTCGAAATTTGAAATTACCATCTCGCAAAATTGTAAGCATTTAAATGTTGATTTCAAAATAATATGGCAGTCATCTCTTCATATTTTAGCCATCAAATTTTTATCGACAATATTTGAAAGCTTGGTGTAATGCTGCCTCATTTCATGAATTAAGCACTTTAGGAGTGAGTATTCTGAAAATTCAACTGTAAACCAAACCGTTTTCGACCGATCAATCGTAAATTCGAAATAATATTTTGAAAAATATTCGTAACAATGAGCTAGACATAAGAGAAAAGGATTTAAATGCAACTAACGAGGAATTTATAGATATAGAATCATCTTGAGATACAACTTTCAAGTTTCCAAATTATTTTTTTTTTCATAAATTCATGTTGTTTTCACATTGAATTATATTTATTTTAAAGAAATAATGAGCATTATTTAGCATTAAGTTTCAATAATAATAATAATAATAGTCTTTATTTCATGTGCATAAACATACAGCTATTCAATAAATTCAAACAAAATTCTCTGAACTTAAGTTACGTTTTAAGTATAAATAATAGAATATTTACCAAAAGAAAATAATATAAACAGAAAAACAAATAACTTGATATTTTAAATGGTTCTTTTAAATGGTTCCATTAATAATAGAAAAAAAAACATGAATTGTCAATTTATGGTGGGGACTTATAAATTTAACTAAGATATAAAAGGCGTAGATAAAAAAATAGCAAAAACAATATTGAAAAAACCAAATGCAAAGGTTATATTAGAGGACTCAAGAGTTTATCAATGCCCAAGTGATCGATAGAAAAGAGCCAAGATTTGACTTTTTCGAAAACGCTGTCTTTCTGCATTCGTACCTTATATTTGGTGGAAAAAGGTTAAATAAAGTAGGAGCAACAATGCTGTCAAAAACTACTACTAAATTTCTAGTGTTTTCTCGTAGATTAACTGAAACATAAACTCTTGGTGTTTGATAGCCTGAGTTTTCAAAGAAAATTCTTAAAACCTTAAAAAAAATACAGGTGCCTTAATGGAAATGTTCCTACGGCTTGAAATGAATTGAAATTTGGCGTTCTGCGTTGATTTTGAATATAATTCGAATAGTATGTTTTTGCTTTACAATCAATGGTTCCAATCAATGTGAACCTCCTCACCAGCTTAAAGCATATTGTTGTTTAGACAAAAACAGACCTTTGTAAACTAATTTTAAAACTGAAATGGGACAATATAGAATTAAGTGATACAATTGTCTGACCAAATTGCTAAAATAGGCTTTGAAATACAAGGTGCGATCTCTCCAATTTTATTTGGCGTCAATTAAGACACCCAAATACTTAAAGCTATCACCTCATTCAACATCAAAGCAGTGTGGAGAACGGCACGCATAATGGTCAATAGAATAAACAACCTCGTCTTCAGCTCTCATTGGCGAAAAAAGATATTTGAAACAGGTTGGGGCGTGGAAAGTCAGATTCAAGTCAACACAAACTGAATAGTCATGTTACTTCACAACATCTTTAAATTTTAAGGTCGTGGCTCATTTTGACATATTTTTCAAAGTAATTGAACCTAGAATAGGACATGACAGCATCATCTACAAAAGCTGTAATTTCCCCATTACAGCTTTCAGAAAACAGTGTTTTTATAAAGATCAGAAATAAAACTGGAGACAGGAGCAAGCCTTAAGGAACTCCAATATTTAGAGGCGTTGCAGAACTCAACATGTCATTTATTTTGACTTTCTGCTTACGATCGCAAAGAAGGGAATGAAACCAATCCAAAATTTTATCTCTTATTCCTGCACTATAAAGTTTTTTTCAGTAGGATAGAATGATCGACTAAATCGAAAGCTTGAGTGATATAAACAAATAACATTACAGGAATTTTGGACTTGTTTATTGCATTGTAAATTTCGTGACAGAATTTTAGCAAGGTACTTTCTGTGGATTTTCCTGACATAAAACTAAACTGAGAGCGTCACTAGCTTACGTTTGACACCTTCTTCAATCATTTTTGAAAAAACAGATAGCAGAGAGATAGGTCTATAATTGCGTAAAAAGACTTTAGGGACTGATAGACATAACTTTTCGAAGCTGAAAATCCTCAAAAAATAGGCTACTCAACGAGAAAAATTCCCGGCTGGAGATAACATTAGCACAGGATGGACTAAAAACTACCGAGTTGTCAAAATCGAAACTATTTGCAATAGACGAAGAGTAATCGTTAAATAAATTTGTAACATAGTTTGTAGAAGTATTTCTGTGTTTTACATTTTCCAAATAGTTCGCAGTATTTTGCCACATTCGTCAAAAAATTCTCAGTATATATCAGCGACTTGTCTGCTTGATGTCACATATATGCTTGTGAGTAATTACCTTCTGCTGAGAGACAAAATACATCACCAAAGCCCCAACCAATATCTTTTTATCACAGATTTCCAAATTTCACTTTCATTTTTTCACCTCCGACCTTTCAAACTAACGGCTCGATTGTATTAATTTTTTGTTGATTTTTGTGAGTTTTGATTGTGTGAATTCACACTCTAGATAATATATGCATTAAATATGTTGAATTTTCAAAAATTTCGATTCCCATCCAAATCAATTTTATACACAGCTAGACACTCACTTGAATTGTTTGATATAAATAAATATATCCAAAATACTATTTCACAAACCAATTCAAAGATATTTTTGTCATTACTGTTATTATTACATGCTGCCATTGCTTATTCATATCAATTTAAGCAATTGGAATGCCCTGAAGTTGCTTACGGACTGCTTGTTTTGATGCATTTTCTCTTCTTATAATAAATCTAATTCATAAAATACTTATGAATCAGTCTTTATCAAATTTATATCCCTACATGATGTGAAGGGCGTTGAATTTTATGTTTTTTCGATGTGTTTCACCAATTTTTTCCCCACGCAATTTTTATGAGTAATATTGCATATCAAGTATTACATTACATATTATTTTCGTGACTGTGCGTCACAGAAAACATTGAAATAATAATAATTATATGTTTATTTATATTTTTTGTCACACATAATTGACATACGTCGGAAAACCCAAAACAAATATTTATTATGTTCTTTAAAGTCACTTAAAACCTCGCGTTGATTCTATCTTTCTAGTTCAATTACTTTTTGAGATATGACACTTTGAACGATAGTCATGCGTAATCTTATTTAGTTTTCCTGGACCGTTTTTCCCTGCTGTCCGAGAGTAGCTATTACAATAAAATTTTCTTTCAAAAACTTACTTGTTTGAAATTCGACACCTAAACGCAAAACGTTGTTTCGTCGGTAGCGGAATCCTGTTATGTTCCCGTGAAACGTGAAATAATAACAAAACGCACATCGTGTTAAAACCAGCAAACTACGCAACCAAAAAATATAGTTTTTTACATTATAAATAACCATAATAACCAATTGACATTATACATAACTGAATTCATGAAAAAGAGAGTTAAGATCGTGCATTGTACAACATTTACGAAAATCCAAAATGTAGTACAAAAATGAACTGAAATATTTTTGCCTGCCCTTACTTTTCTTCAAATATATACATATGTATATTAAGCGATATCAGCAGAAATAACTCCAAGAACTACAATGGTAGCGACAAAAATAAATGTCAAATAGCTAAATCTTAAATCTAACTTTATGTCAAATAGCTAAATCTTAACAAAATATCTTAGGAGACCCTTTAAATATCACTTGAAATACTGCAAAAAGTATGCTATTTTTGTCCAGCTAAAGATTCAGACCGAAATTAAAATTCATATTTATTTCAGAACTCATGTCGTCTCAGAGCTCCATATAACGATTTTCTCTTGTTCTTAAAAAACAGGACAGGTCAATTTTAGCATTGAACAGATTCCAGCACTTACCTTGCGTTTTAAATAAAAGAAATATCAAACAGCTATACAGGAATCTCGTGAGTCCCATCGTTCATTCATATGATTTAGGAGTGTGTTCGAGTGTGTCCTTCGGCGAATTTCGAGCGAACCAACCAACGAGGATTTGTAAATCGTTGATCCGAATGACGGTGACGAGCTGTATTTAAGATGGATTGTGCTTTTGCCAGTCGACACGGTTTTCAGCTCGGATATCACTTGTCCAGGTGACAGGCTTTAGGACTTGTGATTTCCTTCGTCGAACGGAAGCAAATAGAGCTGAAGTCGAGAGATCTGCATCAGGAAAATGGAAAAAAACGAGCGTAAAGAAATGAAAGAAAGCACTCAGCACTTTTCAACAATTTTCCACTTGACACTGAAAACTCATTTTCTATTGAACATTCTGGTATAGGTTGAGCGAAGTCTTGGGTGCCGCTTCAGTCTTTACTCGTCTTATGATATTTCAACTTTAGTCCGAGAAAGCGTCTCATCTCCACATTATTTACTTCTCGACTCCAGTTCCGGCGTGTCACGGAACAACGAACGGAATACGACAAGAAGCAGAAGATGTAGTGTGCGAGCGAACGATATTATTATTTCATAGGCATACTTCATACAGGATATCGTCTGCAGGCTCTATTGAATCGTCCCGATCGAACTTTACGACAAGTTTGCTGCAAACATACGAAGAGCAAGTCAGAAAATATGATGACATGTATTTGCCGCTTCAAGCTGAGTCTGTTGGTTGTCCATGCTCCTGAAATGACACCGAAGAAATTTTTCATGTTAGAATACTGAAAGTTTTTGAACATTTCATAAAATCTATTGCATTGATGTCGTGGAAGCCATGATTTAGTTATGGTTTTCACGTAAACCAATATATTTGCTTGGTTTATGGTTTGAGGGCTGCTAACATGCATAACATCTGAAAAGCATAGAAATATCTTTCTTTCAGAATATTTAAATACTATGTTGAACATTATATCTTCCCAAATTCAAATGATTTCAGCGTTAAATTAATGTGTATCTTAATTTTGATTTTAATCCATTTGTTTTATGTTTTAATGTTCTAATTCTTTGTAAAAAAAAAATGAAAAAGAGCATATTGTAGGCTAAATTTATGCAATCGCTTTAAGAAATACAAATATAAATCAATGTTGCCATTTCGATACATATATACAATATCAAAAGTTATCCATACATATTTAGAAACGAAAAACTGAAAATTAAACTTTATTTTCTCCTTTCAGAATGATGCTTCATTATTCAATTTCAAATCGACTACTATGAATATTTTATACCTACAGTTTTATATGAAATACAAGCAAACACCGACAGAAAAACTACATTTCAGATAAATTTAGACCAGCGAAAGTATTAAATTTATTCAATCTGACTCAATTTTTCGAAGTTTCAAAACAAAATATGTTTATTAAAAAGTTACACCTTTCTCTAGAAGCTAGGGATATCAATTGATAAATTTTGATATATTGAAAGTAATTTGCTACTCTCTTCAGTGTCCTGAAGACTATCATGAATATATTTTATATAAAAATTTTATCTTTAAATAAACTTATCTAAATAGATCTAAACAAAATAAGCTAATAGGCGTGTTTTTTTGCTCCCCCTATCTATAACAGAACAATGTAGACGCATTGTTAACAACAACTCCCCCTTTCCATGACAGAAGTTGTTGTTGTTTCCAATGCGTCTGCACTGGTTAGCATTGTTCTGCTATGGATAGGGGGAGCAAAAAAAAAATGCGCCTGAAATTACTGGGACAGGAGTGTTATTAGGTGCGTTTTTTTGCTCCGGTATAGAGCAAAATGGAACATTGATGCAAAAAAACGATCCATAACAGAAAAGCAGGTGTATTCGTTAAGCTTTTTTATAAATTGCTGTATTCGCTGTGGAAGTGCAAAACAGCTGAAATTAAAGGACAAAATAACGACTATAAACTACCACAATCGATAGAAAATGTATTTCTGTGTAAATGTAATAAAATTCCCTTTCTATTTTTTCAACACATTATGATGGCTTTTGTAATTTCCTAGCTACCAAAACATTCAACATAACCTTGAAAAATCCAAAGCTACTTTACGGCAAAAAAGCAACCTCTCATGAGCTTTTCCTTATTAAATCAGCACATTCTATAGTGCAGGACGTGAACTACCTCTGCAGAACAGAATTTCTGTACTCGTGAATTCACTGGGACAGGTATGTTGTTGTTTTGAATGCGTTTGTTCTGTTAATGTGCTAGATAGAGGAGCAAAAGCGTACCTATTGTTTCCAATAGGCAAATTTTTTTGCTCCCCCTATCAATAACAGAACATTACTAACAAGTGCAGACGCCTTAGAAACAACAACAACTCCTGTTGTGGATAGGGAGAGTTGTTGTTGTTTTCAATGCATCTGTAGTGGATAGCATTGTTCTGTTATACATAGGGGGAGCAAAAAACATGCCTAATGCGTCTGTTCTGTTCTGGGTAGAGGAGCCAAAAACACCACCTATTGATGAAAACAACAGACGGGGCTAAGTCTGGCGAGTACGGGGGGATGAAGCGAAGGCCACCAGCTAAGTACGGAAACGGTGTCTGTAACCGCTTATGTTGTATGCTACGGGGCATTGTCAGGCTGCAGGATTACTTTCTCATATCTTCTTTTCCCTCAATGCATAGTTGCATCTGCGCCCGGATACTACCGGATACACAGTATTGTTTTCTTCTTTTCGCGATTTGGTCTTGAATTTGTCCTGGGTCAACCCATGATCAACGTCGTTTGGAGCTCTTGCAGTGCATTCAGCGACAAAAAATCTGCGAATTATGAATTTTCCAGGTGATCATAAAAATAACTCGAGACAAACAAAATTTTTCAAGTAGATATGAGGGATTCTATATAAATTGTAAACAGCAGAATTTCCGCACCAGTTTGCTTTTGCAAGCCAGTGGAAAAATAAAAATCACAGAGATGGCAAAATACGTAATGTTGAGTTTGGAAGAAAAGGCCAAGATTTGTGTTTCTTTCCAATGCGGTGAATCCAAATTGAAAATTATTCGGCAAATAGGATGCAGACGAGATGATTCGAAATTTATTTGAAAAAAAGCAAGAAACTGGCAGCCTCTTCAAAAAAATGAAATGAAACTAGGTAAAAAATTTTTGAATCAAAAATGTTCAAATATGATTTGGCGCCATATACGTTTCCTTTTAATTCAATGATGAAAAATTTTGATTTGAAAAGAAAATTTTTATAATAAAGTGGAATTCAAATAAAATTCGCTTTTTATTTCAAAGTGATTTCAACTTTTGATTTAAAGTGATTCTAAAAAAGTGTTAAGTGGTGAATTTTTTTTGAGTGAAGGATTTACAATTTTGGCGTACTAAGGTTCTCACTGTTTGATCCGCTTGAGGTCATTGAAATCCGGATGATATCAGGCATTCAGGCATCGTTCTATTGACCAACATCGTGAAAGCTTTAGTTCATGCTACCATTTCGAGAAACTCTCTTTACATTCTAAAGCAGGGGCTCAATCAATTGGACCCGGCATATTGGGCTATCATTTCGAAAATAGTTTTAAAAGATCTCTAAATAGTTTAATGTATGTCCGTTTCTAAGGCTAGTTGGGTCGCCGTTCGAGATTCTATTTCATTCTGTATATGAGGAGGGAGTTTAGCTTGTAAACACATCCTTCCATGAATTTAATCGGTTCTGCAAAAGTTGTCCGAAAGTCAGTGGAAAAGTCAAGTAGGCAGCTCTAGCTGTGTTAAGTGTATAAGCAGTAGTCATACTATACCAATTTACACTTATTTTTGAAGAGGAGTGGATGCAATTATCAAACTGCCGTAAATTATATCTCAAGCGGCATTGAATGTCATTTTCATCGCCATCGTAGATCTACAACCCCTCTGGGGCCTTGATTTCAAACAAATAATGCCTCCAATTGTCTCGGTCCAGCAATCTGGGCAACCATGTGTAGGCTTTGTCGTCACAGTTGGATGAATGGTTCCTACTGTTTTTTCCTTCTTATACATTTCAAGGAATTCGACACTTGCAACAAATTGATGCATGTGACCAGCTCATTTCAGTTTCCATTTTCTGAAGATTAAGGCGACCTGTAGAACGATAAATATTTCGCAAAGCTCGCGGTTGTACAACATTTGTTATTGGCTACTTTCTCGTTTTGCTCTTATTACTCCCCTAAGGGCCCATCCTTAGAATTATACTACACAGTAGACCTAAAATACGGAACCTCGAACGTTTTTGTGCTTCATGTCTTCACATATCGAAGGATTTGGAAGGTTACGACACAATTGAGGAGGAGGAAAAAGAGAAAGCATTGATCAAGGCAAGTACGTCGAGAGAATAAAGGTTTAAGTTTGAAGAGCTTAAGACGATCAGAATAATCTAGACGTGAAGTTTTGTTTTTATAGAGCAATGAACGTGTGAATTTACACTAGACGGATTCAACGGAATTCTTGTCACATCCGTAATGCGGTGGCCATACAACGGAACAGTATTCAAAGACATAGCGTACAAGAGATGTATATAATACTAAGGGTGATTGAAATGAAAAACATAGTTGAGACGATCTGAAAACAAACCCCACATACTGGACGTCCGGTTGACCATGTCGGAAAAATGATAATCGAATCAGAGTTTGTCGTCAAACGTAAAACTAAGGTTCTAAATACAGCTGGAAGAAGAAAGTATATTGATACCCAAAAAATAATCAAGCATGGTTGAAGTAGTTTTAGCTAAGCGTCCCTGTCATTTACAACACATTCATTGGATCAAAACGAAATTTTCCGGACAGGTTGTTTTCGAAGTTAATATTGCCTAATAGGCTTTTGATGGAAAACGATTATTTGGCCACTTTCGTTCTGACATTTGCTAGTTTGGAGATCGGTTTCCAAATTAATATACGCGAGAATATCGCAACCGTAAGTCCTTCAGTTAAGATCCACTCAACTTTTAGATATCTTATTTAAATATCTAATATTAGAAATGTCGTATTATATTTTGTAAATATTCATTATTCACATTTTGTCTACAATTTATTTATTTAAGTAAAATTGATATATTGTTGACTGAAATCATCCACAAGTAACAAACTTCAAAAACAATTTTAAACTTTACCTACTTGATGTACAATTTTGGTGTGTGTGTGTTTAATGTCAAGTAGTGTGGTGGAGTAGTGAATGTGAGAATGAATGAGATGTGTTTGTGTATCCACATAGTCTTATAGGAAAATAGTACCGGATCACATTTTTTCACGTTGAGAGTTAACTTGTTTTTCTGGCACCAGTTTACAAGAACAGGGTGCAATCTTCAAGAGATCTTCTTTTCATAAATAATTTAAGTTTTTTTTGGCAAAGAAGAGACATTGCGAAGAGGAAGAGCGTTGTCAAGGAAAAGGAAGAGCAGAGGACCTAGTATGGAGCATTGGCGAATTCCAGCTTTAGGTTTGACGGGAGTTGTTAAACAGGAACCGTAGAGTATTTAACAAGGATGATCGAATAGGTAGGACTCATACCATTTGATGATAAATTTAGAAAAACATTTAAACTTAGTTTGGAAAGAAGCAGCTTGTTATCCACATGATCAAAAGTTTTCAAGAAGCAACAGTAAATTGCTTGGACGACATATTTAGTTTCTATCTAGTACTTTGGCTACAAAATTTATGAAGTGTACTCGATTTCTTGCAGTAGAGTGACCTGCCAAGTAGCCAAGTTGCTCTTTTACAATAAGATCAACGTTGATTGTATCTGATTTTCAGTATAGTCAGCACGGAGTAAAAAATTTTATTAGCGAGCGTTATTCTTCTTGAATACATATCTGTCATATTTTACAAATTTATTCTGCAAGAGTTATGTTTTACCCATTTCGGGTCCTCTTTCTTGTATGCGTCATGATTTTCATTTTCGTCAGGTTGATTCTCAGGCCCATGTATGTTGGCTGCTGGCCAAGTTTTAACAGAAGTTCTTTGGCGGGCTTAAAATAACGTAATAAGTTGTTGATGTAATACGCCTAAGCCACCACTTGGCAAGATGTATATAAAAACGTACCCGTTGTGTCAGTGGCGGATGCACAGGGCGATTTCGGGTCAACGTCGAAAATGAGCGTTCTGGAGTTGCTTTAGTTACAGGTAACACTGTTAACACTCGCAAAATCTTATAAACATTTTTGAATGAATCGCTACTGATTATCTGAAAAATACCGTAAGTATAAGATTTGCATATCACATTTTTCTGCACGTTAAAATTCTAATCGAAAAATATTTACCAACAAAGCATCAAGTGCATTTGGGATATTCAGATCCTGAATTCGTTGTCTCCACATTCTGACTTTTGAGATGAAATTTCCCTCTGAACAATCCAATATCTTTTCATAAAATTTATAAAGGTCTGCGCTTTTTTTTTTGATCAAATTATCAAATACACCTCTTTGGTATAATTTACCACCTGGCGGGAAAAGAAGGCGTAACCACTAATCATCTACTCGGGAACGAGAGCATGTTTAGTTGGTAGCAGCCAGAAGTACTTGCAATTACTAAATAGTACAAATTGAACACGGGCATTGACAACAGACAGGCCTACCAACGGAAACGGGAAAACTTCGAGAAAAATTTGACAAGACAGTGCTGTTATCGGATTGTCGTTGGCGTGGTATCCAAAAATTAAACACGTAAAATTCATAAATGACGTTTGTTATGCGAATGCTACTAATGCCGGCAACCGCTGTGCCAACTTCGAAACAAAAACTATCGACTAGGGTCTCCAAACTAAGCAAAGATATATACACTTTGAAGTGAAAAAATCCCCCCTAAGACCGAATCCTGGATCCGCGCCTGCGTTGTGTCAACAGGCAGTTTTCTTATCACATACTTGAGTGTTAAGTTGAGCAGCAAAAGAGCAACTTCTTGTTTTAATCTGACATTTTTGTCAAATGCGTCAATTAGATAGTTGTAATTTTTATTGAGTTTTGATGATGGCGATATCATCACCACTTTGGTTAGTCGGATAAATTTTGCTGAGACGTCAAGTGCAACATTATTTTACACAGTACATTTTGGTCGGTACTGTCATATGCTTATTTACATCTCAAGAAAATCTGGTAGACGTCGATAATAAACTTCCAGCACTTGTTCGCTTGAGAATACTGAATCAAACGTCAATCTTCAAAACCTAAAGCCACCTTAGGACTCCCCAATACGCAAAATTTTATTATAATTTCTAATATTTTCATCAATATGTTGTAAGACATACAAAATAGCTATATACCTCGGTATTTTTCGCACTTTAGTTTTTGTCCTTTTTTCCGGATTGTGCATATGATAGATTTGCGCTAATTTTCCAGTATTGCCTCTTGATTCCAGATCTACTGAATCATTTTGTGGATGGCTTTAGTGAAGCAGCTTCCACTACATTTGATTAATTTAACCGAAATTTTGTCAATGCCTAACTCTTTTTTCTTCTTTTCTTCTTATGGTAAGCTCGACTTCTGCCAGGAACTTGTTAGGACCTCGTTATCTCACATGATATTATCTTATTTGCTACTGCTTGGAGTTTTCATATGGTTCTCTCGTTGTCCTAGTGTGCCTTTCAAAAGGTTGTATGTTTTTTGCTTTTTCTTTTCTAGTGCAGTCTCGCATTTGTCGTTAAACCAGTCATGTCTTTTGCATCGAGCTTCCCACCCTACTACTTGTTCTGCAAAGGTTTTGATTTTTGTGCTCATCGCCATTCAGACCTCGTCAACCGATCTTGGGGATTAATTTCGGCTCAATGGTTTTTGTGAAGATATCTGCTACTGACGCGACTCGGAACTTTTCGATGTAGAATTTACGAAAAAGATTGGATTTTATCGCATTCGTCTTTGATATGCGACATCGATATTTAAATATTCTCAAGTAGTGGTCCGAGTCATAATTTACTCTTCGAAATGTAAAGAGGCCAAGCACCGTTTAACAGGAATATGGTCAATTTGACTGAAAGTATTGCCATCTGGTGATGTTCTTTTTTTGAATATATCGATATGGGAAGCATTCCGAACTTATGAATATGTCTCTACTATACGCAAAGTCTATCAGATATTTGCCGATGTCATAACTTTTATCGCGAACACTGTGTCCTCCGATACTTTTCCGGTGTATTTCTTTATTCCCGACCCTAGTGTTGCGGTCAACAGGCATTAGTTTAACGTTATTTGAGGACAATGATCTTTTAAGGTGATTATATGTAGAATGAACGTTTGGATGTTTTTTCGTTAAATTAAACATTAATTTCTCTTCATTGCAATAGAATTAAATTAAGCAGAAATACATTCAATTCCAAAATCCTTATTTATCAACATGGCGAATTAATTTGGTGCTCTAATCTCTGCGAATTACTCTAGGTTTGCTACAAGCGCTCGGTCAACCGCATCCTACGACATGCACCACTCCTTTATTACGACAAGACAACCGAAATCGAAACTAAACACTCACCGCATTCAACAAATTAGCAAATCCCGAAAACGAGATAATACCGACATTTCAAGCGTTATAATTGTCATGAACTTTACTACACAGTCTGCTAGAACAGTCTCGATTGTAAGCTCCACAAATGTTTGCAATCATTCATCGCATTCAGTATGATTTGATGTCGTACTGTCGACCAACAGCTACATATATGTGCTGATGCTGGACAGAAAGAAGATTCCGACAAGATGAATGGATAGTCATGACTGGACTTATTAATGAAATGAGCAAATATTTTTACACAAAACAAATACAAAGCAAACGCTCGTAATTTCTTGATGAAATAATTTACAGGATTTATTTGCTGACATCACGTTTTGGACGTGAATGTGGGGCAAAGATTTGTATGGCGTTTCATTTCGGCGAAAGAAGTAAATGTGAAGAGAAGGGGGAGGGTATACAAAAGATGACAGAAGCTGTTCACTGGGCAAAAATACACTTTATTGCCATTCAGTTTGATTGTTTTTATTGATGAAGTGTAAGTGTACCGATCGAAAATGATTGGCTTACGATACTTGAAGTATTTATTATAGTAGCTTTTGTGAATGAATTATCTCCAGTTTTATAAAAAAAAAACTGCCGATCTGAAAAATCCCATGTTAAAAACCAGAAACGAAATAAGTTGGTATGACTCTTTTTTATCAATTCATGAAAGAATCGTAATATGTTCAAAAGAAGCAAAAACTCAAGGAGCAAAACTTTCATTCAAAACCCAAAAAAACTATAGGACTTGCTCTTTGTCAATGCGCATCACCAATAGGAAGGTTGTTCAACACGCCAACCAGATAAGACTATAAACAATCAAAGTAGCTCAGAAATCAAATAAGTACTTCAAACAACACGAATAAAGTAAGTTGCTCTCATAATATTCACAAAACCGTATAGAACAGTCGTCAAGTATCTACTTTAATGTACAAACTCAATGACACTAAACCAATAGTTCATTATCGAAGCCGACAATGAGTATCTTTAAAGTAGTTCAGCGAACCGTAGCGGCAGGATATGCAACATAGTGTCACCGCATAAAATACAAGTTCATAATGCAATTACACATTTCAAACAGAATAGCGTGCAATGTCGGTTTCACACAAACCATAGCTCTTGAATTTCTATACAACGAGGGGAAAGAACATTTTCAGGAAATTGCAGTTAACGTTTCGATTGAAATTTTCTCAGTGAAATAAAACTTGTGTTAGGTTTTGTTTCTAAAGTTTCTTTCAACAAAATTTCTTTTTTCCTGATCTTATGCACCATTAAGTTGGACAAAATTTCAAAATTTATCAAATGACATGATTTCGAGCTGCTAGTATTTGTGCTTTGGCAAAAATTATTCAAAAACTTTACAATTTTTAAAGACTGCAAAATAGGGTCAATTCAATTTTTCTATAAATGTAAATTAATGACGTACGACACCCAACTTAATCAGCTTATGTAATAATATCAGCTGTTTGAGCAATCATTAGATTTTGAGCAGTATTATTTTTCTAGTATGTACTCATAATTTTTAGCTAAAAATGCAACCTTAACATCTCTGACTTAGCTTTGGAACAATATAAAAATGGGACTCATTTAATTTTTAGGAAAAATTAAAAACAAATTTTTTGAAGGGATTTCACATATCCCAAGTATAGCAACATCTTTGCAACCAACTCCTCTATTTTTATGCAAATGAGATTTTATAGAGATAAACTGGTATCAAAGAGACATTTTAGCAAATTTTCCCAACTCTCTAATAATTTTTCTGAAAGTTTTTTGTCTCTCACATATCATCTACAAATCAATCCATCTCATCTCATGTGACTATCAACTATCAATCCATCTCATCTCATGTGACTCAACTATGAAAAACAGCACTGCAGAGCTGCGAAGAGTAAATCAAAGTATTTGTCACTAGTTAAAGATTGAAATAAATAAGATAGAAATAAATGTAGTTTCACCATTTAGCTCAGTAAATGTTCACGACTATGCGTCACATTCTTCAACCTGAAACTTAAAGTAACTTGAGATGCAATGTGTTCCACAAAAACGTGACTCATGTTATTTGCCGCTTCGTGTTTGCACACATATGTATGTGTCACAGTAAATTACTTTTAATACACTTTTACCAATTTTGCACCTTATTAATTTTGTCATTACGGTTTGAACTTTCGTGAAGAAAACATATTTAAAAAATGACAAAGATTGATAAAGTGATTTGTGAGATGTTTCGGGAAAACCCAACGCTTAATCTGAGGCAAACCAGAGTGAAACTTCTTAAAAAAGTGGTTCGAGTCTCAATTAATAGAATTAGACGGTGACTCCAAAAATCTGGCGCGAAAAACCGAAGTACGAACCCTAATCCCCTACTAACAGCAACACGAGTAGAATAAAGGCTGAGCTGGGCAAAAGAGAATTTGGAACGTAAATGCTTACAGTTAGTATTCATACCGGAAACATTTACAATGAAAATAAATAACCAATGTTTCAATTCCCAAAGTTCTGCAAATTTTTCGGATCGCAGCCCCAAACACCAACTTCAGTTACAGTGCTGCAGGCACTGAGCATTTTCTTCATTTATGTTATATGAGATGCTGCTTTCAAAATTTTGTGAAATAAGCAACTGATAACGAATATAATTAACCCGTGTTTTGCTCTCATAAACGTTGAAATTCATGCCAGTGGTATTATCTGAAACATTCTACCATATGAGTTAGAATGCGTTCTTGAGACCAAAGTAAAACATGGCGTTTGAAACAGTTTGGCCGTAATAAGCAGCTCATGTGGTGGAATATGCGTTCAAAATCTGCACGATTCTTCTACTGTTCTTCGAAGCTTAGTGTTTCTAGCGGTTCAGGTGCGCTAGAGTTTTTTGTAATTTGAATTAAATCATCCTTCAACTTTGGACCTATTTGCGCTTATTTTATGAGCGTCTGAAAAATTTGTAAGAAGCAATCTAGCGGATGTAGGCAACATCTAGGTGAAATTGGAAAAATCTCAATCAATTTTTCTTTAGCTTATCTTGAATTTTAATTTTTTCCTAAAAAAAAAAACAATGTCAATTCATACTGAATGCAGGTGGTTCTTTGGAAAGATTATATCAGATGAATATTCATTTCACAAGAAATGGCAAAAGTTTTATTATTTTCACAGTGCCCGCAGATATGATCTGATTAGTTTAAACTAATTTTCAAAATAAAATGAACATCATTGAATTTTATTTGATTCATATATTCTACCCTTCAAAATCAAACATTTTAATATGAAGATCATTTTTTACAAAAAAAAATTACATAAATATATATCATTTTCTAGACAGATATCGATATTACCGTCTTCAGTGTCTATTGATTGATAGACACTGACGAAGAGAGCAGATTAACATTGAAACATCGATATCTTGCAAGAAATTCAAATAGATCTTTGGCCTTTGACTGTGTTTGGCACGGTGGACTTCTTTATAAAATGCACTCATTTGGATTTCCAATATATCTCACCAAACTTGTCATGAACTTTCTACAAGATCGTTCCTTTTATGTCAAAATAAATGGAACTGCTTCCATTAAGTATAGCATTTTAGCTGGAGTCCCCAAGGATCGGTGCTCAGCCCGATCCTTTTTAATATTTTTATAAGTGATATTCCCAAAACTTCTGATTGTTCAATCAGCCTTTTCGCTGACAACACCGCATTTCTCTGTTCTTCAGTATATCCTAATGTTATTTAATCCACCCTAGAAAATGGATACACAGCAGTGGCGAGGAGTGAAATATCGATGGAGGGAAGCCGAATAACAATCCACCATTTTATATATGTATAATAATTATGTTTGGCATGCTGATGTTTGTCAGACTTACTAATTTCTATTTAATTCTCGTCAAACTTACAGACAGTATAAAAAATCGTTATTCAAACAAATGATAGGCACATGTATATATCAATAAATTAGTGAGCAGTTTTATAGGGTCACCTACAATATACATGAAATCATTTGTTTTAATGTTAATAATGTTTGTAAAAAAGAAGCATTGAAAAAACGTCTTTCTGAGCCTGCACAACGCTAAATAGAAAAAAAATTAAAAGCAGCTATTTTTCATTCATTAAATTTATAAATATTTGTAAATAAAGCGGTTGAAATGAAAAAGGTGCGAAAAATGTCAACCCTTAACATGAGAATGTATATATGTATATGTATCTATGTATATATGAATGTATATTTACTATGCTTTCAAACTGTTTATTGACTTTTATTTTTAATATTTTTAAGGGTTAACGTATATATTTTAGGCATACATATTAAAAATATCAAGTTTCAGATTTCGTACGACAAATAGTTTTATATACTTTTCTTTCATTTCCTTATTCTACTTTTCATGATATATTATGCAATTGCAAAGATGAAAACAATTTTACGCAGAATATGTATCATAAAAGAGTTTAACGCAAGACAGGAATTCTGCAGTCCTTAGTTAAAAGTTCTTAGCTCCATTTCTGTTGTTTCCAGGAAATCCGAATTTTCATTTTACCGATTTGGCACGCAATAAAAATTCTACACTTCCAAAAAATGATTTCGCCGGCTAGATAACTTTTGTTCTTTTCATAAGTGCAGAGAATGTCAAGAAATGTTTGATGTTTAGTGAAAAGAGGCACTTAATACTTTTTTGCTTAGGACAAAGTCCGAATGCGAAAACAAAGTTGTTAACACTAAAGGATATTTCTTCGATATAATTTACTAAAAATATGAAAGAAATTCACTTGAAACAAAATTTTCGTTAAAACATATTATATTGTAAATTATGATAGTTCTTGTAATACCTAAATCAATGAACTTAAACTTAAAACCTTAAATCATTCAAAGTATGAACTATTCCAGTCTCAATTTTATTTCAGTTAAACCTACTTATGGCAAGCTCTCGCAAAAAGTGAGATTCTAGTTCATAGGAATGAATCTTTTAATTACTACATGCATATATTAGCGGACCTTGCATAAACAGGTTTAAACTTAGTTGATTAACAGTTCTGCAAGCATGATATTTCCCCTTTTGGCACATAAAAAATGGAGCTTAGACTTTTAAACTAAGGAAAAGTGCTACATTCTGGATATGTGATAATAATATTAAGCGATTTGTTTATAAACATGCTTCAGAAACAAACTGTTGGCAGGTTACAAAGACAGAGTTCAATCCGCTTTATTACATCATGAAATTAACCCAAAAACTGCATTCTGGTGCTTATGCCTTTTTTCTTAGCACGGCAAAATTCATTTCCAAAAACTAACATAAGAAAAATTTTAGTTTTTAGATAGCCAGTAATATGGTATCTTCATACTCATATCTCAAATATGTGTATAATCTTTACGTGCTGTTCTATATGTGAACGATACAACTATCGAAAGTTACGTTTCCATAAAAATAGCACAACGGCAATATTGAATGAACCGATCGAAATTTTCTTCAACTCTCGAACCATTCGTAAACCGATCGATCACGGCTTATTTTCTATCTGCTAAAGCGAGTCAGACACAAGGCAATACACATTTGGCCAAAGCCTCTAGTAGCTCGCAAATAAGAATTTGCAAGCCGGAAAATTTCGGCTTATGAATGGGAATTTTCTCGTTATCGTATTGTACAGAAGATGGTATATGATCTTTAGTCATTTGAAATTTCATGTACATGTTTAAGATGCATACATGTTTTGTAAAATCTGAAGAAGGTCGCTATTTTCGAAAGAGAAACCGAAAGGAATCGGGTTGTATGGACGCTTCGCCACTGATACACAGAATTATATAGCTACATTGTCAAATGGAAAGTAAAAATTAATCACAATAAAACTGAAGCCCTCTTTTTCTCTAGAAATCGTTAAACCTCCCTTCTGCCTAATATGCCTCTTATTTTAAATTAATTTTCCGTTAACTGGAATCCAGACACTATCCGCTATCTAGGGATCTTCTTGGACAAAAAACTCACTTTCAAGAGCAATACAATGTATGCTTTGGAGGAATGTGATATGATTATTAGGACTCTCTATCCCCTGATAAATAGGAGATCCAAACTATCTTTCTCTAACAAACTCCTTCTCTTTCGAGCGATTTTCCAACCGAGACTCCTATATGGAGCAGAAGTTTGGGGTCGATGTGCATTATCACTCATTAAAAAAATTCATGTTAAGCAAAACAAAATTCTTAAAATACTCCTTTACCTACCCTTTTACCACTCGACTACCGATCTGATTAGGCACCGCTTTGCCAACACCTATCGCCTATCATCGAACCCTTTAGTTCAAAGTCTAAGGATCTGACATTAATCCACAGCTGTTTCATTTCTTTGTGATACATAATAACTGGTTGTCGTCAAGCCCTCTTAGCATTATTTTAATTATAGTTAACTCTAAATTAAATTCTAAGTATTACTTAAGTAAAGTCCTTTTATCATAACAATATTATTATTAATCTTCCGTACCCTTTTTGCTATACTAGTTGTTGTTTTAATCCCCAGTTGCTAGTTTAAGGTTAAATTAAGTTTTTTTGATGTTAGGGTTTTTCCCATTTCGCTGGCACTTGCCATCACATTTTATTAAAAAACAAAAATTCTCATTGATCGCTACTAATTCGTCGCTTACTGTGCAAGACCCCAGGCTCGTATCACTGTATTATTTAGTTTTAGATTAAGCTTTCATTATACGTTGTAATCATTGGTTGAATAAATAACTTAACTTAAATAGATCTAGTTTTTAAAGGAAAAATTGGTCTCAAAATTAAAATATTTAAATCACACTGCTTTTTGAATATCTAAGATAATTTATTAAATTTGAAAAGTCAATAATCTTCTGCAAGAGACTTGTATGAATTTTGATCTGCGTGTACACGCAACTCTAAACATTTCATAGATATAGATAGATATTCTCGGAATTTTCACTTAATTCATGAAATCAAAACCCAAGTGTGGTTAAAAGCTGCTGATGAGTTCTTAGAACCTTAAGAATTTATACAATCAAAACCTGATATCAGACTTCAACCCTACGCTTAAATTATCCACTGTAGCTGTAAGTATTCTAAATCGATTCGATATGCCAATCGGCACTGCTCTAATAGATAGCAAAATGACGATGCTCTTTCCGGTGAATACCTGCATACATTATTGAGCACTCCCTATCTATCGAAATGGATAATTTCGGCGGTTCCGCTCACAAATGATTATTTGATGAAGTGCTTATGCCTAACTCAAGACTCGCATGCATACTCAAAGGTATTCAATTCCAGGTACTTACACTCATCCCAAACGAAGCAGCACATCCCCATCAATTTCTCGTGTTTCGTCATCTTAAGACACTGTTTTGGGTATTTGCAAGCGATTTACATAAAACTAAAACACTAATCTCTCGTAGAACCGTTCCAGGACTTTGGGGACCTGCTCGGTTTCAAGGACCCGAAATTTTCCACCAGTAGCTAAGGATTCAGATGCACTTTACACTAATTGGAAATTCTTCACCTGCTTGAAAGACGTGTTCACTCATCATACCGCACTATCTTCTCACGATACTCCAACTAACGCCACTAACGCGAATTAGCACCGCTAGACGGGACGTTCTTCGAGCTCTACGGCAGATACGATGAGTAACGGGAGCCTGATTTTCTAAATTAAATATTAAAATTGATTATCTATGAGAGCCGGGACTGAAGTGTTTGGACTTTCGTGCCAAGCAACCGGCAAAACTGCAGACGGATGAAGGTGAGAGCGTTTTAAAATTTATTAAAAGCGCATTAGACGATCCACGAATATGGAGTAATAATTCAAGGGATGCACATATGCTGTTCGAGTAGAGAACCGGCTGATCTCCGGAGCATACCTATCCAGGTCGCATCAAATTTTCAGCATAACGACTTCCTTGCGCGATGCATTATATGAATTACACTTCTGAATGCACTCACGGAAAGAACTTGCTGTCGACAGGTGTGGGTTCGAGGCAGCACACAGATCTCCTCCGAGGAGCCACAACAAACACTTTCCTAAAAGCGCGCAGTATGCAAAATGTACCTTCACTATAGCTTCGATTATCCGCTATTTTTGAGACATCATAATAAATATGGTATTAAATGAAAATCAAAGTGCTAATAAAAGTCCAATCAACATGTCACACCAACGTTCTTTTCGAAAGAAACCGCCGAATCCTGCCACGCGAAAAAAATAGTCCCGTTCTCGGCCAAGTTTCGAATGCGACTGATAGTCACCACAGAATACTGTTTACAATCGCTTTCGAGGACTCATCCACAGCCTGAGCCCGATTCGGATCCCTGACGTGTAAAGGAGCTCGATTGACGGTGGCATGGGGAACCTTGCGCAACCCAAGTCTCACATCCAAAAGGAAAACAGCTGAACCGGCTTCAGCAAGGTGTCAGGCGGCCGGTTGCAAACAGCAAGGTAAATCCCACCCACAAGTATCTGAATGCAGTCCGTTGACGGATGGTGGAAGCGACGACGGATGAGTACATCGAGACATCACGGGACGTTTAAGAAGGATTTGAAAGGACCACAAATCGTGACGGTATGCGCTCGCAAGCATACAGTCGGTATGCTAGTGAACTCGTAATGAATTGTCCTTACGAACCAAATCGGCTAGTCTTCGGGTAGGAGAATGAATGAATTTCCGAGCGAATGGTAGAATTCGGTTTGCGACTTTGCTATATCGGAATTACATGGGAAATAGATTATAATCAGTTGTTTTGTATGATTTTCTTTCGTTACTTGGAATATTTGTATCTACTAAACATTGATAAAAAAATACTCATCGAATTGCAATAGATTGTAAACTATTGTAATTTTAGAATAGAATATGCGAGTTGTGTACAAAAGCTTTTAAAACATTTTAATATATCTTTGAAGAAATAAGTATGAGATAAATCGTATTTTTTCTGTGTTTACATATGTATCTATGTATCTTTTTGTTTATTTAAGAAAAAACAGTTCACAAAATATATGTAGGTTAAATCAATTCAAAAAACGAATGGTTTAACTAGCGTAAATGCAATTGCAAAATCATTAACGCGTCTTTATTATTTAATAATAAACGGTTTTAAAATACGCAAGTTATTCAGCGAAGTAAAAATGCTAACGGTTCATGCTTGATCGTAATTTATACATTTATTTATTTATATGGATATCTGACAAGAGATGTGAATATAAAAGCTTGTTAGCTTGATACCAGTGTTCAAGTATGAGCAGATTCCATTGAAGAAGGCAACAGCCTTGGAATGATCTTACAGCTGTTAAATGCTTAAAGTTATCAGCGTAAAAAAAGATACTTAGACATAAGATAAAAATAGAAGTAGTATAGTAATAGTATAGATCCCTGAGGAGCACTAGATTCGGGTTTAAAGGTAGTCAAATCAGTCATCATCGGCAATGTAGTTCGTGAAATATCTAAACTCGGGGATGTAGGGTGACCTTTGCGAAATCCAAGCTGCTCACGACAGAGTAGGTGACCATATTTTGCGGAAATGATATCGTGAATATGACACTCCAGAGTTGTACAAAATGCTAGGAAAAGTGATATAGAACGGTAATAAGAAGCACAAAATAATTCTCCAGATTTAGGAATAGTGTGTATAAGAGCTGCTTTTGGGGAACCAGGAAATATGTTTTCATAAATGCTTTTGTTGAAGATAATAGACAGAAGAAGATTTACAGACTTGTTGACCCTTTTGAAAAAATATATTGAAAGACCAACCAAGCCAGCCCCAGAAAATGGTTTTAGATTTTTATAATTTTTTTAATAGTCAGAAAAGCAACTTGAAGTGATGGATTGCCACGAAGTTCAACAGGGATTAAATAATAATAATAATTTATTGCAGCTATTCATTTTACAAACATGGTACAAAAAATTCATAGCATAGCTCGCTCCTCGCAAAAGTAAGAGTACTTGTGCGCGAGTGCGGGGACCTAATACGAACTACTGAATTCAAAATAAATAAGAAGCTGTGATCAGCAATATTAAACGTTTACATAAAATTCAAATTAGAAATAAAAAACAATGCAAGCCTAAATTAAAAACTAAGATTAAAGTACGAGTAAAATATCAACACAATACGGCGCTAATAATTGAGAAAAAATGAATTTAAAAACATATGTATATGTATCGTAGTGGAAAGTGGTAACAGAAGCGCAAAAAATTGCTAAATTAAAGGCGAATAAAAATTACACAAAATAAAAAAAAAAGATTAAATTGAACAAATCGGAAAATAAATTATATCGAAAAGCTGACAATAGGTGAAGATAGCATGAAAGTGTAAGGCGGAACGAAAAATTTTAAGAGTAGAATGGACACTTTAAATTTAATGGTTTAAGAGTTTAGCACAGAATCTAAGCATTGGTTTCCACTTTGAACAAACCGTTTTAAAATTGACTTCAAATTAAGATCATTTAGCGTAAGTTTTATCTCTTGAGGAAGTTTGTTGTACAGTTTAGGTCCTAAGACACTTAGGTGCCTGGCGGTTTTTGATTTCCTACATCGAGTTGTTAAGATGGGATTTGTCAATTGCCTTCTTGTTTGGTAACCAGTAGAATGGATATTGAACTGGCTACCGTTCAGATACATAAATTTTAAAGCCGAATATAAGTAAAGCTGACGAATATTCATTACACAAAACTCTTCGTATGCTTTGGTTGTTGATGAGAAAATTGATTTTTTCAAACATATCTTAACTATTTTACTCTGCAAGTTTTGTAGAGGGGCAGTATGACATGAAAACAATGATAGCGTACTGGATGATACTCTGAGCGATTGCAAAATAAACTAGCTTTATTGTGTTAAGATTAGTGTTATATCTAAGCCTCATAAACGCATAAAGTGTTCGACGTACCTTGCGTATGATATTAAGAATGTGGTTTTTCCAGCTCTTACTCAATTATAACGCCTAAATAATTGATTTCTTTGAGCTGCTTTATCTTAGCGTTATTTAATGAAATGTTTAAATTCAGATCGCTCAAATTATTTTTGGACCCGAATGCTAAAAAACAAGTTTTTTCTATGTTTAACACAAGTTTGTGTGCGCTCAGCCAGTTGTATATTGTTTGACAGCCTTTATTTGCTTCATGAGAAACCCTATTCCAAGTACTACCCCTAAAAAGTAAAACGGTGTCATCCGCGTATGCAATTATCTGGCCATTGAAGTCTGGATTATTGAAATGTAGGTTACAAAGATCATTTATGTATAAGTTGAAAAAAATTGGGCCAAGTACAGATCCTTGAGGAATACCGCATTTGACCTCCAAAGTATTGCTGATATCTGGACCTATTTTAACTTTTTGTTTACGACCATAGATGTAAGAATGGAATAATCTGTATATATTATCCGAGAGCCCCAGATTCCGAATTTAACGTAGCAATATACAATGGTTGACGGTATCAAAAGCCTTTTTTAGGTCTAGAAAAACTGCGATTGTTTTATCATTACTGTCGATAGATTGGTTTATAAAGCTGGTTACACAGTAAAGAGCGTCGACTGTACTAGTTCCCTCACGAAAACCAAATTGGTTTGGTGCAATTTTATGGCGCACAGCTAGAAAATCACCCAATCTAGCTTTTAGGCACTTCTCAAAGATTTTAGCCAAAATAGAAATCAACGATATCGGTCTGTAGTTATTCAGATCCTTTTTATCCTGTGCTTTGAAAATTGGTGTCGTAAGAGGGTCGCAGACTCCTGAGTTCTCGCCTCCTTAGCTATTGTGGTTGGATTCAATTAATGGAAGAAGCTTGGAGAAATACTCCTGCATCACGAAGCCTCTAAAACTTAAGCACAATGCGTTCAAAGATATGGCATACAATGCCTTTAATATCGGCGATAAGACAGTTGTACATGAAACGGTGCATGAGCAGGCTGAAGTATTGCCAGGATGAACCGAGATTATTTAGAAAAGATGATCGACGTTACGATGTGTCTCAGATGTCAAGAACTTGTTTTAGGGGACTTGGTGAAAATGATGCTAGATATAACCGCAGAAACTTTTTGGAATTCCATGGATTGTTTGCGAAGCATAACTCAGATTAAAAACAAACATTTTAAAAACACAATTGTGAACTATTGTTTTAACAGATCACAAAATGAGTTATTAAAGGCATCACAAATGAAATAAAGGAGTGCGTACTGATATGGAATGGGACCAACTCTTTTGTCAGGTTTGCAAAGGGAATAATAGTCGAGTAAGGGTTCTCCGGCATTTTAAGTTGTTCAGGAGCTAGAGATGTTTTGTATGTTGTATAAGTTGTTCAGGAGCTAGATATGTTTTGTATGTAGAGGACATAAAAGAAGATATTGAGCCTTTAAAACTTCTATAAACTCAGCGAATTGCCGGTTATCTTATGATGATGCTAGTGTCATATCACGGCGAAAATGAAGTGTGCAACCCACAATTAAAGCAAGTTCCATTTTGAGCTGCATCTGGCTCACAGAACCAACCTTGTTGTGATGGGTATATGCTTAACAATTAAACCGTTTAAATCTTTCTTCATACCAATTATTCAAAAGACTATCACACAAAAAGTACTCAAAGGAAATGAAATTAGGCTTCTTCGAAAAAAACATCACGATTCTTTTGGAAACATTAAGAGCAAAAGAGTTCGCAGGGCACCAATCACTTAAGGTACCAGGTTAGGTTAGGTTAGGTTAGAGAAGAGGGCTGCCGGGAACGCGGCCAACATTAGGCCACCAGTTTGGGCCCATTTGCTACTCTCATAGACAATTACACGCATTCACACTTACAGCCACGGCACTGGATTCGAACCCGCAGGCCCCGTAGCACGCCGCTATTCGGCCTGACGCCTTAGCGAGCAGAGCTACCAGGCCCCCTAAGGTACAAGTATACTCTAAAAATAAAAAAAAAACGATTTTTTATGTTTTTGCATTTTTTGACTCAATATAACTTCAAAAATAACTCCCTGAAATATTTTTTTCGAAATTGAAAACTTTAATATATAAATATTGACTTTGAGCGGATGCGCGTTTTTGGCTCGTTGTAGGCGTTCGAGCTGTTGTTGGCCGTGTAGGGTCTCTTTGATTCCCCTTCTCTGAAATACTGGTTTCTCCTATATGAATTATATTTCTTCTATATATCAACTGTCTGCTATTGAAAAATGCCTCCGAAAGATCAATATCGTAAAGGAAGTAAAAGTTCGAAAGTGAGAAAAAGCAGATCTGCTAGAAGATCTCGCAAATATCAAGGCAAAAAAGTAAAGCAATCCCACGACAACCCTTGTACGGGTCTAGGGGTTGAAGCTGGTAGAGAGCTTCATTACAATTTTTTTAATCATTGTGGATACGAGTGTGGAGTGATAAGTTCCATGACTCACTTTACCCCTGATTTAAATCAGGTACCTAATCAGAGCTAGGTGAACTCAAAGGTTGGTGCGCGGACCCTCGTCCGAACCTGGATTTGAACCAGGGACCCCACACGCAAGAAGCCAGTGCTCTACCCACTAGGCTACTCAAGCAAATATCAAGGCAACCAACACAAATTGGAGCAAAATACTTCATTCATCAGTAAATCTGCCGAAAAGTTAAGTGACAATAGTGAATTTGACGTTAAGTTAGACGATGGTTTAGAGTAGTTCTCTTCGTTAATGGATATGAAATCAAATTTGAATAAAACTACATATTATAAGCTGCTAGAAAATGTACAAATTGCTTCAAAATCTGTCGCTACTATGTGTTATAAAAAAGCCGGCATAGAGGAAAAGGAAAGGAACAAAAATGAAGGATTACCGGAGAGCAAGTTATCGGTTTCAGGAGACGGTATCTGGTATAAACGAGGCTTTAGCTCTCAGCTTGGTGTGGTTATTGGTAAATATACAGGAAAAATTTTAAGATTATTTCGTATATTCAAAGGCTTGCAAAGAGTGTGAAATTATGAAATCTAAATTGAACACCCCCGATTTCCAAATTTGATACGAAAGTGAGCATGCCAAAGAGTGTTGAGCCAATTATGAAGGTAGCTCTGGAGGAATGGAAGTGCAGGGAATGACAGAAATTTTTATAAATTCTATAAACCTACATAGCGCCAAATATGCCTATTATATAGGCGAAGGCGATTCGAAGCCCTATTCAAGTATTTCAAATGCCAAACCATATGGAGATTTTGTAATTCAAAAACTTGAATGCGTTTTGCACGGTGCAAAACGAATGTTTCGGCATCGAAAAGAGGCAAAAAAAATTACCCGAACTGCGTAAGCTTCGAAGAGCCAAAGAAAAAAAAAGTACAACAGCAAAAAATGGAAAAAGCAGAAAAAAGCAATCTAGAAAATGAGCTGCCTGCGCATTCAAAAACTACAGATTTAACCAGTAAAATTATGAAAAAAATGTCAACCAACTACTCCTTAGCTATTCAGCAAAATCCGAATTCTCCTGTCGATATGAAAAATAAAATATGGGCCGGATTTTATCATTTAATTTCAGCCGATGCTGTATCGGGGCACAAAATATCTAAAAGCGCAAGCAGATAACGTTTCTTCCAAACATAAACCGGCTCTAAGTCCAGAGGTGCAGGAGTACATAAAACCTGTGTTCAAAAAGCTAACGGATGTAGAATTATTGATACGTTGCTTAGGAAAAAATACACAGAACAACAAGGAGTATTAAAATAAGACACTGTGGGCACTTGTTCTTAAGCATACATTCGTTGAAAAGGATGTCGTCGAATTGGGGGTCCAAATTTCACTGTCCATATTCAACGAAGGAAGAATGACAATATTGAAAATTATGGAATTAATGGGCTGCACTGCACCATTGATTCAGTTTCTTATGAATATGCGCAATCGAAAGACGTGGAAAGAATTGCAATTACCGGGAAAGAAAGGGCGTTTAGCGAGAATAGAAGCTCAGCAACAGAAAGAGCAGGCTTTTATTGATGATGGCGTACTATTTTATGGTCCAGGCATAGCAGATTAGCCGATTGTAAATGCTTAAATTCGATTTTCCAAAACTTTTTAATAAAGAAAATGAAAAAAAAGACTTTAAACACGTTTTTCTCGAAACAAGATATCCAGGGTGTAAAGGAACTGGAAACATGAAAATAGCAAACTTTTTCTAACATCATTGAGTGGTTTGCCCTGTTAAATGCTTTCACGAAATCAATACAAATTACATTATCTTGTAGACCGTTGTCCAAATTACACGCGATGAAATTAGTGAATCCCACTTAATTAGTAGTCTTAGAACGCCTCTTAATGTCGATCTTTAGAAAATAAGTAATTAAAAACACTATAAATTTGTTGATGAACGATTCGCTGACGCTACTGAGGAAAATATAAGATGGTAGTTGGCAGCGTTACCAATGTCCCCCAAACCTTAACTTTGAAAAATCATTCGCAGCTTTCTAGCTGGAAGAAAAAACAACAACGGGGAAACTTAAGTTAAATAAAATTGACAGAGAAACACCTAAGGAAGATGCAAGAGACCCAACAAACACATCAGCAATACCGTCAGGGCTGATGTTCGAAGAGTGATCTAACTAGGATATCAAGATTTCCACCTCCAAAGGGTTATTCATCACAAAATCCTCATGAGAAGACACAGTCGCAACAAAGTTCTCTGAAGCAATATTAGGACTGGAGAAGGAAAAGAACAAGGAACTTAGCAAACAAATGACAAATATCTTGAGGATTAGAAGCAGTAGTTTTCTCCAGAAAAAAGTGCCTGGAAATTGATCACTAGTTTTAATGGAGCTGACATACAGCCAGAAAGGTTTCGAATTATTTGCAGAAAGACACGCTTTAATATGGACGAAGAACCCTTGTTTCGCTTCCTCAACTATTCTTTTAGCCACTACTTGCAAAGACCGATAACGCTGAAAAGCTTCAACAGATGAACTATGAAGAAATTTATTTTGGGGTTTTATCCTTCTCGCGCATCAATTTAGAGACTGCCACAGAAAACCAAGGCGCACAAGCACTACGACAAGTACGAACCAGAGGACTCAATCTAGGTATCTGGGAATTAATTTTAATTGTTAATAGGAATTCAAAAGTTAAGACTAGACTAAAAAAAAGAAACAAGCTGATATTTCGAGGGTAAATCTCAAAAAGTACATTTTTTTTTCTTCTATGAGGTTTAATTACCGAGCCGTGGGATTCTGCATAATTGATGAAATTAATTTTTGGAAGCCAATTCTGAGATTAAAAAAGAAATCGAAAAAATATCAGACACACTTTAAAAACTTAACCATTTTCTACCTATTTTCATCGTAGATGATTAACATCTGAAATATATAAGGAGCCATATGTTGGTGTGAAAAAAAAACAAAATTGTCCGATAATGGCAGCCTTTTGGTACCGCAGTGGCTAATAATATAGCAAATTTGTTAGATAGTAAGGTCGAAACACCCTGTAAATTTAGTTTCGATCCGAAGTTTGCACTGGAATCTTAAGGAAAATAAATTTTTTTTTGGCTGCCAACCGCGCAAAATTTCATGTTCACTTTCGCTATAAGATCTTTTTTATTTGAAAATTTATTGGTAGCTTACCGCCTAAAAAAACTAACATAGTCATAGTTGCTTACTATCAGCTAATTTTGCAACTAAAATATTATCAAAGTTGGCATACAATAAGGCCCACCAACTGTGTGAATTTTGTGAAAATATAACGACTATAGGGCGTTAAGTAATCATTTTCTTGAGTAATTTTGCAAGACTCTACAACGCAGTATAGTAAGGGGTCCTATTTAAGACCAATGCATTTTATGAATATCATATGGATGTGATCATCGAGCGCTAATAATATAGCTGATTAGGGAAGTGTTATCGGTCTTGTGCGAAATGGAATATCTAATATTTCAATTTGGCTGTGTAGACAAAACATAGTGTTTATTTATTATTTGAAAAAAACGTAATTTTCTTTAGGGAAGTCGATGATTTGAAGATTTTCCCTTTAGGTGCTCGTCCACAGGGTTGCTAGCATATTTTTAAAAAACCATTGAAATTTAAACCTTGATAACATCAATGTGTCCTGTACATTTCGTAATGATCTTATCAATTTGTCAGAAGCTACGGCAATTCGAAATTTTACAAATTTAATGAATAATTTTTGACTTCCGGAGATAAGTTTCGATAGCATGACAGATATTGGAGTAAGATTGTGAGAAATCTCCCTCACCAGAGCAAGAACACCATAATAAATTGGACAAGTAATTACACTTTTCGCAGATGCAAAGAGATATACAACAATAAAGGAGCTATGGATTATAAAATAATTCAAAAACAAATCGAGCAAGCCGTAAATAGATTCACCTTCTTCCGACCTACATAAGAAATTTATTGAGGTTATTTGATCATTGATGATTTAACTATTCTCAAATTTCAACTTTACGCTACTTGGCCTATTAAATTAAGCACTGTCCACTATACTATCGAATCAATACTTTTCGGCTTAAAACCTTAGAATCTGTGCACTCTAGAATCTCACACTACTGCCTTATGAAGCAAAACAAATTGAGCTCGAAAATCGAAAACACCGACAAACGAATAGGAATAAAAAGTGCAAAACGTGCTGTTGTTTTCACAAAGACGATTGTTACAAACAACGGCCTACCATAACAGCGGTATTAGGTTTGCCTGAAAATGTAGAATAACAAAACTCCATAAAGTGATATTATCTGTTGTCGCTGCTTCAGAAAAGTCAACAATTAAAGTCTACGATACACAAACAAACACTTGACAGTTACTTTACACATCCTCTTTGCACCGAGCATGCTGAAGAATAATCTCTGTACACTTTGTAAGCAGTTTGGGGGTGTTCTCCCTGCGGCAAAGTACCACATTAAAAATTCACACCATGCACTTGACGTATTTCCTTCTTGGCAAAACTACACAAGTCGAGAATAAGCCTACCAAACAGCATTTATGTTGAATGTACGAGCACTTAGACAGGCTCTCTGACTTCATGGACCCTTTCTCGTCCTTGCCATTGTTTGCCCACTGCTTCGAGCTGCCGCCGCCTATACTACCAGCGCGCCCTCAACCAACTCAAAGGGAGTCTGTCTCGGCTGAGAAGCGTGCCTTATTGTTGGCACCGGTTTCTTACAGTGCTCTTTTCCTGGAGATTTCCGCTTTCGAGTTGTCTCTGATTTGCAAACATGAGACGAGTGAGAGTTATTTAAGCTCTTACTTCCTTTGATCTAATGACTTTTGCCTATGGCAAAGAAAAAACTCGTATTAACGGAAAAGAACTGTTTTCACCTGGCACCTCAAGTGTCGGTTGGGAATATTTGCCAGAGATACTGCCGGATAGAGTGAAAAATTATTGACCCATTTCAGCATCGTGATTTTTGTTTAAGACATTACGGGAAGTTACGTTAATTTATATGAATCGAGATCTGGTTTATGCCTGTGTAGAATTGAGCGTTGACAATATTATTTATATTTGTACACAAAATTAGTGACTTTATCGGTTGAAAATTTATGTTTGAAAATTTATTCACAAGACCCTGTCGCTATGCAATAACCAATTTTATCAGTTCGGGAATCGTAAAACATGTATCAAAATAACTAGATTTCCTACTTTCCTTTCTTTAAGGGTTTTATCAATTAGTCTAAAATACAAAGACAACAATTTTTATTGACGATTGAAACTTATGCCTTTTAAGAAAAAAAAAGGACTTAAAATCAGCCTCACCTCTCTATTTTTTATCCACACATTAAAGATAACACTCACATAGCTCCTCATAATGTTACCACATTAACTATGTTCACGTTCAGCTAATTAAGTTATCTAAGAAGCTTAGCGCAAACAAATGAATTGATAGTATCTAGTAATACTCAAAGCAAGCGAACAAATACACTCTTTGCACCGGCAAAATTATCCAAGCTCTAGTAGTAGTATAATTGCTCCCCAACTTAAGTCTATTTTCTTCGTAATATCATATCGCGTCTCCTGTAGCCTGATCTTAGATTTCTTCACGTTACGCTTGCAAACTAGCCTTCAACAATTCCGTAGCGAAAAAGAAAATTTTTATTATATTACGGCAGCCAGTAAGTTTGAAATCCCTTATTTGCTTTGTGAATAACAACCTAAAGGACACAATTACTTCCACTTTCGTAGACCGTAAGAAAAGTATTTCTGTCTTCTTAAGTGGATTTTATTGTGATTCAAAATATAGCGAAAAGTTTTTTTGCCGATTTCATGATTTAGCACAGTTTATGCTAGAAAAAGAACTGGAATATTAATCATGAGTATGCAAGTTTTTGATGCTGAATTTTTTTGTGTTGTGATATGGTCTATCTAAATTGGGAATTGTTAATAATTTCATTGTTCGATTATGATCGTAATCCGTTCCGTTTCTTTAAAAATAATTGCGTTTGCCTAAATAGTAAAGCCAAGAAACAAATAGTGAATTGATCGATGCGTTTATTACATGAATAAGAGCAACTGACATTTTTTCAAGCTAAGTAAACAAAATATGTTTATGTGAGGTTGTTTTTTAGATGTTAACTTTTGATAAACAATAACTTTTTTATAAATATTTAATAACACAATTTTATCGTCACATCAAAACCAAAAGCTAAATTAAAACAAACTGTCAGATTCTTTTTTTGTTTTGTTTGGCTACTTTGATTCACTGGGATTGCCAAGAGCTGCTCTGTCACCTTATGCTAGTCTTGGTATACGTCTGCTATAGAACTGGCATTTACTTAATTTCCTAAGAATAAAAATACATCTGTGCTGCGTTAAAGCTTCGCTAAAGCGGACTTCACTTCCATGTCCAATAAAATTAATGCTGTTAACTAGTTTACTTTTTTCACAGGTTAATGCTTTTTTGTCTAATCTTTTTTACTGTCACACTCCCACTTTTCGTGGAAAAGAGTTGTTGATCGTCCTTGGTTAACTGTCGATACGTGCGAAATCAAAGACGTGGCGCGTCGTAGTTTTCGAAGCTCCGGCTTAGAAGATGATCTTCTAAGATACAAAAATTTACGCTCGTGTGTTAAAAAGGTGATTAAAGATGCATTAAGCGCTTATCATGGTCCCATTGAAGCTTCCATATCATCCTGGCAATAGAAACCCTTCTGGTTCTCTATCCGTTCCCTTAAATAATCTCGCTCTATCTCTTCTGTGACGCACCTAAATGATTTATCTGTTGCTGAACAGTTTGCCATTTCCTTTTTTCTGCTAGCTCTCAACTCAGTTCATCCTTCTCTGCCAATATTTCCTCTTCAGAGGTTACTAGTTTTAGTTTGTTTTTGAAGAACCCGTTGAAGGTCGAAGGTTTACTTGCTAGCGAAGTCACTGTCATCATCCTTGTGTGTTCCTTTGTCTGTCTTCTGTAGCCTTAGTATTTCATCTTGTACGATTCCTACTTCCTGGAAATCCGCAAATATTTGTCCCATCCTCAAAGCTGGAGATTCATCCCTTCAGCTGTTGATGATATGTTCGACAACTTCATTCTAATCCACTTAACTGACTTAGTGTACTTTAGTTATGCCTTACAAAATTTTCACTCGAGTTTTGTGAATTTGTTGGTTAATATCTGACAAAATGCTGAGTTCTATTTATGAAAGGTGGAATTCAATGATATATATGGAAAAGATTTTTCCTCTTAGTTACAGCTACCTATTGACAGCTAGATGAACTCAGAGCAGTCCATCGGACGAACCTGAATTCGAGCCAGGAACTCCACACACTAGGAGCCAGTATTTTACTTATTAGACTAATCAAGCCCTACAGAAACTAGAGCCAATAAATAAAACAGAAATATACTATGATCACCAGAAATATTTGGTGAAATGTCAGTGAACTATAGAATATTTAATAATTTTATTTATATATTTCATATTTTATTATTTAATAAGTAAATAAAACCAGCACTGATGTCACAGATGATATCAAGCATAAACATAATAAATTAGTTCAATTCCCGATGAAATTCTGTGAAGCGTATGAGCGCTATTTTAATATCATGGGCGAAAATTTAATTCATGATCCTAAAAATTTTTTTGACTTCGTATACACCAAACGGAAAACTTCGGGCTACCCTACTTCGATGTACAAAAAGAACTCTTGTTCGTCAAGCCCTTGTTCGCTGACCATTTCCAGGAAGTACAAGCATATCTAACATTCTTTTCTCTCTAACATTCCCACCAAATATCGTCTGTGAAATGTATTTAAGTAAAGAGCAGATTGCAAAACCCATCAAAGATCTTAACGTCACCAAAAGTCCTGGTCCTGACTTGCTACTATACATGGAGTCGCTTATCTTGACCTTGCATTTAATTTTTAATAAAACTCTTTCTTGTGCGGTTATCCCCTCCTTCTGGAAATCCTCCCATCTGATCACGATTTTTAAATGTGGTGAAAAGTGTCTGAGATAAGCTCACTACTCTAATAAAACCTCTTCTGAACGGACAGCAACATGGTTTAAAAAAGGCAGGTCAACTACTACCATCCTCGTGATTTTCGTCTCAGACGTTCTTTGTGGCATGTAAAATGAGCATCAAATTGATACCATCTACATAAACTTCAGGAAGGCATTTGATCGCATTGATCATAATATTCTTCGACTCAAACTACAGAAATTTGGTATATCAGGTATCTTATTAAACTGGTTAGACTCTAATTTTCGACATAGAATGCAGTACGTTAAGTTTCAGGGTATCCAATACAAAAAAAGAAGTTTTATTAGGTGTACTACAAGGTAGTCACTTGGGACCTCTTATATTCAATATTTTCGTATCGAATCTTTCTGAAGAAAATGCACCTTACAATTAAATTCGAATCAGACTCAGTTTTCCTTCCATCGAAACTATTATCTCATGAAAAGTGGTGCAAACAAAATAATCTTGACATTAATGTCAGTAAATGTCAGCTCATTAGCTTTTCTCGCGAAACCAGTAATACATATTTTGATTGCCGGCTCAATAATTTTGCAATCAATAATGTTGATAGTGCCAGCAACCTCGGGGTTACTTTGAATAAAAAGCTGCGTTTTAATTTACGCTATGACAAAGTCTTAAGCAAAACTAATACGCAGCTTGGATTCATCAAAAGACGTGCGAAGGAATTCCAAAACCTCTGGGTCACGAAGTCTTTATACATATCTAGTTCGACCATTGTTCGAATTGCTGGCATCCTACCTTTGATGTCCATAGCGATAGGCTGAAATCAGTGCAGAAGCAGTAATTGCTCTTTGCGTGGAGAGATCTGTATAATCCATACGAATTTTATAATTTACCTTCATACAGGCACAGGCTCAATCTTTTAAATCTATCAAGTCTGTCTTTGCGGTGGATAGTTATATGCTCCTGCTTTACTTTTGATGTTATTGTGGGCTTGATCAATGTTGTGCTTCTGTCCGATTCGATAACGTTCAACAAATCAGTAAGAATGAACAATAAATGAACTGAATAAATAAACTGAATGAACACCGACAGCACACAGTTTAGGCTAATGAATAGATGCTCAATAAAAATTCAAAAGCTTCGCAAAATACTATTCCCGAACCATTATCAGACTTAGGTCTACAACTGCTCTGACTACCTCTATCCAATTCCCTATCAAAGATGGTTTTATTTTTAAAATTTTTGTTTTGTATTATTCATCGTGTATATTTTAAATATATTAAAATTGTTAAATATGAATTGTAAGTGTTTTTGTACGCCTTGTTCGGTTGAAATAAATGAATAAACAAATTTGCTTAGTTGCATCATGCTTTGTTACGTTTTCAGTAGAGATGTTTCCAATTTTAAGAGTTCATTTTTCAAACAAGATAGTAATAACTCGTTTTTGCTTGTTTTCGTTTTATTTGATTATATTTTATTGAACTTAGTTTAATTTTATTGCTGAATTTCGAAAATATTAATATTAGAATTGTTTTGCCGAAAACTCGTATTTCTACGCATGCAGTGTCGGACATAAGTAAGAACCGTTGATATTTTAGGCGCATAAATGAATTTTAGGAATCTCTGTCTCGCTTGCTATGAGATCGAAAAATAAAATGAAACCAAAAAAACTAAACAATATTGTTTTTATGAAAAACTATGCATTTATTATTTGGATTTTATAGGTACTAACTAAATAGGTACTAACATAAATATAAAACATTTTAAAATTTCTGGCTAAGTTTGACTACGTTTCCCTCATAGTCGTCAGATATCTGACAGGAATGTATGGGTTTTTGTGGTTGTGCTGTTGTTTTTCGGGGTATTTTTTGTTTGTTTGTTTGTTTATCATCATCGTGTTCTCGTCTCGTCTAGTTTCTACATATTTTTGAGTATTCTTTTTCGAGTTTTTACCCCTGCTACTACTAAGGAACAAACAGGGATCAAAAATTGAAAAATAACTCACAAAAAAGTACAAAACATAGACAAAAAGACAACACGCTAAAGATAAATAAAAAAAAGAAAAATACCAGCCAGACATTTAACGGTAAATGTTTTTTTTAACAAAATTTAGTACCGCTAAAAAGAGAAAAACATGTTGTTTTGTTTTTTGCTTAATTTTTGACTCTTGCTTTCGTAACATTATTTTAAAAAAACTGTGCAACAGGACTAAAAATGATAAAGTGTCAAAGGTACATAAAAGTTTGTGGTTAAAATTGCAATCATGAAAGTTGAATTTTGAAAATTTTCGATTTTTTCAAACAAACAGTGAAAAAATTGATTAACATCAATATTATGTAGCAAGTAAGGGTTTTTAATTCCCATTTCTGGTTGAAACCCTTTAAAAAAATTTCTCAATTTTATTTTCGTGTGAAGAACACTATCTAAAAGAGGGATTGCTTCAAAACTTTGTATTAGTATGCTCTGTGCAAAGTACAATACAAAAATATAAAGATAAAGGATCTGCGACGTCCACTTATAGTCAAAAGAAAAACTAAGGAAGTCCCCAACACCATTATTATAAAAGAGACTTTCATCCAGGCGGGAAATAAATAACATCCAGACAAAGAAGTTTCAAATGCTCATTTCCAAAATTTTGTGTGAGATTGTTTACAGAAACCACCCAGCAGTTAAAAAAAAAAACAACTTTATCTCAAAGAAATGCGGCATATAGAAGGACCTGGGCCATGAGTGGAAATGACAAGCCTGGTCGGATGAGATCGCTTGCCAACTTGCGCTTGATTCTAAAAAGTGGGTCTTAATGATCTAAAGCATAATCCGCCTTGTGCTCAACACCAATTCCAAGGAGGCGCGAAAAGGGGTGTCTTATTATAGATATTCAGAGCTGTACATTAAGACACTGCTAATAAATAAAAATATGTAAGAATTCTGAAGGAATATCTTTATGCCTTTTACTCAATATAAAATGCCTGTTCTAGCAACGATATTCCAACCAAACATAGCGAAACCCTATACAAAATCTACAGGATACATTGATGTCTAAATGTTAGCTATCTTTGACTCTTTGGTAATTTTAGTGATATTTTAAGTACCCTTATAATTTTATCATCAAAGAACTTTCTAAAATATTATTTTTGGGAAATGAAATTCAAACGAGTTTCAAATATCGATCTGATAACATTTTAGAAATTCTTTTGTTTAAAATAGATTCGAGAGAACTTGTTAAATTTTGAATCACATTAACTTTTGACACAATTATCAAATTATTATGAAATGAACAAAACGCATTGATGTTGATAATTTCTATGTTAAAGGCTGCTATTTCAGATTTATTGATCTCACAGATTTCAGAGAAATGGAAATGTCAGTTAGGCTTTGAACACTCTTTGAATAGTATTCCCTTAAATTCTGACATAGTACACGATTTAGAAGTACTTTTAAATAATGCTTTCACTTTCGACGATCACATTAACACCTGCATAGTATGTGCTTTGATCTAAAGAGCTCCATGACGTATACCAAACTAAGATATTATTCTGTTTCTTAGTTTGCCCAATCCTTGAGTATGCGTGTACAGATTGGGCAGATCGAATCTATTCAGAAAAGGTTTCTGCGGATTTGTTCACGAGAGCTTATTTCGTCAGATACTCTACGCCTGTGTCCTTAAAATAATTGTCTTAGATTATTCGCCATGGATAAACTTCAAAACAGACAAGAAAATTTAATCACCGTCATAGCTGCTAAGCTCCTCACACGGAGTATATTTACCTTTTAAGTCTATTCGGTTTCGATGCCAAGTGTCACAGAATGACGAACGTGAATATTTAATCCATCCCTTCCTACGCTATTTTTCCTAGCTACGTTCTCAAAGAATGAAAAAAAAAATTCAATCGTTCGTACAATAAATTCGATTTTAATATATGGTAGCAAAAAAAACCCAGTTTCTGATGTCTTTTGACATGCATTTTGGCTATGCTTCCCCTAAGTTTACTTGGAGTCAACATAATTGATAGGCATTTGGCAATTTTTCTGTTCTCAAGTAATCAAAATTATTTCCACAAATTTTACCGTACGACATTACGAAGGTTGATCTAAAAGTAATGATAATCAATATAAACTGAAGTGATTAAACTTAAAACAAATTTTTATTTTTCAACATAGTCTAGTTGCAAGTTAATACTTTTAGTCCATATTTTAAATGATTTGTGTTTACTCTTCCAAAACACCCCAAACAGCGGCCATCACTTCGCTTCAAATGACTTGCCCCGAATGTGTTTCTTGAGTAGAGGAAAGAGGAAACACTGGGCACTAGATTTGGCGAACAGAGTGGGCTTTCAAGCAGTTCAAATTCAGTTTCTTGCATTGCAGCCATCGCAACTGCAAATATTCCACGATAATAATTTCTTCAGCGTCCCAAAAACTGATGCCATACTTTTCCCCACAGAGCTCGACACTTTGAGATTGTTCGGCGTTGGTGAAAAGGGCCGCTTCCAGGTCATCGATTGCTGTTTTGTTTCTGGATCAAAACTATCCAGGTCTTGCCCATGATCACGAAACACGTCAATAAATCCCCCTAATTTGCCTAAATCTTTTCGAGAATCACCCTCGAAATGTCGACTCGTTTCTTCTTTTGATCGTCGGTTAGCATTCTCGGCCCCCAACGCGCAGAGTCCTTCTTCATGTGTTATTCGTAGGCAATGATTCTTTAAACACTGCTATACAATATCCCTGTGATCTTAGCTACATGCCTGATGGTCCCTCTTTGATCTGCCAACACGACATCTTCGACTTTTTTCACGTTGTCTTCAGTGAGGTACGTGGATAGGCATCCTTTCCGTTGTTCATCTTCAGTGAATCTTCGTCTCAGATTAAACTTATTGGCCCAGCCTACAACGAAGGAATATGGAGGAGCAGACTCCCCTAGCAATTCCACCAAGTTGCTGCATATGTCTTTGGTTGCTGTATATGTCTTTTCAAACAAAGGTATATAATGAACGCTCTTATTTCGTTTTTCTCCATTCTGATGTTCTATATTCGACGGTGCGTATTCAAAAGAATATACCTCCCTGAAATCGTGGCCTATTTAATTTTTTTTTGTGGGTATATGAGATAGTAAAAAATTTTTTTTTTTAATTTTATGTGATCTGAAAATAGCCGATTATCACTACTTCTGGATCAACCCTCGCAGTTATGGTGGTAACTTGCTGAAAATTTGTTGTTTCTTAAAATCTGCAATCCCATTGTTTCATTTAATTTTAGTTGCATGAGGCGAGAGTGTTTGAATTTAATGACAACAGCTACGTGCCCGGTAACTCGTTTCGATAACTTGAATAGAGAAAATTCTCCATTCGATTACGTCACCCAAATTGAACATGCTCTACTGATTGAGTTTAGCAGTTTCGGACGAGTGCAATTGAGAATTGTGTGCTGAAATTTATGTGGGAAAGAATGGAATGCTTGTATTCGGAACAAAAAAAAAATACAAAGTGTATACTTCAAAGCTGGTTTTGTATCAAAGATTGCTTTTGAAATCATTTGATAAGGAGAGTTTGCGGCGCTGCTTGCTAAGCCGTCAGCTCGAAAAGCACCAAACTTCTATTTGTAAATTGAAATCCTACCGATTCCAAGGTTTTTTGCCCGACCATAATATTTTTTTGATTGAATTTTTATTAGTAAGCAGAGTTTAATTTAATTATAATGATATATAATAATAAAATTCTATGCTTGAAAAGTAACATATGGTAATTATAGTCGTGCTATTATACGGTAGTTTTTGTGGATGTGGATTGGAGTAATTTGTTTCCGAGCCCTCCCTGGAGGTCTTTCGTTTTAACAAAGAGAGCGCATGTGAAGTTCTGGAGGAATTAAGTGCTTTTTTGACCGAAGTTCCTGTAAGTGTGTGGATGTATTCTGCATTGTATTATGATACGGCTGGCTCTTCTTGTAGTTTAGTAGTAATTTATAAATGTGTATAGTCATAAAAAGAAATATTGACTTTTAATTAAATAATAATAGCTAGATAGATGATAATTTAGTTTAGTTTTATTGTTATTGCCTTATAAACATGTCAAAAAACAAAATATTGGCCGCTTCACAGTTCAAACCTGGAGAAAGCGAGAAGAAATTAGAAAATGACAGAGGACCCGGCAATGAATAAACATAGATCAATGAACGAAGAGTATTGTAAAAGCATATCAAAGAGCGAAATTTCCAACATCTAAGAACATTGCAAAAAAAGAATAATACGGAAAACTGTAATGGATCATGATAAATGAATAATTGCACACAAATTAAATTAATTGATATAAATGAATTGATATCCAACTTAAGTTTTTTTTAAACTCTACACTCAAATTTTGCAATGTCAAACCATTAACTCGTCCGCAAGTTGTTGTGTTCCAAAAGTGAGTTGTGTTCAAAAACTTATATTAAAATCAATAACAAATCAAAATAAATAACAATAAAAGCAAAACTAATGTACATAATCAATTAAGAATCAATAAAATTATGTGTACTTACTGATCCTTGATTATTGTTCTCCACATTTTCTTTTCTCTATTATAGTTGAGTATGAAACTACAAATCTTCCATTTTTACTTTCACTAGATTCTTTACTCAACTACCAACCATTAGACATTACAAAATCACTTGGGCTGAGGTATGCTAGTAGTGTTTCATACAGAAACACACTAATGGAGAATGACGCCAAAGTAACGTCAACTAGAGAATTGTTGTAGAGAGATCTTCTCTATTTGCAGAGTTGCGGGGAGACAAAACACAGGATAGTCTTATCAAGAACAAAAGTTTTGGCATAGACTTACATTCCAACAGCCTAAAAATGGAGTCTTGTGTTACTCCACTTATTTATTATTTGTATTTCTTATTTGGTGCTTATTCAATACAACAGGTATACTGTCCAATTACAGATTAGATACAATGAATAAAGTAAAATAACAAAAACTAAATAAGAATATATAAATATAAGTATATAAAATAATTAAAGTTAGAATAAAATGAAGTAAAATTAACTAAAGCCAAAAAGAAAAAAAAAATCCATTGCAACCACAAACTATAAATTCAACACGAAATCAGCCCAATAATATAAGTATAAGCAAATAAAAAATAATTAAGGTGGTAAATTAAATAAAGTAAAGTTGAGCAAAAAAAAAAGAGAGAATCCATTACAAAGAATAGAAACTAAAATAAATAAGAAACAAAACAAAAACAAGAAAAAACCAAAATCAAATTTGAAGTTGAAGTGCAAACATATATATAAGTATCTATATATAATACACAATAAAAAATCTAAAAGTATTAAATAATAAAGTAAAATTAAGTAGAGAAAAAATCAAAAAACAAGAATATAAAATCAAATTAATTACTTAGAATCAAAAATTTTACTACGAACCATATTTTTGAAAATGGCAATAGATTGTGGAAGAGGACCAAGTTGAACACTATTGTGAGTGCGTAAGAGACGCAAAACGGGAGAATAGAAGAAAGTGTCAGTACGAGCATACGTTACTTCAAATAGAATGGAGCTCAATGAACAAATTATTTATATTTTTTTTTGTCTTTAAGAGTCTTTAAATTAATTAATTAAATTCTAATATCTTTCAAACTTAAATTCTTTCTACACTCAGAAAAATGTCATTTAATAGAATCAAATTTAAATCAAAAGTTGAAATCACTTTGAAATAAAAAGCGAATCTTATTTGAATGCCACTTTATTATAAAAATTGTATTTTCAAATCAATCTTTTTCATCTTTGAATTAAAAAGAAACGTATTTGGAGCCAAATCATATTTGAAAATTTTTGAACTAAACACAACTAAAACTAAATTCCCTGGATCATTGGTGCTGCATGAACAACCTACCTCTCAATATCGGAAAATGTCATGTCATTAGCTTCTCTCGAAAAAGTACGCTCGTACATCATACCTATCTTTTAAGCAATACGGCACTTAGTAGGGTTAACAATATATTAGACCTCGGTATAGTGCTGGATGAAAAGCTCCGCTTTAATTTTCATTACGACAAAATAATCAACCAAGTAAACGACTAGGCTTCATTAAGCGGCGAGCCAGGGAGTTTCAGAACCTTTGCGTTACAAAATCGCTATACACCGCGCTCGTTCGCCCTCTTTTTGAGTATGCTTGCATTGTCTGGAACCCGGTTTTTGAAATTCACAGCCACAGATTCGAATCTGTTCAAAAGCAATTCTTGCTATTCGCTAGAGGTCTTTACCATCCTTGTGATTTACTGCCATATGAATCTCGCCTTAGACTTCTAAATTTGTCACCACTTGCATCCAGAAGATTAATGTTATCTGCCTGCTTCAGTTTCGATGTCTTTAGAGACACTGTTAATGTCGACTACATTCAGGAAAGATTTGTGCTTAACCAGCCCGTGAGAGTCACTAGATCCCGACAAATACTAGTTGAATATAGGCATAGTACCGCATGTGCTGATAATGAGCCAGTAAATAGATGCTGTAAGATATTCAACAGCATGAGCCAACACTATTCCCCCACAATTTCGAAAGCGTCCTTTAAAAACAGAGTTACCAAGGCTCTCTTATCCTACCCTCTCTAGTCTACCGGACTAGTACCCTTTTCATAACTAACAAAATATTTAATTTAATTTCCTTTTTGTATTTAATAATTTTGTGCCCTACATGTAATATTACTGTCGTATTTATTAATAGAATGTTAATTTATTTATTTGCATTGCATTCAGTGTATTTTTTACCTGTTATTTATTTGTTTAGTTTTGTTATTTTAAATTGTAATCTCAATTTATATTTTTATGTTTATTTTATTTATAAGTGACTGTATACCTTGTTTGGTGAAATAAATAAATAAATATATAGACATGCCGTAATAAAATTAATTCACTGTTAATAAGTCTTGAGTAATTTATCACTTTTGGTAATATAGTTTATTGATTGAGTGATATGAGTACAAGTAGCATTTACTAATAATTTACCGGCATAATGATTTAATTAGCAGTAAGTTCTCCAAGAAAAAATTAGTGCTAAAACACAAATCCCATAATTCGAAGAGACTTAAATTTCAGTTTTTAATGATTTATAAAAAATTAGATGTGTTTGTACAAATATATACATTTTTTTTTAGTTTAAAGCCTTCCTCACGAAAATTTTGGGTTATTTTTGCAATGAATACTGTATATCTCAGAATACTTAAGACGCTGCACATTTAGTACTAAAAGCCTCGCACATACTTTCTTTGACTCACTATGAAGAATGTGTGCCAGGCAACGGCAAACGCTCGACAAAAAAGAACACTTGTAGACCGAATAGGTGTCAGGAGATGAAGGCTTCTTTAATAGAATTTACGAAGCAAAAGTTCACTGAGTCAATTGTTATTTATAAAAGTGAGTAGAAAAAAGGCGAAAAAGAAGTTTTAGTTGGCCCTCAGTTACTGTGCTATTTCACTGCCCACATCGGTATCCGTATTTCTTTCGCGAAAATTAACATGATCCCAGTTGTTAGACCACCACAAGGCCACCGCAAGACCAGTTGTTCTCGTGCTCAACTCAAAGTTTCATTTTTGGCTTTTGATATTGTTCACAAGAATAATCGCATCCACCCCAGTATAATGTCAGAATGTTGTGAGGCAGTGTCTCGAAAACTTTTACTTCTTCCAAGTGCACCAGAGAGTTTAAAAAAGTTGCACACTGGTCAAGCATTGAAATGTTTTGCGGAAAATTGTGATATTCGATAAAAGTTTTTTTTTTAATTTTCTTATATATGTACATTTCAGAGCAATTGAATTGACACTTGAGTTTCTCAGAAATTGAAAAACTAAAATATCGACTCGTGACTTATTGAACTTATATAGTCAAACGTATTTCTTGCTCAGGAGCCTCTGTTTACTTCACCACATCTTCACCCCGATTCTCCGAAAATTACAGTGTGAAGTAACGATTGCCATTCCCACCGAAAAGTTTCTCACTAAAAAGAAAGTAGCTTATCTTCACACAAATCATAGATGCGGTCTATTCGGCTATGTGACACCTCTGGAAAGAGAACATAATTAGATGACTTGCTTGGAAGCAACAAGACGTCCTGTGGCAACTTCGAACAGAAGATTGAGTGCGAGAGAAGAAATGTCGGCGAAGTCAAGTCGTAATGCCTTCAGTCAATTAATTAAGTGGTTGACAAATTGCTGACGTGTTTGTTTTGATTGATTAAGTTTGCAGAATGTGTTGCACGGATCGGAAAAACAAGCATGGCACGAGCATACCGCCGAAGGTAATATTAGAAAATTAAGCTACTGAGAAGAAAAGTTTTGATTTGTCTGGAAATCGGAAGTTAATCAATGGGCAATGTGAATGAATGGAAGATGCATGCATTTGGGTTGGGCCTGTGTATTTTCATGGTTTGGTAAACCAAATAAACAGTGATAAAATGCGTAAATAATATCATCTGAAAACTCAGTAGACACTGAAAAAGGGGCCATAGGGGCCAAAGCATCGATGTGAATATATTTGGTATGCTTAGGAAGGAGTAGTTTTTCATGTTAACTCTTTGGATTTAAAGCCTTGGGATCTGGTGAATTTAATCGTACTGTAGTAACCACAATAGTTTTGCTATGATTAGACAACAAGTAATAATAGAACACTTCTCAACGTGAAGCATGCTAATTATGTGTTTAATTTTGATTCAAAAAAACAATTTGTAAACTTTCCTGTTAAACTAAATTCAATTTCTCTGCCCTTTCACATATTTTATGCACTAAGTTTGTGGTGACTCTCTCGAGTGGTAGAAACGGAAATAATATTTTTGTTTTATATTCATATTTGAATTATTCAAGTTTTGAGTAAATAAGCAAAGAATGTATACATGAATTCCTTAGATCTGGCTTTTATCAACATTTTTAAATTACATGTACATGAATAATTAAAATTTGTATTAGTTGTATGACAAAAATATAATCTACTTTTACCTTGAGATATGTTCAGTCAAAAAACCAGTAGGTTGCAATATTGCAGTCATGTACTATGTTTCTAAGTATTCTCGCGGAGCATATACAGCGGGTAAAAAAAATGAGACACGAACACTTAGTAAGAACAAAAAACCTATTTTTCATTCGACTTTAATAATAAATGATTATGTTTTTGCATATAATTAAAATTTGGGCATGTTTACTTTAAGAATAACTTCAAAAAAACTGATACCGAAGCAAATTTCATAACATTTACGTAACATTTTTCAGTGAGGTACCATTAAAGTACAAAAAAAAAGTTAGGGCACAGCGCAGTTTTATTTGAAATTTCAATTATTTTAAAGTGATCAATTTCAAAAAAATTAGCTTACATAGCGCTAACACTTTGTGACTATTCCACGCATTTTTATCACTTCTCGCAGTCGTTTGGGTATCTTTTTCGCAATTTTTTTACAAAAAGTGGGTGAAATTTTGGTCCCTTCATCAATAATGACATCTTGAAGCCCTTTGTTATATTAGGTTGCTGCAAATGAAATGGCCGATTTAGCAATCACATAAAGCTGGCTGCAATTTTAGTGTATTATGTTGGCGCAAGGGGTATGACATATTGAAGTATAAATACTGCTACCTTGGTTTATAGAGTCATTTCTGTTTTGCACTTCATACACTGAAAGAAAAATCTTAGTAAAATCAACAATTTTCCTTAGTTGTTTTTGCGTCAACTACGGGCTATAGTTAAAACAACCTTAAAAAAATAGTTGATTACTTTTATGCACCATGACGCGTGGTTGATAAACAACGTCCGTGGGGTAAAAAAATAATTAACCACAAACAATGGTATTCCAACAACATACATAGTACGACATAGTAAATGACTATAGTATGTATGTGGAATTATGTTTGTTGAATTTAACATTTGTATGGCTGCGGCCAAATTTGCCGCTGCGGCAGAATTACTTACCATAGGTTGGCATCACCACTAGGTTGAATTAACTCTGTTTGAATTAGGTTGAATGGTCTAATAGACAAGCGATGGCTGATAAGTATTGTGATAAGTCAACCTAATCCTCGTACAACAGGATTTAGCAATACAAAAGAAAAAAAATGAATTTGGTTGCTGCCTTGGTTGTATTGACAGCGACATTGTCGCTGCATTGTGATTCACCAAATTCAACCATTTCAAACGACGTCATACAACGTAATATAAAGGCTTCACAGCATAACATGAATATGAATTATATCGAACAGCAAATTGAACACAATTTTGCCATGTTGCATATGAAATTTCTATGAGAGAATAGGAGTATGAGTATGAGGAGTATGAAAAATCAACAGTTTTCCTTAGTTGTTTTTGCATCAACTAGGGCTATAATTGAAACAACTATAAAAAAATAGTTGATTACTTTTATGCACCATGACGCGTGGTTGATAAACAATTTCATTCGGAGCATGAAAAACGTCCAAATGTTGAAACCATTCTACTTTGCGTACAATAATTCCAAAGACGTTGCTCACTGAATTACGTTTGTTGAAATCAACTATTGCAAAGTAGTTTAAGTACCATAAAAACTGTTGATAATTCGAAACGTTGAAGTTTGAACTATTTTTCGTGGTTATGAAACAATTAAAACAGTTGATTTCATGAACCTTGCGATATTTTTTGTATAATCAGAGCCAACTACTTTTATATCGTTAAATTGACTATATTAACATTGTGAAAATAACTATTTTCCGTAGTTCGTTTAACGATTTTGAATGAATCGTTGCAATACTATTAAAAATAGTTGAACCAACCAAGAGTTTTTCTTTCAGTGTGGTGATCGAAAAACAAAAAGAGAAAATGAACATGGAAGTGAATTAAAAACGGTTACTTTTTTCTAATCGAATTCGTCGTCGCCAATCAAACATATATAAATGTATAAATATACATATATATGTCCGATTTCGTGACACACTTCTTTAGCTCAGCAAAACCAGCATTTACTGAACTGAAGAAAATTTCACCATTTCAACATACTCATGCATGTATGCTGAAAGAGGGCTCTGTTGAGAAAAAGAATATATAAATATGCATGCACTTTTCATCCACCATAAACTGTAAAGTGTTTTTTACAAACTATAGACAAAATGTGATTAGTTTAAATTGCCGCTAAGTTAGTAACTGATTGACCATTCCCGAGTAGGGAATGAAGGATCTGTGGATAGGTTTGAACCACACTCTCATCACAATTTTATTCATTCTTGAACAAAATAAGGGTACATTGGGAATGGCATGACTGGCTAATTAATTGTGGTACGGTCGTTAGTTTCTCACATGAATTCACCAGCACCCACAACAAAGATTATTATTTTGCATGCAATTAAATAATCTCATTTGTCACCACTTTCCCGTCAGGCAGTATCGAACACTGGTATGAGAGAGGACGATACGAATTTAAATTAGAGCAGAACGCAACGGAAGCAACGAGGAATACCAACAGCGCATTTGGGCCTGATACAGTTAGCGAACGAACCACTCGGCGGTGGTTCGAAAAGTTTCGATCCGGAGAAATGGGCCTTGGAAGTGAGCCACGTGGACATCCAAGACCATCGATCGATAACGACAAGCTGCGTGCATTTGTGGAGTGTGACCCCCGCCAAATCATAAGGGATCTTCCCGAGAAATTAGGCGTTCACGATTCGACAGTTTGCCGCCACTTGCAACAACTTAGAAAAGTTAAAAAGCTTGACAAATAGGCTCTACATGATTTTATCGAGCAAAACATGACGGGTCGAATGGAGATTTCAAGTTTTCTTCTCTCCCGCATCAAAAAGGAACCGTTCTTGCACCGAATTGTGACCTGCGATGAAAAATGGATTTTATACGATAATCGTCGCTGATCGGCCCAATGGCTAGATGCCGATGAAGCGTCAAGACACATGCCAAAACCAAACCATCATCCAAAGAAAACAATAGTAACTGTTTGGTGGTCTGTAGCTGGAGCTATCCACTATTCGTTCCTGCGACCTAGCAAAACCATTAATGCTGAGAAATACTGTGCTCAACTGGATGAAATGCATCAGAAATTGATAGTCCAACGACCTAGGCTTGTCAACAGGAATGGAGTGATACTGCTTCATGATAACGCACGACCGCATACTATATATCGAGAACAACGGTCCAAAAATTAAACGAGTTGTGCTATGAGACTCTTCCTCACCCTCCATATTCACCAGACCTCTCACCAACAGATTACCATTTCTTGAAACGTTTGGATCACTTTTTGACAGGAAAAAGATTTAATAATGAAGCTGCTGACAAAAATGCCTCCGAGGAGTTTCTTCGAACCAGAAACTCGGACTTCTACAAAACTAGAATAAATATAATTGTATCTCGTTGGGAAAAGTATGTTGCATCTATTGGTACTTGTTGTGATTAAATAAATTGTCTTTATAATTAATTAATAGTTATAATTGTCTTACAGCTGTTTAAAAATTTATTACTAAATCGGCCATATCATCTGCAGCAACCAATACTTTACCATTCGCAACGCTACTCTGGTTTTGAGGTGATGCCATAAATGCTCGATTGGGTTTAAGTTCGTTTATTTAGGGGGCATTGCTCTGAATTGTGCTTCGGATCGTTGTCCTTATACAGGTCAAAATTGTATAAAATGCTTCATTTTTCAGCAATTTTGTTTAATATTTCTTTTAAGAATACTTAGGGAACACGTTTGTTAAGATGAAGGTCCAATTAGGCTGAACTAATTTTAATATATCCAGTTGACATATTAATAGGTATATATAAAATATCACTAAAATGGTCCCCCGGCGCCAAAAGGTTAATGAAGGGTTTTGGTGAAACCTGGTACTATTTAGCATATACATCAATGTATCCTGAAAATTTCAGTTCAATCGGATGGCGGGTCTCTGAGATTGAATGCTCAGCTTATTTATTTATTTAACAAGCAAGGCGTACATGTATTAAAAGAATAAAATAAAATAGTACATGCATAAAATTACGAAACAAAATAAAAATAAAACAAACGATATATAAATACAAGACTAATAAATAGTGCATAAATAAAATAAGTTATAAACAGACAACAAATAAAGTAATAAATAAATGACAAATGAATGACTAACAAATTAAATAAAAAATTTAAATTTAAATTGAATATTTAATACATACATATATGTTAGCATGGTGGGGGTGGGGGAGACTATAAAGAGAGAGCCTTGATGATGTTATTTTTAAACGTTGATTTAGAGATCGTAGGAGAAAAGTTCTCGCTCATGTTACTAAATTGCTTGCAGCACCTATTAATTGGCTCGTTTGCTGCATATGTTGTATTGTGATGGTATTTAATAAGCAATCCTCGGGACTTAGTGACTCTCAAGGGTTGATTGAGTACAAACTTTTCTTTCAAGTAAACGACATTAACCACGAAGATATCGAAGCTAAATCAGGCAGATAACATTAATCTTCTCGACGTAAGGGCAAATAATTTAATACGTTTAAGGCGATATTCTTATAATGGTATGTTACTGAAATCATAAGGGTTGAAAAGGTCCCTCAAAGTGAATAGTAAAAATTGCTTCTGAACATACTCAAATCTTTGGCTGTGAATTTCGAAAGCCGGGTTCCAGATAGTGCACGCATATTCGAGAAGAGGACGCACGAGTGAAATATGTAAGAATTTAGTAACCCACAGATTCCTAAACTCTTTGGCCTGTCGCTTAATGAAACCAAGTTGTTTACTTGCTCGGGAAAGCACTCTATCGTAATGAAGATTGAAGCGGAGCTTTTCATCCAGGGTCACACCGAGATCTAATATGCTGTCAACCTTGCTGAGTGACGTGTTGTTGAGGCGGTACGTATAATGAACGCGTGCAGATTTGCGAGAGAAGCTGATTGCGCGGCATTTAGCAATGTTAAGAGGGAGCTTGTTCGCGGAGCACCTAGATCATTGGTGCTCCGCGAACAAGCTCCTCGCCTAGAGTTCAATTTAGACTAAAAAAAGGTAGCGTCAGATAGTGTCCTGATGACATGGTAGATTTTGAGGTCGTCCGCATATAGTAAATGAGGAATGTCAGATAAAACCTCCGTTATGCCAGATATAAAAATATTTAAAAGAAGAGGGCCAAGATGATTTCCTTGAGGTACACCGGATTTCCCGCCAACTTTCTTAGAAATTAGACCTTTGAATTTCACGAATTGCAAGCGGCTGTGTAGGTAGGAGCCAAGCCACTTTAGTAAGGATCCTGCAATTCCGAATTGTTTCAGCTTGGGGATCAAAATTGAGTGATCAACTCGGTCGAATGCTTTGCTAAAGTCTGTATAGACTGCGTCAATTTGATCACCTTTCTCCATTTTGCACAAAACATCAGAAACAAGGACCATAAGATTAGTTGTAGTAGAACGACCTTTTCTAAATCCATGCTGCTGCTCATTCAGTCGAGCGTCGACCAGAGGAGAAAGTTTGCAGTAGATGATTTTTCAAAAAGTTTGGGAATAGCAGATAGAATGGCGATGCCTGTATAATTTTTAATAGATCGCCTATCGCCACTTTTATAAAGTGGTGTAAGATAAGAGGATTTCCAATGCGAAGAAAATAGCCCAGAGGAGAGAGAATTATTGAATATAGTATGAAAGGACGAGATCAGTTGTTTTACACACTTGATCAGAAAAGTAGGCGGGAGGAGGTCAGGTTCAGGGCCCTTGTTACTGTCAAGCTCCATAATGGCAGTAAATATCTCATTCCTCGATATGGTCACATCCTCAGCAAAAATTGTTTGAGTCGCACCCGGAAATCGATACAATGTTGGAATGCTAACTGGACCAAAAACGTCTTGAAAATGGTCAGCAAAAAAGTTGCAGATCTCCTGAGGAGAAGAAGACAACAACGAATTTTCAGTGGACATTGAAGAGGGGTAGATGCTGGTTTTCCGCTTCATATTAACAAAATCAAAAAGAAATTTGGGGTTGCGGATTATATTCTCCCCAGTAGTTTTAATGTATCTGTCATACGCTTTGTGAGACTTAAACAATTAAATCGTATTCTTCTTTAATACGACAGCTAATGTCGATTTGATTCTTCATTAGCTTGTAAAGTTTGTTTCTGTGATTTCTCAGACGTCTAAGAGTCTTGTCAAGCCAGGGTTCAGATAGTTTAATTTTTTTCCTTATCTTAGGTACAAATTTATCGATCGCGTCAAAAACTATTCTTTAAAACATGGCTACATCATCATCAAGGGAATGGCACATAAACACATTTGTCCAATCGACATTGTCAAGGAAATTGTGAATGCTATCATAATCAGCATTATGGAAATCGTATACAATCGTATTATTGTATGTTCTTAACATGTTCCAATCTGTAGTGGAAAGTTCAACTGTAAGAGCGGAATGGTGAAGACTATTAGAAAAGAGATTCTCTGCGTCATTTGTTGGACTAACCACTACATTGTAATAAACATTTGTAAAGATTAAGTCTAACCAATGACCATTTTGGTTGGGAGTCGGAGCAACCAGCTGCAAATCGTGGCCATATAACGTACTCACAAGGTTAAAATCAGGACTTAAGTAGGTTTACTGGTATTAAACCATCATCAGATTTATCAGAAACAAAACGCCAATTCGGGCGATTAAAATCAACCAAGATTATAATGTTACCCTCAGTACTACGAGAAGCCATAAATGAAGATATTTGCTTGCATAAATAATTGTACACTGATTCGTCAGATCTCGGTGGGACGTGAAATAAACCAATATAAACCCAGGTTTCGTCCATTGAAACGCGGATGAATATATGCTGGAACAATTCGTGCGAGGTAGAGTTTACAAGTTCACTTGAGTGTGTGTTTTTAACTGCGAGTAAGACACCACCACCTCTTCTTTGACCAGTGGAAACATAGTCTCGGTCATTTCTAAAGATAGTCCAGGTACTGTCAAGGATTTCTTCATTCATGTGGGAGTCATTTAACCAGGTTTCAGTGAAAGCAAGCACGTTGAAATGGCAAGATTTGGTGTCAGTTTGGGTTCTTCGAACATTAGTAAAAATTTAAAGCACTGATTTTAGAAGAAAAGTAGGTAAGTAAAGCAAATTTTAAACACATATTCTATCGCACATGATTATCACAACCAACTGTTTCACCAAATTTCAAAGCATCGATAATTCAATTCTTGTTTTTTAGTTTAAATATTACATTTATTATTGACTGCATTCTCCAATGATTCTACTTAACTTCTAATATCTCATTGGGGCATAATGCTTTGTAGCCTTACAAAACTTTGCAAAACAGATTTCACATTTCAGTCATAAATTTGGCTGAGGATTATAGCATTTCAGTGATATAATATCTACTCTAAAGCATGATAACACAAATCTAAAACTCCTACAAACTCGAAGAAATCTCAAAACTGCAATAACTCATTGGCTGTGACAAAGCCTCCGCAACTAATTGCACTTAGTCTAGAAATTCCCAGCCAGATGATACCAAATGACCACCTATTGCGAACTTCTTCGTCCTTGTTTCTTTTTCGTCGCTTCATATAAACTTCGGGATGAGAGACGACTCCTTGACAGAATCTGTGATAGCAATAAACGTCCTCAAAAGGACAAAACCACTATAGAAAACCACTTGCAATCGAAAAGTATCGTTACTCATCGGAACATCAAGTTCATTGGTCAACGATAATGCTCAACTCGGTTTCGTTAATGTGATGAAATTACGTGAAATCATCTGAGCTAAGCATATAAACATGTCTCTAATGGGCCGTTTTCGTGAGAGCGTGTATATCTTCCGATTTGGATTGCGAAACTTCTATCCTTTGTCGGCAGTTCGACATGAGATAAAGCCTATTCGAATGTGCGTAGTTTCATCAATCTGATGATATTGGTTGGTGGACAGAAAGAACTTTTCTTATTTTATTGCAGTTAATTCGTATTGACTGGTTTTGACTTTAACAACTTTGAGTTCGAGCTGAGTAAAAGTCCAATGGTCTTGATCAGATTCATGGTATTACATAAGTTTGAAATTGGATAGTGTGGGTATCACTAAGCGTAATCAATCATTTCAGTCGATCCGATGGAAACCTATGTGATCAAAAAGTAAGGTGAAATTGTCATGTAAAAGGAAGGCAGCTACATATTTTTTCTTAGGCTGTTAGGACTGTCTATCACATTTGCCAAGCGTCTGTTTGTCAAAAGGTTTAAATGTCTCCGAGTTACACGTGTTTTTGTAAACAACCAATAGTGAATTTTTCGATTTTTATAATGGGTGATTTTGTTGAGCAAAGATCTTGCATCAAATTTAGTTTGCGGAACAAATATTCTTCTGCGGACACATTGAACATGTTGCGGAAGGCTTTTGGTGATCAAACTATGGCACGAAAAAAACGTATATGAGTGGTACAACGAGTTCAAAGCGGGCCAACGTCTACCGACGAGGATCACGTCCAAAAAGTCAAAGGTTTAGTGCTTTGAAGTCGTCGATACACAATAAGAAACCTCGCTAATAGTGCTGGAATATCATTTGGTTGAGCCCAAACCATTTTGAAGGATGTTTTGTGTCTCAAACGCGTCCAGTCTCCAAAACCGCTCAATTTTTAGGAAAAAAGCGTGGCGTTGATGTGTGCGAAACTTTGGTGTCTGACCCTCAGGACCACTTAAAATGCATGATTACTGGAGACAAGACTTGGATTTACGCATACAATCCTGAAATCACCGACCAATCCAGCGAATATCGTGCAAAAGGTGAAGCAACACGGAAAAGACCACGGCAGAGTCGATTTAAAATCAAGGTCATGTTGACAGTTTTCTTTGATTATCGTGGTGTGGTGCACTATGAATTCCTTCCGGCGGGCCAAACTTTCAACAAAGAATATTATTTGAGCGTTATGCATCGTTTGCGTGAAGCTTTTCGTCTGAAACGGCTGGAATTATGGGCGAGCAACTCTTGGTTCCTTCGTCACGATAATGCACCATGTCATACTGTATTGGTTCTTCGCGACTTTTTTTGCCAAAAACTGGACTCACATCGTTCCGCAACCACCGTATTTGCCTGATTTGGCTCTGTGCGACTTCTGGCTATTCAGCAAACTCAAAAGGCTAATGCGGGGACGCCGTTTTGACACGATTGAGGAGATCAAAACCGAATCGAAGAAGGTCTTGAAGGCTATACCAGAAAAAGACTATTCCGACTGTTGCGATAACTGGAAATAACATTGGCAAAAGTGCGTTTTATTGGACGGGGATTACTTTGAAGGGGATGAAATTGATTTGGAAGAACAAATAAAGAATTTACATTTTATAAACAAATTCACCTAACTTTTTGAGCACAGTAGTATACTTTCAATATTTTTCTAATTCATTCCTAAAACATTCCCAATGAGCTTCTTTTTGAGAGTAATTTTCCATACGCGTTAAAATTACAATCAAGAAAATGAATGCAATACATAGCTAAAAATTCCATCCACTGTAATTTATTTTTCGTTTCATGATTTTTGCATTTTTAAATTTCAGTCGTTTTAAGAAAAGTGTGAGCACATACATAAGTCTTGCTGTGCTGTTAAATTCGAATTTTCTCTTCATTCCACTTAAGAATATCAATATCAAAACTATCAAAACAACTAGAATTCGTGAAATTTACCTGCAGGGATTTACTTTCATTGAATCTATGTATAATCTTTGCGACAGGTAATTAGAGTTAATTAGTAGGAATGTCTCTGCTTTGAAAGAGAAAGAAAGATCACTCTGACTTTAGATAAGGAATCAAGTTGAGTCTACGCCGAGAGCTTATATTTGCAAAAGCACAATTTCGGTGTTTGTTTTATGCCTGAGGCAAACTTTGCAGCATGTTTAATCCAGAGAGCATTATCTGCTGACATTATCGCATTTATCTTGATTACATTTTATGACAGAGAGAATATGCAGTAAAAATTTGTACTAAATTAGAACTTACGACAAATTGCTGTACGCAATAGTACAATACAAAGAAATTCAACAACACTATCAGAGCAAATCGACTAGATTTTCACTTTCGGACAGGTGTCAAAAAAGGTCTATAGTTCAATAATCCTTTTTATTATCCATTTACAGATTTTAAAGCTACCTGTGAACGCAAAGCAAGGGTGTTCTTCATTAAGTCATGGGAGAACTCGGCATATCAAACAAACTGACATGGCTGTGTAGGCTGACCATAACTAACTTAGCAAGCTAAGCTAAAATAGCTGAACTACTAACCAGAACGTTTACAATCTTCATTTCAGCTCCGAAAAGGGATCCGATCTCCTTTTTAATCTGGCTAAGGAAAATGCAATCCGAGACTCTGGCAAGACAACGAGAAGGACTTTTTTCACCATGCCAAAGTCCATTTTAAGTAATGCAATCCTTCAACTGCTTTGGGCTTATGAAATATAAAAGACGAAATACACGAGCGGCTGCTTAAAACCAATAAAACGTACGAGAACCTGTCAAAATTCTTCAAATTACGAAATCTCACCCGAAGATCAATGCTTTTACTGGACAATACCAATTTTGGCAGAACTTATGAATAGACATGAGACTTAGGTGGTCAACGAAAGGTACAATTATTTTTCAGATGCTTTCAAGAAAAAAGTTTTGCAGAGAGTTGTTGGGACCATATGTGACGAAAGGCTATTCCAGAGACGCTTTAGCCATGAAACCAAGAAGCAGATACGGAGTGTTTTTACAGGGTTCCGATTTCAAACTTGAATAAACTGAAAAGTATCAGTCAATTTGGCACTTTGCATTTACTTTTTGACGATTATCTTGTGCAAATGAGCGCCTCTACTACCTCTCTAGATGTCAAATTTTCAATCATCCTAGATGTCAAATTTCCAATGACCAAAAAGATTATTCGATAAAAAAAAACGTCAATGAGTGCGTTTATGCCGTAGCTAAATTAGTGAGCTCTGCTTATTTAGAGCTTGCTATTTTGGCTACGCTACTTTTGCGCTGCTAAAATTTAGCGCGGTTATAAGTGTGAAGGTAGCAATGGTATAAACACTAGAACATTTCTAGTTTCGAGTGACATTCGCAATCTGGAAGCCTTGGTGCAAGGGTGTTTTTTTTCTTATATTGAGCTCCTTTCAGATATTACGCCATTTTTGCTTTGGTTAATAAGCTGTACGGTGTAAAAGCTACTACTATAGCAGCGCCAGTTTGGCAGCGCTATTTTAGCTACGGCATAACCAGGGCCAATGCTCGCTAATTTGTCAGCGCAGACTAACGACTTTGTGTATCTATAGAAGAAGTAGTCCAATGGAGTCAAACCACACAATCTTGGTGGCCAGTTGACGGGTGCATTTCTCGAAATAATGCAATTTCCAATTTTCATCTCTAACAAGTCGCTGGTTTAGGCTTCTGTGTGGCATGTAGAACCGTCTTGTTAAAACCATATTTATCTTACTTCGGTGCCAGACATACCAATAGACATTTCAAAAATATTTTCAAAACATTACGAAAATATTTCTGACATATTTTCAACATATTTGCGCTCAGTCTCACTCCGTCCGAGCCACACCAAGTCGGGAAGGTTCATTTATGATTACCACCGAATCGGAGCTGCAGTTTCTGAAGCTGCATATCTTGTCAATATCAATAAGTAAAATGCGTCAATGCCAATCAACTATGCAGCTGCATTCCGATGTTGACATAGGCATCACAGCCAAACCTAGCTGTAATACTATTCTGGTCTCTCATAAATTATTTTTTCACAAAAAAGTTATTATTTAAATTCATAACGGCAGAGTGCAACCATGATGTCACGCCATTTTGTGTCCAAGACTTTTTGATGGCCAGTTGGAAAGTCTCAATAGCTGATCGCACTGCTGTGAACACATAAGCAGTGGACTATCCAGATTGTTAGAAATGTATCCGGGATTGTGTCCCAGGCTTTTCGCCTGGCCATCGAAAAGTCTCGGACATCAAAAGGCAGAAAATCTATGTCATAAAGTGCTGCCCTATTCCATGCAAGTTTGATGAAAAATGCAATTTTTTCGCAGAAGCTGATTCTTGTAAGGCTGAGCATGTTAATTATAGCTATGCAGGGCTGTGATTTTTTTTGCCAAAAATGATATGTAGTTGAGTATATGGTGGGATTGAAGCGGCAGCTCTGAAGGTAAGTATCCATAGGTTGCATTTCTTCCGTATGGTATCCCTGTTGCGTATCATTTACTAAACGGATACTTTGTCCACACTACTCAATATTCCATGTATCATTAATACGATCCGTTGCAAAAAGCTCGATACGCGACTGCAATATTTTTAGGCCAATGACAGACAGTTCGGTTTCACCGAAGCGTTTAACGCTTCGGTTTGGCGCGTCGGCTGCCACACACAGCAGTTTTCAAAAGCGTTTATCGAGTCGATTCAGTTACAAATTACGTCGGAGTATCAGATTTTCCTTCCCCTATCCCATGCATTCATCAATGCATCCAGAAAATTTCAGCTCGATCGGACTACGCAGCAATGAACTCATCGAAAAACGCTCGAAAACCGAGTCGGTGGGTCATTTCTCTCATCAACCGACGCGATTCCGAAACCGAGAGGCGGTTCGCACCGCGGTGTGTGTCATCACAATGCTAAAGTAATGCACGACTATACCGACTCGGTTTTCCTCTCGGGAAACGCCTCGCAAAAACCGCTGTGTTTGTCATTGGCCTTATTCACTAACCGATGCTGTGCAACGCAACTTGTCCAAATATGACTCCACTTCGTATCGTATCATTCCTTTGATGCGACGGCAAGAAACCGCCAAGTAACCGATCGAGTTCGTTGCGTTTTTTTGTATCATATTTTGATACGGAATGAAGAAACGTTTGTCGTATCAACGGCGATACGATACGCGAAAATGCAACATATGGATACCTACCTTGATGTTGCCTGCTAATTCAGGCTAATTTTGAATGAATTTCTTCAACTTGTGTAGCCGGGACGGACTGACAATGCACGTGAATGTATCGGAAATATTTCAAAAGCATTTCTGAAATGTTTCGGAAATATTTCCGAAATTTTTCCGAACATGTGAAGCCACGGCTTCATATTCATAAGACGCGAACTCGGGATCAAACACTGGTTTACCATAGCTATGTGCCAGTAGTAATGCGTCCGCTATGTTGTTCTTTGAAGAAGTATGTATGTCCCTATAATGCCACCAGCATCCTGTGCGCATCATACAGTGCATTTTTGTGGATGCAACGATGTCTTCATGACTTGACGGAGTTTATTGTCATAGTGCTTATTGTCATAGCCATCGAGCCAGCAACAAGCCTCGTTGCTGAACAACAGTTTTTCGTAACACCGAAGGTCAACTTTCAGTTGGTTTCAAGTCTGTTTTCCAAACGAGCGATGCCATCCAATGGTCATACGGCTCTAGTTTTGCACCAATTGAAAGCTTTAGGCTTCAAGGCGAAGATCTTTGTAAAAGATGAACACTATTTCTAGACGCTGCTGCGGTTTTGATTTGTCGATGACAGTTTCTCAGGCTTTACTCAGTAAGTATGATATTTGTATTGACACCAGTCATCAGTTCATTTGACAATGCAGAGTTCTAAAATGCGACACCTGCGAAAAAACCCTTTATGGTTGCATGAAAGAAGGAGGGTGAAGATAGGCCTCATCGGAAAGCTCTTTCATGTCAGATGATAGTAGATTAAACCTTTTATACACTGGAAGAAACACACTACTAGGATGGCTGGAGCCTACAAGTCCCTAATTGGGAGACATCGGCGCTAAATCGTCAAAAAATGTTTGGTTTTTGCGCAACGAATCGATTCCTAAATTCATGTAAAACATCAACATGAAGTCTTAAAAGTGATGCAGAAATTAAGCTTGTTTAGTTCTTGCCTTAATTAAATCACTGACTTGGATTGACAGATTGATTTGCTATTGACTAATTCGCTTGTTGGAAGGTTTGAGGAAGCTGTTCAAGGCGACCACATATTGACCTTGGATGAACTTTTGGTGGTGTTTTCACAAATATCCAGATCTCTGCTGCGGGAAACAACCATCGAAACACTTGGATCTAGTAAACTGTGTGCATAGTGGGTCCAAAAACAGAGGATAGGGAAGCAGAAATTGAATCGACCTCCAAAGAGTTTTTGAAGCGATATGAATTTGTCGGAGGTGATGATATTCTGCACTCTATTGATACAGGAGTAGAAACTTATGTGACCCGTTATGCTTCTGAATTTAAAAGACAATCCTCTCAATGACATCACACCTCATCACCTTCAGTCAAAAAAATTGATATCACAATTTCGGCGAAACAAAAATCATGACATCCGTGCTTTGGGATCACAATTTCGGCGAAACAAAAATCATGACATCCGTGCTTTGGGATCACAAAAAGATCATTTTGATCAAATTTCCTCCTCGTGGTGAAACTATCAATGCTGCTAGGTATTGTGAGAGCTCAAAAAATTGAGAGGGGTAAATCAGAACATAAGAAGGGGACTGCCGCGGAAGCACGACAATGCCAGACCCCAAACGGCCAACGCAATAAAGCAACTTTTGGTGGGAAACATTTTTCATTTGACGAAGAAGTGAACGGGAGGCGAATAAGTGAAAAAATAATTTTAAAAGCAGCAACCGCTGTAAATGCAGAGGACAACCAAACCTGGATCATTTTTTTGCAAACCAGTTTAACCTGATCTGGACCAGGATATAAAAAAAACGCGGCTAATTCATATTTAACTAAAATTTGAGAAAACTAAAATTTGAGGCAGTGTTCCATTTGAATGCAAAATATTTCATTTATTTATCTCGACTGAACCAATATCGAATAATCTTCAGTTCACTCAAGTTGTACTTGGCAATGGTTGCAATCGAATTGCGCTTACAAACTTTTTATCGGTTTTATCTAATTTTAAAATATAAAAAAAAACTCTAGCGCACTTGAATACTAATAAAAAAATACTAATATTCGATGAACACTAGAAGAATCGTGCAGATTTTGAGTGCATATTCTACCACACGTGCTCTAACCTGTTTTGAGTTGAAAATCACTTTGATCTTAACAATGCATTAAAACTCATAGGGTGGAAAAATTATTTGAGGAATTTCAAGATTTAAGAAAGCCAAACACTGCAAAACTTTGAAAGCAGCATAACATACTATCAACAAAGAAAATTCTTAGTGCTTGTAACACTTTACCAGCACTGCAACTAATAGTTTCCCACAATTGCCTCACGTCAAATTCCAATAACTCTATCGATTTCAATTTTATCCAATGATCTCGTTGGAAGTTACAGGGATAGAAAGATGTTTAGGGTCAAAAAACGAAAGATATATGAAGCCGAAAAATTTCTAGAACTTAGAAAATTTAAACAATAGATAACTTATTTTCATTGTAAGTGTTCGCGATATGGGCACTTAATGTAAGCTTAATTGATACGAAAATAGCAAAAAACGCCTCGCGTTGTCAACCCTTTGCTAGCAACAAAACCAACAATATATCACACCTGCCTCACATTGAAATCAACCTACTCTGCGAATTTCGTTTTGATCCGATGTCTGCATTGGAAGTTAATGGTTTCTGGTTTGGAAATTAATGGTTACCAGTCGCAAATTATTTCAAATTTTCGAAAACTTAATATTTGTTGTCTACTGGCACTAAAAAATCATAACCGTTTGAAAAGTTTACGATAAAATCGCTCAGTAAAGATATTGCAAATAAATACAAAACTAACAATAGCTGGCATCTCCATTATGGTTTTTTTTAACAGATTCTTTCTAAATAATGCCTATAATGAGTTTTATTTATCAAATCAAATTCGTTTTGATTTCATGACTGCACTGGAATTATACGTCAAAAAGCTTTATTTTCCTGATCGAATTTTCAAAAACCAAGACACCAAAATTACCATAGCAGCATCAACCGAATTTTTAAACCAAATTTCTAGCAAACTCGGCTTAGAATTAGGTTCAGCTACTGCGTCAATTTCATGAAAATTTATAAGCTGAATCAGAATTAGTGCAAAAAGTACTTTTTTTCTTTGTAATTTTCCAAGATGGCACCATTGTCACAGAGCTCCCTGTATTTCCAAATCACTTCTATCAGACCTGGTCCTACTCAATACCGAAACATTCTGTGAATTTCAGTTGCATCTGATACTTGGGTCGTGAGTTCCCGTGAACAGAAGTTTTTGATGCTTAAAATATAGGTAAATTGGAGGAGAGCTACCGTTCTTGTCCGATGTGAAATTTTAAAAGTTTTCCTTTGGTTGTAAAGACAAAGCAAAAGATTTTTATATGAGTTGGTTTTCACTGTAAAAGACGAAAATTTTTCAGGAGAGTCTATGATTTGAAAGTTTTCACTTTCAATGCCTGCCGTAGCTGCAGGGTTAGTTACTACAACTTAGTTACAGTAATCTGTCTTGTAAGTTTCATAATGATATGATAATCTGGTCAAAAGTTATCGCAGTTCAAACATTTTCAAATTTTCCCAATCTCATTTAAGCCGCCTAGCGCACACATAAGGTTAAACATTTTGAAAAAAAATTATCATATTCATATTTGGAACACATTCGAGATTCATTCGATAAACTTTATTTTTGCAAAAATTATTTGTTGACAGAAAAATAGGTATATTTAAAATATGACTAAAATGTCCGTCGGCGCCAAAGGGTTAAATATTATTAAATTTTTGTGAAACCTGGCATTATTTTGCATATACACCAATGTATTCTGAAAATTTCAGTTCAATCGAATGGCACGTTCCTTAGTAAAAAAAAATTACCAAAGGACATGCTCTATTTCCCAACTGCTTCCTTTGAATTTATCCCCCAAGTAGTTAAGCTAAAGTCATTCTGTAACTATTGAAAGAAATTATTAAAAAACCAAATTCGATCAACTGGAAAAATCTCCCGCAGACAACTTTCAATTAACACGTATAAACCATGTTGTAAATCTACGAAAAGAAATAATTTGCCTGCATTCATGATATGCCCAGGATACGTTCAACATCGCTTGCGAAATTGATCAATTTGCGTTGAGAATATGAAATGATTACATAGAAAAGTGTAAATTTCGCGCATGGATAAATTTCCACTCCTATCCTTTTAGCAAATCGAATCAAATCGCATCACTTACCCATCGGAATAAATCCATCTAATATACTTCTGTGTTTACCTCTCCTCGAAATTGAGCACCACGAAAGTTTTGAATAAAGATTGTAAACATTCCGTTAGTTTGCTGAATGCATTCGATTCTGTTATTTAAAAGATTTAGGGTGGAAATTCAAATTGAAAAATCACTTGAGTCATATTTTTATTGACTTGCGGATTGATATTTATGTTTGCATATCGAATACACAGGTGGTATGTATGTTCGAATACTTTTGTTCGAGCTGCCGTGCTGATTAGATTATAATTTAAATGATTTTAAATTGCTGTTCTTCATGTGCGACTTATAATTTTAGGATGAGATCACAGCCCAGTCTTTACATTCACCATTAACAGCCAATCTGCGAAAATCTGCACGAGAAAGTTTCTTAACGGAATTATCTTTATTGTAGTAAACCAATTAAATTCGGAAGGCGACTATGATAACCTCATCCAAACAGACACAAACCAAACAACATTGATCGGAAAATAACGGCGCCGCCGCGCCGGCTTTAAAATTTGCAAATGACAGCAGACACCGCATATGAAAAAACTGCAGTTTCCCGTCTTTAAAGAAAAGTAGGTTGATATTAAAAATTAAAGCATTGAATACATAAAGTTTAATTAACATTTTGTTTTGTAATCCGTTTTTCGATTTAAATATTTCGGATAAGATGTTTCGAACTTTCAAGTTTTTAAACAATTATTTATTTATTAATTAATATATATATATTTATTTATTTATTAATATATATATATATATATATATATATATATATATATATATATATATATATATATATATATATATATATATATATATATATATATATTTATATATATTCAACAGACGAATCCAATTACTGAATATTACAATAAAAATGATCATAAAATAACAAAAACATAAACATAATAATCATAATAATCAAGAAAAAAAACAATAAGCAATAAAATCAAGTTAAAAAATACAAACTAAAAAAATTAAAAAGAGAGAAGAGAATAAAAGAAAAACGAAAACAAGTTACGGACTAGCATACAAAATATGATTTTTTAAAAAGTTTTAAAAGCACATAATGTCAGTGGTTGAGAACCAACCTGTAGTTTATTGTGTTGCCTTGGTAACCGCAATAGTGGATAAAAAAAAGTAAATATCAGTGCGCGCAAATGGCATACTAAACACAACGGAAGAACGCGTGCCATGAACTGCTTCATGGACAGAAACTAACAACGTTATGCCAGAAACAACTATTCTAAAAAATAATTTAAAGAGTAGGCACTCATCGAGGAAAAGTCTGCGTGCTTCGAGGGAAGGAAGATTTCGGGACGAAAGACGATCACCATAAGGACGGTGAGGACGCTGAAACTTGAAGAATAAGGTACGAGTAAATCTGCGTTGAACAGACTCCAACGCAGTATTTAAGTAGATATAATGAAGACACTACACTTGGCAGCTGTATTTGAGGACGCTACGCACACAGGAGAGAAAAAGGTGTACACAGATGGAGATATTAACGAAGGATTTAGAGGATCTAATAATGAAACCTGATAATTTAGAGGCCCTGGCAGTAATATATGAAATATGGTTATCAAATTTAAGTTTAAAATCAAATATTACACCAAGATCTCTAAAATTATCAACAACATTAAGAGTAGAGCCAGAAACAGAATAGAAGAACATTAAAGGTGACGTTTTACTGGTAAAAAACATTTTGTGACATTTCGCGATGTTCAAAGTGGGAGCATTGGCGCAGCACCAAGTTTGTAAGCTGTTAAGGTCATTTTGTAATAGCGTGTAGGCATTTTGTGACTCGATACCTCTTGAAATCGTCAGCGTATAAAAGACAAGAAGATTGCATTAAAGGAGGTCGATCGTTTATGAACAAAAGAAAGAGAAGAGGACCAAGAATAGATCCTTGTGAAACACCTGATACAGGGGAAAAAGGAATTGAAGAACAGGAATTAGTAGTTACAATACAGGCACGACCATATATGAAAGATTTAAACCAGTAAAGAAGAGGACATTGCCATTGCCATCGTTTTTTAGCTTTTGAAGAAGGAGGTTATGGTTGACAGAGTCAAAGGCTTTGGAAAAGTCAGTATATAGAACGTCGATCTGCTTTTGATGGTCAAGAGCGGATGCGATCATATGTGTGAAGGAAAGAAGGTGGGTTAATGTGGATTTACCTTTGGGAAAGCCATGCTGCTCATGAACTAGGGTAGGTTGGATAAAGGAGTATACTCGCTTGTAGACTACTTTCTCAAGGATCCTGCTTCAACAAGGAATAAGGGAAATGGGACGGTAGTTTGAGATGCATGTACGATTACCAGCTTTATGTATAGGGAAGATTTTGGCAGAGGAGAAGGGAAAAAAACCAGAAGCTAAACTTATGTTGAACAATATAGAAAGAGGGACGCACAGAGATAGTGAAAGAGATTTAGCCAAGATATTTGGAATACCGTCAGGACCTTTACCGGTATTGGCGTCGATATCCTTCAACAGAAGTTCAATTTCTAAACGAAACGAATATAATTCAGGAGAAGATGAAAAGATAAGATTTTGGGAAGGAGGAGGGCATTGTTGTGAGAAGAAAGAGGAAAAGTAAGAAAAAAAAAGTTCACACACCTCAAGCGGAGTACATAAAAGCAGCTTTATCACCCAAATGCATACCATTGGGGATGCTGGGAGAGTTTTTCAAGGAACGTACACAAGCTACCTACATTTTTCATCTTCAGGTGCAAAATTTAAAAATAAACCTGTCATAAATTGAATTAAACTTGTAGTGAGTACATTAGAATGTCACAGTTGGTTCAACAAAGCAAATCAGCAACCGCGATAAGTAGTTGAGTCACAGACAATGGATTGTACTATTGTATTTATGGTGGCCGACTTACTCTTTTGAACCCACTTTGACTCTGGACCAACCCATGACTAGCAGAATGTCTTAGCTGTGACGTTACAACCGCACTTTTTATATGAAAAAATAAATAAATTGGATCCAGTCACAGCATGCACATCTATAATTGTTCGTCTAAACAATGAACCTTTCCTAGATCGCTTTATTAATGGGGACAGAAAATGGATACTATACGATTGTAGGAGGTGATAAGATAATTTTAATATGATATATAATAATAATTTTCCAATAATTTTCAAACTACTAATTAAAATAATAATCTAATAGTAGGTAATAAGAATAATTTAATTCATATAATAATTTTTCATCAAGGCAATCGACCTACCTGATTTGAGACCAAAAAAAAATTGAAATGTATGTCAGATAGTTGAATAAATTAGTTTTTATTATCAACCTTTTATTATTTATTTCTTTAAATCATATGATTATTTATGCCCCAAATAATAGATTTTTTTGCACGTTTCCACATAACATTTAAAAAAAACCGTTTTACTGTCTGATATCATGAGCTGCTAATTTTTCTGTGCTCATTAGATTCCAGGTTTCGGTCAAACGTAAATGTTGGAAATATTTTTTGTCAGAAATGTGAATATGACCAAGCACGCAATTATCAATATTGTTTTTTTTCTTGAAAAGCTCATTCAAATTATTAATAAATGATTTTCAATAGTGTGCGTTAAAATTAAAATGTGGAGGTTCGCTTTGAAGTAACTTCATTCATTTGTGATAAAATAGCACTTACAATATCAGCACCATAATCTAGAAATAGTTGCAATAGCGCCGGCCATTGCTATATCGGCTAGGATCACTTTATGCTCCAATTTATTCTTGGTTTCTTTCAATTTCCTGATTTTTTTTTTAGTTGTATTAGCTCTTGCTTGACAAATGTGTATCTTTCTATGGTGTCTTGTCAGCTGAAATTATAACCAATCCGGTGTTCTACAAGGAATTTGTCATTTTTATCGTTCACCTTGTGTGTTAAAAATGTATGTGTAAAGATGTTAAAAGCTATGACGTCTCTAATTAAATACAGTGGAATTTTCAAAGACTTGGTTGCTGGTGTTTTGATAATCATCTTCTTATTAATGCTAACAAAATTTACAAAATGCAAAAAAAAAATCCTTTAATTTATGCAAACTTTCTATTAAGTGCATCATTAATTAGATGAGTGCAAGTTATTTATTAAGGTCATAGGTCAGTCATGCACATTTGGTGATACCATCGACTCAATCCTTATGCAAGGCAAAATTAATATGAAGATGCTCGAAGTAACCTAACCGCAATTTTCCTGACTAACATCCTTTTTGCAGTCTAGCTAGGTCTTTCATTATCAAAATACATTACATTTATCCTCTTACCAAGATCAGTTACATTTTTCTCGAGTCAATACCTTAAATCAATACGTAAAATTTCCAATGCCTTATTAGTCGCAAAAACTCCAAAAGGAAGCACTGACTCAAATTTTCTACTCAACCAACTTGACCTCGACAATAATGCTTGAGTTACAATCAATGCAACCAACATTCGCTGCCAAGTTTTGTTGGTGGAACGAGTTACAATCAATGCAACACAACATTTACCGTCATCTGTCACTGGCTATACTAACGAAATTGTTGTTTGATAATATGGATCCTTTACAGTCTCGGAAAGTGATATCAGAGACTATTTGATCCTTTAAAAGCTGCAGCGTATATTGCAGAGCAAAAATGAGCAAAAGAAAAACAAATTCTGATTGTCATTTACATATGACATTTCCCATTTTCCGGACTGTCATAGGAACAGGTGGAATTGGATATTTTCAAAAATGTTGTTGCCATGCCAAGTTTGAGATATGAGTAAACTCTGCTGCGCAACAAAGTTGTGTTGCATCATTGTAACTGCTCTAATACGTTCTCATGGGTTCAAACTCATTTTGTTGTGCAACAAATGTTGGTTGCATTGATTGTAACTCCAGCATAACAAGCGTATTACGCAGGCCAATTTTTTGTTAGTCCTTCGCTATCGGGCCGATTTCGATTGCAATGGCGCAGACCCTGCAATCAGAAGATGCCTTGACGAAGCTTACTACCGATTTGATTTTCATGATTCATTATATGATTTGATTCTGAAAAATGCTTGCAATGTAATAGGAACATTAGCGAACTGAAAGTAGTATAGTAGTGCGGCCGCTGAAAACGAAGTACAAACACTCCGACTTGAGGACAACAGCAGCACTCGATACAAATGCTTTACTGATTTCGGTCCTAACCAGATCAATAAACCCGCTGTACCATCTGCTTTGCAAGTTCGCTTTACCGTCCAATCCAAATATCTTGACTCCGTCTTTGACACCAATTCAAAATTTATATTCCGTCCTTCACTCAGACACGGAACTCTCTATCCCCCAAGCTTTCCTACTGACTTGCTCTTGTCGCTACATAAAGAAAACAACAAAACAAACCGCCAACTTTGTAGCCGGTTCAGCCGGTTCACCCAAACTTCATGGTTTCTTTCGTCCCATACCGCCTACTCTCTCACTCTAACAAATAATTCAAAAAATATTAAACATATTAGGTGCGTTATTTATATATTTATTTATTATTTCAACTGAAATACAGTTTCGGTTTCTCAAAATTTTTCAGAGATAAATACTTGCGAATGCGGCAACTCTGCCATTTGCTCAATGGTTTTTTTCATCCACAAATCAAGTTCCACAGCCATCATATGAGTGAAGCCTATTTGTCCTTGCGAAACTTTGAAAACTGCTAGGTCAGCAAATTAAGCTTTCATCCGTTCACAGATACTCTGTCAAGTGCACTGGAGTGAGTATAAAAACTACAGTCTGGATTCAAATTGAACTGAATGGCGTTCAACTGTAAACTACAGATTGCTTCAAGAGTCCTTATGAGTTTATAAAAGTGTGTTATGCTGAAATGTATACCTATACTTCTCTTCAACGGTGCTTATGTTTTGGCTCACAGCTAAATATTTTTAAAACAAATTAAGCTATTCGATATGGTTTTAAAAAACGTGTGATATTTCAAGTGTTGCAGTAGGGCATACATGTCTAATTCAACACTACACGAAATCGAAGGTATGGCTTAAGATCGAATCACCGAGCTTAGAGAGAGAGAAGTATGATTTTGACCATTAAAAATACTAAAGTAACCTTGATAAAACTTAGTTCTAAGGAATATTTTGGATAATCAAATTGGATGGAAAAAGGTGAGAAAATAATTATTTTTCGTCGGAGAAGAAAACATTATTAGTGCATGTGTTTAAAGTACAGATTAGGTTAGCATATTTTTTTTGGTCAATTTGCTTGAAAAGCCCTTGTTTTACAAGTGGTTCAAACAAACTAAGCCATGAGTATTTAGATTTTCTGAAAACAAATTTATGAAATCAAGTACGTATTAAAAATTTGCTTTTATGTATCGTAAAACCATCCAAAATGATTGAGTGTTGCAGAGCTTAAAAATACAGAGCTTAAATCTAGACATTTGTGTATGAAGGGGCTAGAAGCAAAACCGTCCAACTGCATTGTTCTGACAAATCGACCTTAGTGCTGTTTCGGCTTCCCAAAGTTGCCTTCTGTCCGGTGCAAAAATTACTCAAGCGAAAACGTGAAAATGTTCAATTTATTTTCCGTGGCAACTAAAAGCAATCGTAAAAGACGGCGAAACCCACAAAACTAGTAAAGAAACGAAGTTAAGGAAAAAAGATTTAAGGGTCAGGAGTACATTAATAATGGAAGACTTAGGATATATAGACAGTTGTCGATACCAATGTTCGAAGACTATGAAAGAAGAAAGGCAAGGAGTTTTTTCCAAACTGTACAGCTGAGCAACGTCCAATTTACAGAAAAAAAATGTATAGCTTCATGTGTATAGCTTCATCTAAAATGGCGACCAAAAAAAAAACAGTCGGTGGTAATAAAAAGTATAGCATTGTGATTACGTTACTGAATCGCCGTTTCTGCCGATAGTTTTTTTTAAAGACTTTTGACATTACTGGCGGTCAATTTAAAGTAATAGGCACAAAAAATTGATAGCATTAAGTTAACCTAATCAAAGAGGACAGCATACACCTAAGAATAAAGTCTAAGAATCTACAGGAACATTCGTTATAGATCACACTAGATGCTTTCCTCGTTATTGGAGCCACTACTAACAAAGACAGAACCCCAATACCTGCTACTGGTCTCCTGGCTTAAACATTCGAAGAATTTATAATCTTTATAAAGATATTTGCTCGGAAGAGGGCATTATTTCCATAAAAAAAATCGTACGATCGCCACATATTCAATTCTGAATTTAATTGAAGGTTCTCTCTCTCCATTCAGATACTTGCAAGATCCTAATTACTGCATCAAACACGGAAGAAGAAAACAAAAAGTAAAAGTTTGAGCTTGAAACACATCAGCGTCAGGGAAAAAAATATGTAGACAGTAAGTTAAAAGAAACGGTAAATAATTATGCAACCGTAATCTGATTTGACCTTTAAAAAACTCTTTCAACTGCACTGCTTATGACAAATAAAGTGTATTATTTGAGAGAGCTTTGGACGTATAATTTTTTTATTTTCGACCTAAGAAATGGCGTATCAAAAATGTACTCGTATGTATGGCATGAAACTATCGCCTCAAGAGGACCTCAAGAAATTGGATCATGCTTATTGCATGTAAGTTTTTTAAGTTTTTACCGCTTTAATGTTTCTCATGTTCAACTTTTTTCTTTCCGGTTTATTAAAAATTTACAGTCTAACATCACCAAAATTATAGCCTGCGGTGATGCCTGCGGTGGGCAAAACCAAAATAAGATTATTGCCAAACTTTTCATGCATATTGTTGGTTTTACTAATATAGAACAGATAAGTCACAAGTTTTTCGAATCAGATCATTCCTACATGGAATGTGACCGCAGCTTCGCTTTGATAGAAAAAAACCAAGAAAACAAATCCTTAGATATTCATACCTGACTATTAGGCTAAACTTATACGAAAATTTAAAAAAAAATTTGAAGTTTATAAAATCTACGACTTTTTTTATTTTTTATTTTAAATTACCTTATTAAAACCCAAAAATGGATTCCAAAAATCTTATCATAAAATGTAGATATGTATATAAAATGGTTTTCGTACAACAATAATAAAACCTAGCAGTTTTCCTTTAAAACTACCTTGATGGAGGAATTCCCGTTTTTCGAGTCTGGTGCTGCCATCATTTGGCCAATTGTATAGACGGGCGATGGCTTGCAGTGGCCGACAGAGGCGAAGCATGGAAATGGCGATGGCTGAGGATGGCTTTCGGAGCGGTTTTTCATACACATCAAAGTGGGCCATCATGCGCAACTGAAAAATCATGACAAAATCAGATATCTTTGAAAAATATTCATGATTATGTACAATCACCACATAACATGACAAACAATGACATCTACATAGATCAATTTCAAGAACTCATTTGGGAAATTTAATTAAATCCTCAGACACCGATGTAACTGAAAGTTATTTCCCGGACTTGAATATAGCTTCCAATTTGCAATTAAAAAGAACTAAAGGAAGTGCTATAATTAAAAATGTAATAGGTTCTAGCCAAAAAAAAAACTTGTTCATAATTTAAGTAGGTGCAAATTTAGTATCTTGGTAGACGAGTCAACTAACATCACTTGTCAAAAAACAACTTGCATAGTGGTAAGGTACTGTGATGAAGCTTCTGGTGTGGTCAAAAGTAGTTTCTATGAGCTGGTAGATATAGTTTAAAATGATCAGTTAACACCAAGCAAAAATCTTTTTAGGTCAATAATGTCTGCATTTGAATCAAGGAACAAACCGAAAGAAAATATAATCGGGTTTGGAAGTGATGGCTAGAACTTGATGATGGGGGGACATAACTCTGTTTCAGCATGTTTAAAACAAGTGTGCTCGGTTATAAAAGTACTCAAATGTATTTGTCGTTCATTACACTTGTGTGCTTCAGCCGCATGTAAAGCTTTCCCCAAAGACTGTGAAATGTTAGCAACGAATATTCACAGTAATATCAGACAAAGTAGCAAAAGACAAGCGCTTTTAGTATCTATCCAAGCATATTTTGATTTGGAGCCTTACAAAATCTGCGGCCAGCACAATCAAGATGGCTTTCCTTAGGATGTGTCGTTCACAGATTAATTGAAAATTGGAGTGTCCTTCAAGTTTTTTTTAGTGATCAGTGGCTTGAGCAGCATATTTCATCAGCCAAAAAAATTGTCTGTAAAATACAAAATCCATTCACGAATGAATATTTGTTGTTTCTTCAGTCTTTTCAGGTTTGAACAGAAGTTCATCATAAACTATCTGCAACGTTTACCGAAATTTTATTATACTATATGAAGAGTTCTTACTTTCAGATTACAGCTATTGAAGCTATCAATCCAGTTTGGGGGTCGGTAGCTTAGCTCGATAACGCGTCAGTCCGAAGCAGCGATCTATTGCCCGCGGGTTCGAATCCCGCCGTGCCCATGGCTGTATTTGTTCGTCTTGTGTTGTCTTAACAGTTGGCGACTGGGCATAATACCAGCGCTCTATTACCTAAGTGCTACATTAAAAGCTTTAGTAGCGACTAGTCATAGCCCTAGCGCTTTAGAAAATAAGAAATACATGTGGCACTTAAAAAGAATAAATGGAATAATCGATATCGGCTTCTCCCATATGTGTCTCCTTACCGCCATCGCTAAGCATTTGCTTCAAAGGGCATCCCCTGAGCTTTGGCATTATCATAAAATAAAAAAAAAATTTGCAAGAAATGATTTTGCCGATCGATAATATATGTACATATATCTTCCAATAGCAGTCGTGTTAGAACTGGATGAAATAAAAAAAGTTCTAACGGATCGATTCGAACTACAATGCTCAGAGTTCAGAAATCATTGTGTTCAGTTTTATAGAGTCAGTTGCGGAGAAATAAAAAAAGGATTTGATTTTGACGATCCCATTTTAATATTCTTAATCCCAATGAGGCCACCAATTTTCAAATTAGGGACACATATCCGTCACTTTTTCATGTATATAAATAATCGCGCGAATATTCCAGCGCAAGATTTAGGTAACGAATGGCGTAGACTAGCGACGTTCTCACTTCCACGAGACTTGACAGACCCCGATTTATCCATTTTAAACTGCGCAAAATTATTGACCATGAAGGTCGCAAAGAATTTGAGAACCTAAGCCGTTTTAGCTTAAATTTAAAATTTCTCGTACATTCAAATGCAGAGTGAGAGAATTTTATAGAAGATTCATGTAATTAAAAACAAATTCAGGAATAGAATGAAAACAGATACTGTAAATGGATCTGTTTTAGCATCAGAGGGTGTCAAAACCTGTGGGTGCGTTGAGTTTGAGCCAACTGATTTAATATACGATAAAATAAAATCAGACATATATAGTAAGATAGAAAACTTTGCAGATCTTTCTTTCACAAGTGAATAGTTGCCATACAATTGTTTTACTGGTATCTCTTTTTTCTGAAATTTTATGACTTAATAAAGAATTATTTTTTTATAATTTGGTTATGGGATCAAGTCAATTCATATAATGAACTGTAAAAGGTATTTTTTATTTTGAAATTATGAAACAAAAATCCTCAAATACGCCTACGGAAAAAGCATCTAAAACAAGGTAATTTTCTTGCAAGGCTACGGTAATTTTTCAAACGTATTCTGGCAACGCTGGTGTGGAGGCAAATTTGTGATGGTGGTTTCATTGTGGCCACAATTGCGACAATTGCAGTGGCCGATGATGGCCCACAGTGAAGAGGCAGCATGAGAAGTGTGCCAAAATTGTTGAACGACCAACAAATAACATAATTTTTGAGCCGCTATACGAAGAAAGTGTAAAAGAAAAATATGAGAAGTGGGAAAACCTGCAACAACTCTTAGAATTTATTTCCCTTACACCATGAATTTTCTGAAAATTTCCTTCGCGAGGAGAAGAAAAAGAAGCAGAATGAAACTAAGAAGCAGAAATAGGCCAAGAAGCAGAAGAAGGCCAAACAGTCTGCTGATGTTTCTACTACGGAATATATTGATGATTGCGAGGAAGCCAAAGATTATGTAAAATTAGTTTCAGATTATGAAAAGTAGAGGTTTTGATTCACTTGGAGTATTTTTTGACTATTAAAGATTTAATTTAAAAATGCAGTCTTTACTTATGCCATGTTTGTTACCATGGGCCCCTCAAATCACTTAAAAGCAAAACAACCTAAGTGACTGAAAAAATAAATAAAAATATTTAACAATAAGACTTGTTCACTTTTTTTGTTTCCAGTATAATGAAAACATTCTGAACAGACAAAACGCATTCAAAAATATCTAGTAGTTGATGGGAATTTTTAAGATCAACAACATTTTAGTGGTCAATATCTAATATAATAATAGTGGTCAAAATTTAGCTACTTGGGTTGTTTTGCTTCTAAATCCTTCATATGTGATATATGTAAATGCTCATTATATGCGAATTAAAATGCGAAAATTACAACAATGCTGGCTACTCTTTGCTACCACCTTCGCAAAAAAATATATCAAGTCTGTTTCTGATTAAGGTCAGCCCACTCGGTAATTTCGTTTCAATCCGGTCGCTGCATTGCAAGTTATAAAAGTGGAAATATTTGTAAAAAAATTACAAAATTTAAACATTCACTGTGCATAGTACACTCACTAAAAGATATTTACCATTAGAATATTTATTGCTAGTATCCTTCAGTAAAAAATTAGAAACTGGCTATAGCTGGTAGTCCTTAGTTAATTTACAGACTAAAATCTTATTAAAAATGCCTTGCAATAATATTCATCAGCTGTGTGAAATTTGTTGATATTTGAAGATTGCGTCAGTACCTGAAATATTAATCATTCCGAGCAATGTTTGCCACAGTGAAGCCAGTATAGTATTTTTTTAATGCTAATATATTATGTGAATTTCAATTAGATCTAATTATCGGATCCTGAGTACCCGTAAACACAAATTTCAGGTTTTGAAAATTCGGTAGATTGTGTTGTCGTAATTGTGCGGTATGAAATGTCAAAAATATCAATTTTGATTTATAGAAAAACAAAGAAATTATATACATATAAATTGCATTTATTTGTGAAAACCACAAATTTTCAGTAGAATCGACGATTTGAAGACGTTCTCTTCCAAGACTTGCCGCAGCTACAGAATTCGCTGTACATTCATAAAAAACAACTCAAGTCTATATTTTAGTATTGACAATGTGTCATGTAGGTTTTGTAATGATTTGATCACTCTTATAAAAGTAATCGCAATGCTAAATTTCTGGATATTCATTCATACATCTAACGCACACCTATGCCCAAAAAATTCCAGAACTTTACTATATCCATGTTTGAAACACGTTCAGAGTTCATTTTGCACATTTGTTTTTTTGAAAATACATTTGTTGATAAAGTTATAAAGATACTGAAAAAGTCACAGAGTTTGATTTGGTTGAACAGATAATTGATCAGGTTTCTAACGTTTTTATAATATTTTAACATTGTTGAATAATAATAGATGCTTCTTTTACGCACGCTTGATACCTGGATAGAAAAGACGAAGGTGTCCATTCTTGGAGACTTTATCTGGATGATATGAGACATACATTTTTCTCTCTAAAAAATAGCTGAAGCAATTTAAAATATTAAAATTTAACACTATAAGAAATTGTAATTGTTTCTGCGGGATGATTAAAATTGAACAACTTTTTATTTACATTAAAAATTTTAATCTACATTGTAAATTCTATTTTGACAAAGTGGTTTCGAAAGTATGCTTTGATTCCAATTTGATTATGCTTTCGGAAGCTGATTCCGCAAAACGATCGAGTTTCCCGTTTCAATATGCTCGGCTTCGATAAGCTTTAGAGATGATATACGTTGTCTATGCTGATTTATAGACAAGAAGGGAACCATGATCACATTCAATAAACTATAAGAAAACCTTTAATTAATCGAAATGGTTGCTTTGAGTAGAATGTTTTTACTGTTAATCAAAATCTGGTGAGATCTTCTTAATCAGGTCACTTCAATTATCAACTTCTACAAAAATTCAAAGACACATATTATCTACCCACACTGGGCGCAGCTCTGCTACTTTGTCAGTCAGCAGAAACGAAATTTTACGATAATATCACAATACAACTAGCATAAGACAAGCTAAGTGATTGTTACTATCCAGAAAAAAAATTAAAAAAAAACACTATTGTTGTAATAAACAGCTTAAAAGGTGAATTTAAAGGATATAAAGTATTAGGATATAAAAGACTATAGCGCAATTTTTTAATTTTATCTTAATCATCTATGTATATTGAAATTGAGATAAATCTTATTTTTAGCTATTAAAAAGCTGGGTAGTATAGTGTTCACACTACACTCTAAATCAGGTAAATTTCGAACTGTCAAGTAAATCAGGTGAAACGTTCACACTAGCCGAAGTGATTTGGATCGAGAAGATTTAGAGCGAAAAATATCATTCGAATTTATGTGTACAATTTTTTTGCGTGAAAATTGTTGAAAATGGTGAAAATGGTGGTGAAAATGGAACATTTTCTTTTTATTTTGTAAAACTCACATTTTCCTTTTGTGTTCAATTTTCACTATTTTTGAACGAAATTCGATTCGAATGATATTCCATGCAAATCTACTCCCTCTCTCTCACGGATGGAATTCAGCACGCTCTGAGAACAATTCAGCGAAGACCGAATTCACAATAGTACCTGATTTATACTAGATTCAAAACAAACCAGGAAGGTAGCTTTCGACTGTCAGAAGCCGAGACAAATGCAGGGTAAATCACATAGATCTGTGGTTAATTTAGCTCTAAAGCGATCAGCTGATCGAAATCGCATGATTTAGCAACACTGTGAACGGGCTATAAAACTCGACTACGTGCCCCATTAGCCGTAAAACAATTTTACCGATAGTGTTTTATTATGTTTTTTTTTTGTGGTTTTTAGTTTGTTTGTTTGTGAATCTTCAGTTCGTTGTCTTTTAATGCATTTTTTGTACGTTTTTGTTCAAGTTTGTGCCCCTCCTACCACTATAAGACGATCAGAGATAAAAAAATTGAAGAATAACTGGCAAAAACTTAAAAAAAAAAAAAAGCAAAAAGACAACAAACTGAAGATAAACAGACAAACAAACAAAAAATCACAAAAACACAAAAAAAAAAACACAATCGGCGAAAGTGTCTCATGGCCTTAGGGGGCACGTAGTCGAGCTCAGCCAAAAATTACTGTCTTTTTTTAAATTGCCACTAATTCACGTACCATAATAAATTGAAACAGACCTTATTTCAGAAGCGAGTACTCTTACCAGAAAAAGTTAGTTTTTTTTTCTGGAAATTTTCATAATTTACACAATTTTATGTACATATTTTACCTGAAAAATGACCATTCGTGAGATATTTACTAAAAATGGCGTTTGGTGACCTTTAAACTTGCGCGAAATATTTTGTTTGGATTGGAGTTTTTGACTTTTAGCTCAAAACAACAATAATAAGGTTGATACGAAAATTCGTCTTTCTGGGAATGATGCCAAAGGATAATGTATAATTTCTCTGGACTTAAATCTGTAATTTCAAAACAAATTACTTTCATTTTTAACCGCATTTCAATGTCATTGAGAAGATTCCAATGGATAAACCTGCAACGTTCAAAAAAATTGAGACTTCTCAAAATGTAGCCGAATTTAATCTATTTTAGTTTCGGTTCACCAAATTCCTTAGAAGGCGAAAATGTATTTTATATGTATAATATCCTGTTTTTACAGCACGTCATCCTTTTTCTCTGACTTTATTTTCATCAAAAATTCATCAACTCATCTGACACTATTTGATCAAACGACACATCATCAACCAACTTATCACCTGACCATGATCAAATATTTCATACACTTGTCACATTATAACGAGAATTCACCTCGCTAAAAAAAATAAGCGCGAATAAACTTAAATCAAGTCCCCTCTTCTTAGTTCTATAGGCAGGGTTTCAATGTCCTCCCAGCCATCAAATTTTCAAATGATAATCAATTTTGCATCACACAAATTCACCTTCCCTGGCAGTAAATTCGCCTGTTGAAACTTGATATCATAATTCAATTTGTCATTATCCCCTTGTTAAGGGGTCGCACGACTAATGATTAATAATGGAATGAAGTTTACCCGGAAATTATTTGCCATCTTGCTTCTTGACAGCGCCAGATATTCCGGGCTTGTCGTTATCGCTTATTCGTCTCGTAACCACTTGCTGTGCTAGCTTTTTCTCCATTTAGCTGTTTTACGCAGATTTTCTGGGAAGACAACTTAATTAATCACAGCACAGCACGGCGTTCTACAAATATTTTTTTTTTTGCAAAAGGATGCCATTGCAGGTGGGGATTTTATTAGGCCGGGGCAATTTCGCCTGAATTCGTTCGGCTCGACTTTTTTAACGCCACACACAAAAAGGGCAATAGAAAAGTTTTGAATTACGCTTGACATCCAGACCTTAAAATTATGAAACTTTTGCAGAGAATGAGACATGAGAATGAGATGTGAAAGTTTGTAAATAGATAATTAAGCGTGTAAATTGACTCGAGTTTTGTATGTGGCATGCGGTTACGACTGAGACTGAAGGTTATTATATTTGCTTTGCATGCTAATGACTTTTAGAAGTCAAATTCACGATATGCTTGGTAATATGTGAAACTTTTTCAATTATCGCTTGAGATAAATTCGATTTTCAAAGGTAATTAAATTGACTAAGATAAGATTGTGGCAAAAAATTATCTGCAGGTAAAATAAGTGTTGCTGAAATGTTCGCTTTGTTTTTAACTTCGAACTATGTATGTATGGACAGACTCTGCGCTGAAATAGAAGCAAAATCACATATATTTGATGATTGAAACTGATGTAGTACTTGCATTAATCGATAAAAACTGTAAAGGGATCTGTAAAAAAATACATAGATCAATACAAGTAAACTGCATTATTATTCGTTCTCAAATTTTTACCCTTTTCAGTTGATAAGAATAGCAAAGGTTCCTTGGAATGAATTTCGTTTGCACAAGTTCCTCTAAATAACATTATTAAAGGCTTTGTGTTGCGATATTTAATGAAGTTCGATTGAACTATAAAAAATTAATTATCTGGGGTATCTAGTTTCTAGATACCTAATTCAAATACAAATTTTTTTTCGTATTAATTTTTATTTCAATTTTAGAATGTACAACTCAATTATATCTTCCACAGAAAGTTCTTCGAGCTTGTGATAGGGGTAAGAAACTAGAATATATTTAAATTTATAAATATGTTTGTTTTTAGTTCAGTTGAGAGGAGCATAGCTTATTTCAAAACTAATAAATTTAAAATTAAAGCTATATTGTAAAGAGAAAGAGTTGTGACAATAATACTAGTTTACACAAAAAAAGACGGTTAAACTCGACTTGATGCCCCACCCAGCTGTTATCTGAATTTCGCCGATAGTTGACGGGCTAATATGTTTGTGTTTTTGTGGTTGTGCGTTTGCTTTTGGGGCTTCTTTTCTTTCTTTTTTTGTTTTTCTTAATTGTTTTAGCTTCTGTTTTATGTTTTTGTATAATTTTGTCTGCTTTTCTTCAATTTTTAACCCCTTCTACCACCTTTTCGCCCTCTGGTGGTGGAATTTCCTGGGTGTGGGGCATCAGGTTGAGTTTACCCAAAAAGACTATTAGTTTTGAATAGTCAGTTTAACATTTACAATTCAATTTCTATTATAGATAAGTTTCAATTTTTATTATTACACTGCGCTTGAAGATACTTTTTAAATTTACTTTACTTTTAAAATTGTAGATTATTGAAAAAGTAATGCCAATTCAGCTTTAGTGACGTTGTCCGATTGATGTTTTCCTACAAGGTACTAATAGAAATGCTTGTGAACCTCCGCGAGTAGGATTGCTATTATACTATTATATTTCAATAGAAAACTATTATATTTCGATAGAATGCCGTTCATATATTTTTTAAAAATTTGAATAGATGACACTTTTTTTTGAAAATATCTTCTAAACTTAAGTATTTAATAAGTATTTAAATCCTTATAGACGTGATCTGCAGGATAATTTCTTGGTTTTTAGAAGGATTTTAATTAATAATTTATGCATGATAATTAAAGGTTGTAACGCACTTTTTGTAACCGATTCCCAAGTAATTGTCTCATATTGTAAAGCAGAGTTGATGATTGCATAGTAAAAGTTTCGTAAAACAAATTGACAAATTAACCTACAAATGACCTAATCTCTAAACAAAACGGGATAATTTTTTCAACCTATTAATGGCACTTGCAACTTGCAGATCCCATTTTAAGTTGTCATAAAAAATAACACCAAGGTATTTAGCGCTTCTAACATGTTTGAGATTTGGACAGTTACAGCTAGTTGTGCACCCAAATTCACTGATGGACTGACTGGAATAAATATTTTGTCCGTAGCAAAAGTAATAACATTAGACTTATTCACATTTAGCAATAGGCGGTTTTCATGTAATCACTGTATGCACAATAGACTATAGTTCGCTTTAGTACGGTTCCATGAATCGTCTTTCACAAATTTTCACAATTTTCATCAGCAAAATAGATTATCTCTCCCGCAATTTGAACTTTATGTAAATCGTTTATATAAATTAAGAATAACAGTGGAGCTAAAATTGCGCCTTGAGGGACAACAAAGTGAAATAATTTCGTGCGACTTAATTCAAGGTTTATCTTAACTTTTTGGACTCTGTTTTGCAAAACAGCTATTAATTCAGTTTAACCAAGCATTATTTAAATTTAAGTCGAGAAGTTTTTGGTGCATATCATTACGAGGTATAGTATCAAAGGTTTTCGCAAGATCTAGGAATATGGCACAGGGTTTTTCACTGTTATCAACTGCTTCGATCACTTTTTTGCTAAGTAGTGCTATGGCGTCATGTGTTCTACGGTTTGATCTGAATCCGAATTGATTATTGGACAGTAAATTGTTTTTCTTCAAAAATACTAGCAGTTTCTGCTTTGCTAGTTTTTCTATAATTTTAGCTATATTAGATATAAGTGATATAGGTCTTTAATTAGAAGCTCATAATTGATTATACATTTCTCATTATTAAATATTATATAACATGCATTAAATATTATATAACATGCTTAAATACCGACAATTTGCTGTTTACCATGTAAAGTTATAATTGAGTTGGTCCCCGTACAAATATTCTTCTGCAAAAAAGCGAAGTGTCTCATTTTGAACTTTACACGCTGAAAAGTCATTGTTAATAATATATTATGCAAATAATATATATTTTGCAAATAATATATTTATATTATAAACATTTCTTAACATTATGATATTGACCTAGCAAAATTATTATGTTGCCAGCACACTGCATTCTTATAATTTTATATATTGACATGCGTGTGGTGAATTCGTCTGTTGCAATATTATATTAGTATGCCAATATTTAAAATTAACACTGCAATAAGTTATATTAACGTTTTATAAATACTGTATTTGTATACCAACAATGAATATTAACATGCCAATATATTATATTTACGCCTGTATTAGCTATAGTAGCATGCCAATATTTAATGTTAATATCTTAGCATACAATATTAGCGTGTGAAAATGCTTGGTTATGCTTTGTTGTTCTTGTGGTTGTTTGATCTGGTTTTTCTTTCAAATAAAACTATTTGTAAATTTATTGATTCTTTATTGATATTTATTTAATTTAATTAAAAAAAATTATTCAAAATGAAAAGAATTACAATTTTTACTTATTCTAGGATGTAAATAAATTGACAATTACAACACTCGTTTGAAGTGTTATTACTAGTACAGGGTAATTAATTATGAGGTTAGGGTTTTTAATCTCAAATAAAAGGCATAAAGTTGAATTCTTTAGTAAACATTTTATTGTAAGTCGAAAGAACAATCTATGACATTTACTTTTTCAAGATTATCTCATTTAAATGTTGACCGCGACTACGCCGTAAATGGTCCATCCTGAGGGTCCAATTTTGAACGACGGGATCCAACATAGCGACCGGTATTCCAAAGCGTGGATTGAAGCTGCCTTATCACTGAAGACCAGAGACTTGGTGTAACCCCAAAGAAAATAATCTAAAGGTGTGATATTACACGAATTAGGCGGTCAATTGACTGGTCCGAAACGTGAAATCAGGCTTTCACCAATGCTGTCAAAAAATTATATAGGTTCCTTTGAGTAAGACAGGGTTGATTTGATACTACAAAGAAATGTATTACGTCTTCACATATTTTTAAGTCTCTCGAAGATAATTTCTTCGAAAATCAGTTTTCTAGCGGTTCTGTACGCTAGACTTTATTTGTTCTATCAACACATTCCATAGTTCAGCACATGAACCACCTATGCAGAACAGAATTATGTGCCAGCAAATTCACTGGGTCTTTCTAATGCGTTTGTTCTGTTCTGAACTGGACAGAGGAGCAAACAAAAAACGCATCTATTGTTAGCCTGATCTCTTGATTTCCTGTTGTATCAGCCTTATACTCCAAAAGGGCATCGTCAACTTGTGAATAGCTTGAAGCCTCCAAAAATTTTCAAATCGTTTAGTCGTTTTCGTTAGTCTAGTATTTGTGGTCATATAAATCCGGTTCGAGCTTTGTTGCTGGATTCTTATTAGTGGAATTGTTTTTGTGGGCTGATTAAAATTGAAATTTATTTTAACTAAGTGGTTGAAAAAAAAAATTCAATTTTAATCAGCCCACAAAGACAATTCCACTTTGATTCTGCTTTCGGAGGCTTATTCCGCAAAACGATCGAGTTTCCCATATCAATTGTTCTCTGCTTTGATATGCTTTAGAGACGATATACGTTGTCTATGCTGATTTATAGAAACGAAGGGAACCATGATTACAAATTTATAGCCTTTATTCTTATTAGTGTTTTGAAACGCTTTTACAGAAGAGACTATCGGTTTCTCGCCAACTTTTTTTGCAAGGGACTAGCCCTGTCGTATAAGCTCAGCTTTCTTTCACGAAAAATTGTAGCCCTCAGCAACCACGAGGAAGTTAAGATCAGACCCTCTACCAGTCAAAATAGCTAGGGCGCGTGCATATATTTACATACTTTATGATATTCGCTATATTCCACAAAGCAAGAGCTCTACAACAGATAATATTTGATTTTCAAATTTTTTTGTAGAAAAATATGCTGCTAAAGATATAAGATTTTGAAGAGAACGTGATTGAACTATTAGCCTACGCCAAAAAGACAACATTATTTGAAAGAGTTTGATGAAAATTCGGCTTAATTTCACTATGTACTCCCCATACTGCTTTTCTAAGCAGAAACGCTCTATCTGCAATTTTTTAATTACATTATATGAGAAACCGATTTTTTGTGGAACTATGTTAAAATCAATATTGAAAAATGCACTTTCCATATATTTCCAGCACAAATCAAAACATAAATCACTGAATATCTGAAAGTTACAAAAATGTAGACAGAATGTTTATGTTTAGGACGGTAGCACAGCCATTAGACGATGTCTTGCTAATTTGTTTGTGTTTTTGAGGTCGTGTGTTTGTTTTTGCGAGAGTTTTTAGTTTGTTTGTTTTTCTTTAGAGTGTTGCCTCCACATGTATTTTTTATATGTTTTCGTGCGTTTTTTCTGCAATAATCGGCCCCTGCCAACCCCCATTTTCACTCTGGGAAAATTTTCCGCCTAGCGACCATAAAGTCGGGTTTCACCGAAAATTCAATAGAAAAACATATTACACCGTTCTGTGAATAAACAAGGATATTCTCATTGCATTCAGCTATCTTGCTCTTGTAGTTTACAAGTTTTTACAGCCTAGTCAATAGAGCTTTGGCTGCTAGCGTGTGTGGTACCTGATTCTAATTCAACCATGTTTACATTCGAGCCTTTGAATTGACGTTTATAGCGTAGAGTAGGTACTTGAGTCAAATCAGGAATAAAATAAGTAATGGATGTGATCGCTTTACTTTACACTTGTATTCGAATGCATTCTCTACAACTTCACTGCTCAGTCCAGACAAGGGTTATTTTGCATATAAGAGTCTGACACTAAAATGAATTTAGGATATATTTATCTTTGAAATGGTGCTATATAGTAGAGCCACCGAAAAAATACTTTAAATAGAAAATAGAATTTGAAAAAAAAACTAAGAAAATAAACATTTTGAAAAACTAAATAGGTTTTTTGAACTCTAAATTTCAAAAATCCTTAAAATCACTAACATCACTATTTCTACTACTTAAACAGGAATCATTAGCTTATGACAAATATAGGAACAACGAATAAAATTTTAAGATTCAGGTCACTTAAAAAAGTTCCGAGAAGAAAACTCATTTCATCTCGATATACTCCGTTTCATATACTAAACTGAAACATTTTTTCCCAATTTTAGAATGAAACGAAAAAGGCCTGAATGTCCGAAAACTGCCCAACAACCGTCCCTACTTGGACTCCCAGCATTAGTTCTCGTATGTAAACCATTCAGGGACGGATTAATATTCGTTTGCGTCCTGATGCTTTGGCAATGTGGTTTGGGGTTTCCTATTCAGACTTGAAATTGACTGGTTTTGTGGCTTTGGGCTGTTCTGCAGGAATACGGAACCGCATCCTAACACAGTCTACCATCCGTGTGAAAAAAAAACTTTCAACAATGGTGAAAACATATCCTCTGGTATTTTTACTAGACACGATTGGAGGAAGTGAAGCAATTGGAAAACGCCTGAGGTGACTGGAAAAAAAGAGAAAAGTCTGGGCGCGAACGAAAAGAAATGCGAACTGAATGCAGTAATTTATGGTCAAGCCCATGTCGTCCATACGGCTGATTTATTACAGTTATTGAAAAATTGGAGTCCAGTTTTTTTAATTATGGTGTTCATGGAAGCCTATCTTCCCAATGCCCTGGAGGAATGTCCTTTCGAACGCATTGTTGGGTAAAAAATGATGATAAAATACTTCGGTGTGCCATTAACATGCATGAAGCCATTAAGATTTCTTTACAGCTTTTGCATAGTGTTGGAGGTGAGTTTCAATTTCAGCGATGTAGCAGCAATTATGAGCAGCTTTACTAGTGTTATCAGCTAGATATATTTTTTTTGGAAATATAAACATCTCAAATCAAATTCATTTGATTAAGGGGGGAGTAGTTTTTAAATTGATTTTTTTCGATTTTATTTTTTATTTTAGAGGAATGACTAATATCTCAAGAATGTTGTGTCTAACTTTCAAGTCGATCAGAGCGAAATTGACGAAGCTATGGTTATTTTTATACCTGTCGGATTTTTATACCTACCTGACTCGAGCGCGCTATTGTTACCAGGCAGCTGGTTCGATTTCTATAGAATACCTTAAAAGCTACCCCTATCTCTCTTTATAGAAATTTAAAAACGAGTACAAACGTGTAAGCTTTAGTCAATAATAACTTTATATAATATTATTTATAACTTTAGTCAATGTAGAGTATATAATTTAGTGTGGCAGTAAACGTTCTATCGAGCAGACGTACACGCACTTTCCGATTTCCGCATCTTTTTACCTCCATTTTCATTCAGTTTTGTGCTAAAATATTGCTTAAATGCCGAAAAAAGTTACAAGACTTGATAGAGCAACAACTAGTGCGAGATTATATTGACCTAAAAAATTTGTACCTACACAAAAACGTAAAAATTAAGACTTTTCGACAAGTAGCGCGTCAGCTAAAAAATAAAAGTGACCATAGAAGATCAAGTTACGGAGAATCTTCAAAAATACTATAGGATAGTCGATTTTTTATGAGTCTTTTCAACAATTGCAACGGTACTGAAATGCATAAAATGTGATGGAAAAGTAAATTTTCATTCGACTAAAAAAAGAAGCAAACAAAAGAAGGCAGGATTCATCGTAGACAGGAGGAAAAAGATGCTCTAGACATTGTGGATGATAGCAACATATTTTATGAACCTGACACTGATCATTCAGTTTGAAGTAAACCGATAGAACTCGCTTATGAACGTTTCATCCCAAATTTTTTAGTGTTCAAAACTTTAAAGCGTTTTTCCCACAACTCACGTTTTCAAAGTCGGTGCCCATCGTAACTCCAAAACTACTGCACCGATCCTTTTGAAGTTTTAAACACTATTTTTCTACATAAATTACAAGGTAACGCTGGAGAGTTTTTTTTCGAATTTGTTTATATTTTTAATTTTACAATAACAAATTAACCGATTTTTTTTGCAAAAAAAATCGCGTTTTTTCGTGCAAAGTGCTCCCAAAAAGTGAAAAATTGAAATTTCAAAAAATCCTCCCAGCGTTACCTGGGAAAAGCGATTATCTAACGAAATACGTTTGATTTTAGGATTTCAGATGATCCGCCACCGAGTTATGATGGGCACCGCAATTCACTTTTTTCCGAGACGCTCCAGAAGAATTGCTGCCATTGCCGTATTTTTTAATATTTTTTCATGAAAATTTCACAAAACATTCTTCAAATGTTATACTATAATGTACTATTGGTTTTAATAAATAGATTTTAACTGTTTCATTTAAAAAAAAATCACAAAAATGTGACTTTTTTTACACGAATTAACCCTACTCCCCCCTTAATGAATCATATGTATCATATGTAATTTAGCAGAATCCATGGCTTGTTCTGTAAAGATTATTTCAATTTAAGCTGCAACCTTTTACTAACTCAACTTGCAATCGGATACGTTTATAATGATTTTTTTTTGTATTTTGAGTAAACTTCTAACCTCTCATTTTAAGAAGAACGTTTGACAGCTCTTACATGTTTCAACTTCAACTAATGCACAAAGGAATTCGAGCAATAGCAATAAATCTTCTTTAAGTAAAACTACATTACTGACATTTTCCCAAAACTTTCTATATTTCCGAAGCATACTTCTGACCCGCAAACATGTTCAACATACCTTTTATTGAAATGAATTCAAAATGACGGTAGTACGCTCAATCAATCTACAACATGTGACAGCAAAACATGCAAACTGACATAAATATGTGCTTCGTACTTGAGAAACTCGGCTTGTTCCTGTTATTTTTCATATTGTTGCAAACTTCGCGTCCGGATTGCCACACCATCTGGCAACGTGTGACGATAATAAAATAGAAAATAGCAAGAAAATTCATATACCGTTGCTTATGTCCTGTTTGTATACAAAACTCACAGCCTGATGTTATGCCGGTACAAAATTTAATAATATGCACCGGGCATCTCAAGGTAGAATATGTCGCATGTGATTTAATAACGTAAAGAAAGTGTGCCAGAATGTCAGTGACGGTACCTCAAGTGTCCTTTCAAAGATTCGTTTATGCTTGCATGTTTAGGTGCTAGGTGAGATTTTTTTACTAGCGGAGAACGAATAGACAATTGGTTTTATTTGTAGGATGCACATATTTTATGCAGCTATTTTTTTATGTAAAAAATTCCCTGTCTAAGCATTTTCCCCTCATTTTTAAGCTACAGGCTTTTCCACTAAGGACTTTTAATTTAACTTTGTTAATACAATAAAAACAATTTTAGATATGAACAAAATTTTTACTGAAAGTTTAAGTATAATCAATGCTTTTACGTATGACATACACCATCATTCAAATGACCAGTTTTTCATAACTTTTCCGCACAGTGTGGGCGATATTCCAACGATTTCAAGCATCTCTAAAGTGTGCGGATGGTTGGAATAGACCAATGACTTAACGTCGCCCCAAAGAAAAAAATATAATGGGGTCAAGTAACACGAGCGAGGTGACCAATTGTCAGGACCATTTCTGAAAATGATTCGATTCTCAAATTTCGATTTCAATAAGTCGATTGTTTGACCAGCTGTGTGAAATGTGGCGCCATTTCGTTGAGACCACATGCCAACCAGGTTATTTTCTTCTAATTTACGTGGAAAATAACCAGTTAGCTCACCATTGACCGTGCCTGGGTTGCCAAGATCATAAAAAAAATACTGAGCAATGACACCACCAGCATGAAAATCGCACCAAACATTTCATGAATAACTTTGGGATACTCATTTGACCAAATTTGGCAATTGCGTTTAATGAGGAATCCGTTGAGCCAAAAATGTTCGTTGCTCAGTATGATTGTGTGGTAAAAATCAGGAACGACATCGAGCATATTTAGTGCCGATTCACTCAAGTCACGTCGCTGTTGATGAATTTTCGTCTTTAGCTCTTGTGTCGTGCGATCTTTTGGGAACAAGTCCTAACGTAAAATTTGCCAGAAACTGGTTTGAGCAATGTCTAATTCCTGGTAACGGCGAGGATTTGACAAATTTTGATTTGTCTCACACTTTCATGTATGGCCGCAATATTCTCTTTAGTTCGCGCTTTTCTTTACTCTTTACTTCGCGCACGACACATTATGAAGTGTGCATGTTGATTAACATTTTTGCACTAAACGTTTATCTGAGCGATTATGATGACCGTGAATTCGACGTAATGCACGTAAAGTTGATGTAACAGAACAAGAATTTCGAAAATAAATTTGCACTATCTTTTCACCTTGTTGAAGCGTTTAAACATGGCAAACCTTCAACTGTTCAAACGTTGAAAATTTTTAACAGGAATGTCATTGTATGACACAAAAATTTCAATAAAATGTTAAGGGTCTAATGGAAAGCCTTATATACGAACGGACTAAAGATAATAATAAAATATTTGAAAAACTACTGCAATATTTTTTGCGTAGTCCATTTTGTTCTAATAAGTTTATAAATATTTAAAATTTAACTCAAAAGGTAAAGCTAAAAGGTAGAACATTCTAAGCATGCATGAACATAATATCCGGAAAAACTAGATACATGTACATCTAATCTTTATTTATAGATCTAGTATCAGAAAATGCCAAAGAAACGGTATTATCTCAACGTTCAAACTGGGCTGTTTTCGTCCGCTTCACTTTGGAATTCCCGGAAAACCAAAAATAGGAGGCAGCTGACTCCCTTCCCAAAATAAACATAGTATTAATGGGGCATGGCAAACCTCTGGCTTATCAATGTGCACGCTCCCACCGAAGTACAAGAAGACTCTGTAAAAAACGAGTTCTATGCCTGCCTTGAAACTCTCTTCGACTCACTTCCATCAAATGATGTAAAAATGCTACTGGGAGATGATGTAAAAATGCTACTGCAATGCAAAAGTCGGGAATGAAAGTTGGCATCGGGGGACCACTGGAGGACACATCCTCCACGAAGAATGCAATGATAACGTCTAATTGACTTTGCTTGCAGCAGGAACCTTGTTGTAAGCTCAACTTGCTTTCCACACCGTCGCATTCAGAAACAGACCTGGAATTCTTCAGACTAACACACCGACAACCAAATTAACCACGTCCTTATTAGCAAGAGATGGGCGTCAAGTGTGATGGATGTTCGGTCGTACCGCGGAGCTAACTGTGACTCCGATCATTTTCTGGTGAAAACAACATACCGGTGCAGAGTTTCCTCAGTGCACCAATCGAGATTCAGTCCTCCCAAAATCTTCGCGGTTGAAAATTTGCGGAAAGATTATACAGCTCAGACATATACGAACATGCTTGAGGAAAGAATTTCACCAATGCTGCGCAACTCCAGCAACGTAGGTGTCCACGAGTTCTGGGAAGAGTTCAAAAATACAATCAAGAATGTGGCAGAAAACCTTGTGTTGCGACGAGCGAGAGATCAATGGTTTGACGAAGAATGCAGAAACTCGCTTGATGCAAAGAACGAGGCCTACAGACAATGGGTCCAACGTGCAACCAGAGCCAAAAAGGCAAAATATGACGAGCTACGGCGAATATCGCATAGAATAATTAGGCGTAAGAAACGGAAATACTTTGACGAGCAGTTGCTGAACATTTATGTAAACCTAGCTAGTAAGAACACCAGACAAGCGTACAGACTAGTAAACACTATCGAAAATGGCTACCAACCCAGGACTAGCCTCTGTAAGGACAAAGATGGAAATATTATCAGCAACACCAAAAGTATTAGCAAACGATGGGCATCCTACTTCAAAAAGCTTCTGAGTCCGCCATCAAACATCCTGGCAGCAGAAGCTGAGCTCCATTGCGATACCATTCGTCAGCCTCCATCTACACAATCCCCGATAGTAGAAGAATTTGATCTCGCTTTGTGTTCACTGAAAAGGAACAAAGCGCCGGGCGCTGACGAGGTTTATTAAGTGCGCTGCATCAACTATTGCTGCGAATAAAGGAGACTGTGGTGATCCCAGACGATTGGCGCAGAAGCGTCATCTGTCCCAAACATAAAAACCGAGATAAACTGCGGTGTGAGAATTACAGAGGCATTTTTTTAGTCTGTACGGCCTACAAAATCCTGTCAAAAATCCTGGAGTATAGGATTCAACCATTCACGGAAGAAATCATTGGCGAGTATCAAGGCGGTTTCAGACCTGGTTGCTCCACAATCGACCAGCTCTTCACGGTCAAGCTAATATTGCAAAAGTGCTGGGAATACGACGTCGACGTATACCAAATTTTTGTCGACTTTAAACAAGCATAATGACAGCATAAACTGAGGCGCTCTATATATCATCATGCTTCAATTTGGTATATCGGCCAAATTAGTGAGACTTATAAAGATGACGATGACCAACTCCGTCTCGCAAGTCTGGATCCAGAACAGATTGACGGATCCTTTTGAAACTCTGGTTGGAATAGCGCCCACGCTCTTCAACCTGGCACTTGAGTTCGCTATTCGGGCAATGAACCTGAGCACCAGTGGCACGCTACTTTTTAAGTCGACACAATTGGCAGCGTACGCGGATGACATTAACATCATAGCTCGAAAACTGACCGATGCAGAAGAACTTCTGCTTAGACTTGACACCGCAACAAAGGAAGTTGGACTACGAATCAACGAGGACAAAACGAAAGTTATGATGCAATCTAGGACAAGGAAGCCAGCGCACACGACCATCAACGTAGGGGATCTTTGCATCAAATTCGTGGACAACTTCTTTTACCTGGGTAGCAATCTATCGAGTGACGCCAACGAAACTGACGAAATCAAGCCACGGATACAACTAGCAAATAAGACTTTCTTCTCGGTCCTCCCCATTATGAAATCGAAATATGTGCACAGAAAGACTAAGCTCCGCGTTTATAAAACTATCATAAGACCTGTGCTGTGCTATGGCTGCGAAACATGAACCCTGACCCAAGCCTCCGACATATGATCGACATTTTCGAACTTGGGTCGGCGGATTTTCGGGGCTATCCGCGACCGAGATGGATGACGCATCCGGTACAACAATGAGTTGTACGAACTTTACGATGAGCTGGAAGTCTCCAAAATCATCAAATTACAACGGTTACAGTAGGCTGGGGACGTGCAACGCATGAATGACGATCGCATGCCAAAACGTGTCATGAACGCAAGACGAGTTGACGGAGCGAGGTCAAGAGGAAGGCCATGAGCTCGTTGGGAGAGCTCACTGCATGCGGACGCCGAACAACTATTGGGGTTCCAAGATTGGAGTACGCGGTCACGTGACCGAGACAATTGGAGGAGATCGATCCAGGCGGCCAAGGCCCGATGTCGGGCTGTTGTGCCACGTTGATGATTAGTGGGGTCCTGCGCGGGTTAGCTGGAAAACATAGTCAATTCGTTTTTGAGCTGCAGTCGGAGAAATTGATCCACCGGGCAAAAACGAAAAAGTCATAAAGAGGTGTTTTTCGAAATTTTCTTTTTAAAGCTGAATAAATAAATTTGTTAATGAATTACGGGGAAAATGGACATGTTTTTAGGGAGTGACCTTTAGAATTAAATTAAGAAGAGTAATCGGAAGGAACGGATAGAAATGTCAAAACCAACTCGATTTCGTGTACGAGATATATTAGAAATATTAATGTTCGATGAACAATCGAAGAATCGTGCAGATTTTGAGTGCATATTCTGCTACACGTGCTCCAATCTGTTTCAAAGGCAGAACCGCCTTGAACTTAACAATGCATTTAAAATCATATGGTGGAAAAGTTTTCAGGGCCACCACTTGCATGAATTTCAAGATTTAGGAAAATCAAACACTGCAAAACTTTGAAAGCAGCATCCGTTGTAACATAAGTAAAGAAAACGCTCAGCACTTGCAACACTTGCAAAACTTTAACAGCACTGCAACTAAAAGTTTCCCACAACTGCCCCACGTCAAAATCAAATAACCTTATCAATCTCGATTTTATCAGAAGACTTTGTCGAAAGTCCAGTGCTGCCATTTTAGCATTTTGAATGCTAGATCTAGCATTATTTTTTCCAAAACGGCACTCGAAATTCGGAGTTAGCATCTAGCATTATTTTTAGCATTTAAATTTAGATTTCGGAATAATCTGGCACTCATCTATTTACAATCTCGCCCATCAAATTTTAATTCCAAAGTCCAAAATATAAAGATTATAAAGTCATCTATATTGCTTTCAAATGGTAACGTTTAATTTAATTGTGATGATGCGAAAAATCAGTTATGGGGTTCCATCCACTTCAGACTCTCAGGAGCCTCGGGCATCTACAAGTATGTGCATTCTAGTTAGATATTTTTTCCTGAATAATGTGAATTATTTGTTTTGTTAGAGTTTCAAAGGCAAGCAATCGCACGGATAACGCTGGAGAAAAATCTTCGTTATCCGACACTAATACTTTTTCTCTCTCTCTCTCTCTATTAATAAAAAAGTTTGGAAATTTGGTCGGATTATATTTTTATTTTTCTCTTATAGTAGACTCATAAACGTATGAAATCCGACGTGTATATATATATATATATATATATATATATATATATATATATATATATATATATATATATATATATATGTATATATATGTATGTATGTATATATATATATATATATATATATATATATATATATATATATATATATACATATATATATATATATATATATATATATATATATATATATATATATATATATATGTATATATGTATATATGTATGTATACATATATATATATATATATATATATCTATATATATATATATATATATATATATATATTTATATATTATATATATATACATATTTTATTGATTTTCGCACGGCTTTAGTACATACGTCCAGTAAAATGTACAATTTAAAATCGTAAATGGTCTGGGGGTTGGTGAGCGAAGCGAGCAGGGGGCGAAGCCCCCTAGTCTTTATTTAAAAATAAATAATTGTGGCTGTTTTGATTGAGAGATTCCAAACGATGTTTTGAAAAATATTGGTAGAAATGAGCTTTACATAAAAGAAGAAGATTTAGATATAACTGATATGTCTGTAATAGATATAGTATCATTTTGAGATGTAAATTTTAAACTTCTAATTTGTTTTTGTTATACATAGGAGAGTTGATCAATAAGTAGTGATAATGAATATAAACCAAGGTGATTAAATTTAAAAGATATATATATTTTTCAACATAGTTTTCTAATAAGTTAATACATTTAGTCCATCTTTTTTCCAAACCCAGGATACTCTTAGAAAAAAATTCTTTATCTTTATTTTCTTTATCTTTACCTCAACAGCGGCCATCCCTTCTCTAGCATTTTCAAAATTCTTGCTTCGAAGGTGTTGTTTGAACAAAGGAAAGAGGTAGAAGCCACTGAAAGCTAGATCTGGCGAATAGGGTGGGTGTTCAAGCAGTTCGAATCCTGTTTCTTTAATTGTATTCATCGCAACTGCAGCCTTGTGAGCCGTTGCGTTATTTTAAAGAAACAGAACTCTGGCTCGCAGTTTGCCGTGTGTATTCCCCTTCATTGCCTCTCGCAGTCTTCTTATTTGGTCTACTTAGTAAGAGCCTGATATAGTGGCTTCCGTTTCCAAAAATTCCATCACAATAATTTCTTCAGCGTCCCACAAACTGACGCATAACCTATCCTGCCAAACTTGACACTTTGAATTTCCTCGGCATCGATGAAGAGGGTCGCTTTCAGGACATCGATTGCATTTTCGTTTCTGGATCAAAATGGTGGATCCAAGTCTCGTGTATGGTCACGAAATGTGACAAAAAGTTCTCCTGATCTGCCTGGAACTTTTTGAGATTCATCCTTGAATTGTCGACTCGTTTCTTCTTATGCTCGTCCGTTAACATTCTCGAGCAGATATCTTCTTCATATGTATTTTGTTGGCAATGATATTTCGAAGACTACCATATGAGATCTCTTTGACCTAAGCTACATGCCTGATGGTCACTCTTTAATCTGTCAAGACGACATATTCGGCTTTTTTTACGTTATCTTCAGTGAGGGATGTGGATGGACGTCCTTCGCGGTGTTTATCTTCAGTGTATGTTCTTCCCAGCTTAAACACCTTGGCCTAGCGTGCAACGATGGAATATGGAGGAGCAGAGTCCCCTAAAGCTTCCGCCAGGTTGCCGTATACGCCTCTGGTAGACAATTTTATGAAACAGATTTTAAAACAAATTTCGTTTTTTCCCATTTTGATGTTCTCTCTTCATCTGTTCGTATTTAAATGAATGTAGCTCCTCTTAGAACTGTGTTATACTGGAGCTAGTGCTTTCAGCACTTTGAATCCTTGGAATCATGGCCTATTTATGTGTTTGTTTTCATGCTGACTTTGTGAGTTTATGTAGTAGTAAAATTTTTTTTTTTACTAATTTTCGAAGAAAAGTAGTATTAAACTCGTTTCGCCGAAAATTCATATTTCTTTATATATATATATATATATATATATATATATATATATCATCAAAATGATTAAGGGAGATAATCTCTGGAGTGGCCGATCCGATTGAACTGAAACTTTCGGAGAACGTAGATGTATTTAGTAGGTAGGTCCACGATTTGCTAAAATTCAGATACCCCAAACCTTTTAGCGGTGGCGAGCGTTTTAGTGAATTTTGAGGTACTCCTATATTTAAAAGCAGCGTGAATTTTTGTTCAAAAAAAGTATTGGGAATGAAAACTTATTATGTTCTAAGCTTGCTTATGGTAAAGAATTGGAAATTTTGAGCCGTGTGTGGGTGCAGCGTGCCTAAAAGTAGGCAAGGATTTTTTTTCAAATTTTGATTTGTCATTACTTCTGACGAAAACATTGGATCATCGTGAAATTTGCAGAGCGTATTGATGTTGACTAAAAATTAATACACATGGATTTTCAAGGTAGTGCGGGTAACCCTGTAGCTGCGGCAGGCTCTTGAAAAAAAATCCTTCAAATCATTGAACCTGCTGAAAAATTTCTGAATTTTGACAAAAAATTCAAATCATTGATAAATTTTAACGTTTGTCAATCATGTCAATTTGAAATTTTTAAAATTTCGATTTGCACAAGAACGGCAACCCATCCCCAAATTACCTCTATTTTCAGCACTCGAAAGTTCTGTTCACGAGAACTGACGACCGGATTATCCGATCATAATGAAATTCACAGAACATGTTGATATCAACTAGGACCAAGTCTGATAGAAATAATTTTGAAATGCGGGCAATCCTGTGGCAGTGGTGCCATCTTGAAAAATCACTGAGAAAAAAAACCGGTTTTTGGCCTCTAACTTCCGATTCAGCCATCAGATATAAACGAAATTCACACAATATTTAGATCTTATTTAAGGTAACATTTGGTGAAAATTTGGCTGAAAATTTAGAATAGGGTTGCCAGCTATGGTGATTTTTGTCTCCGAAATCTTGCAAATTTGCTCAGCAAAATAAAGCTTTTCTCCCTATAACTTCCGGTGCAGTCATGATATCAAAATGAAGTTTATGCAGTAAATACATTTTAATGTGAGCCAAATTTGATAGGAATTTTGTACAAAAATCAAGAAAGGGCTGCCACCTATGACCATTTTTGTAATTTTCTGAATTTTTTTTTTTCTGCGCGATTATGTCATTAGTTTTGCAAATGGGAACGATCCTGCAATGAAAATTAACAACAAATATTAACTCTTTAAAAATTAGAAAAGTTTTGAGGGTGGAAACCCTAAAATTTTTTTCACCCGTATAACTTCTAGCGCAGTGATTCAATCGAAACGAAATTTATTGGTTGGGTTTAGTTTAACGTGAAGCAGATTTGGTGTATATTTTGCTATTGCATCAACAGATGCTTCAAATTACATACACATATGCAAAACATTTGCAATAAAACTAAGAAACCAATTTTTAAATTTTCCGAGTTTTGAACATTTTTTGGATGGCAGCTTCAAACAACGTTAACCGCTAAAGCTTTCGACGAAATCCTCCGATGAGAACGAAATTCAGAGGATAAGTTGATTTAAATATGAGCTTGTGAAGGTTAACTTATTGCTGTTTCGTTGGGAAAATGTTGCCAGCACTGAACATTTTCACCATTTGTGTTATAGTTTGCTTTGAACGAGGAATGGTTGATATGATTCTACAAAAAAGTGTATTACGTCTTTCCACAGTGTCACTCAAAGACAATTTCTTCGAAAATTAGTTTTCTAGCGGTTCAGGTGTTTAATTTTATGCGAACTGGAAATAACCAGTTCCCATTACTTATTGATCAACCCTCATATAAATATACATATTGTTTTCATATTGAACCATGTATATTTCAATCAAATAAGAAAGCATTATTTAGCATTATAATTTTACAAGATCTAGTATTATTTAACATTAAATAAAATGGAATCTAGCATTATTCCAAAAAATAAATGGCAGCACTGCGAAAGTTACAGGTTTAGAAAAATATTTGAGATCCCCATACGAAAAATTTCTAGATTTTTGAAAATTTAAACCATGGTACCTTATTTTCATTGTAAATGCTCACGATATGAATACTTAATGTAAGCATTTATTCATACCAAAATAAACAAAAACTCGCACTGGTAACCCTCCGCTATCATGAAAACTTAACATATACCACAATTGTCTCATATTTCAACCCAGTGCTGCCAACTTTTTTTGCAGCCATTGTAGCTGAAATCAAGGAAGAGTAAATCTAAAAATAGCTATAATGTTCCCATAGTAGCTAAAAAATGTTGCTAACTTCAGAAATAAAAAAAAAATTATTGGACTTAATCAATTCTTATGCACTGATAAAAATCCACATAGCGCCCAGAGCCATGTAACATAGCGCATTATTCATGGCCCCATACGCCATGTACATAGTACTCTGAGCCATGCAATATGGCTCCCAGCGCCATAATGTCAGAATCTACATAGCGCGTGGTCCCATGTTACATGGCGCAGCATTTATGGTGCCACACGCTATGTACATAGTACCCTGAGCCATGCAGTATAGCTCCCAGCGCCATAATTACATGGCGCAGAAATTATGGCCCCACAAGCCATATTACATAGTGCCATGAGCCATGTAATATGGCTCATGGCACTGCAATTATAACTCGCAACCATGCTGTGTGAGGAGATGTATAAATATCAGCAAGCTTCTTGAATATGGGAGAGGATATGATCTTTGATGTCATTAATCCCTCGGGAATTTCTTTGGTAGAATTCCATCACCTAACATCAAGTGCTCTACCTCCAGATGCTCCGAACTGAGAAGGTTCGTGGCCTTTTGTTGGATGCAAACTGGATCATCTTCAGATGCACTGAAAAAACATATAGCGCCAGACGCCATAATCTATAGACTTCTGGCGCCATGTATATAGTCGATTTCGGTCGATTTGTGATCAAATATAGCGCCACACGCCATAGTACATAGGAGCAGACGTTATGCTTATAGCACTCCACGCCATGTACTATAGTCCTCGCCATACAGTTTAGTCCTCCACGCCATACAGTATAGTCCTCCACGCCATGCACTATAGTTCTCCACGCCATGTGCTATAGTCCTCCACGCCATGTAATATAGTCCGCCACGCCATTTACATGGCGTGGAGGCCTATGTACTTTTCGCCATGTATTATGGCGTGTGGCGCTATATTTTATCACAATCCCTAAATCGACTATGTACATGGCGCCAGAAGTCTATAAATTATGGCGTCTGGTGCCATGTGTTTTCTCAGTGTGGTTGAAATATAATATGTGTACCTACTGTCACGCATTAATTTAATTATCTTCGCTGTGAACCGCAACTCATGCTTGCAATTGAAATATTTCATGATGGTTTCACAGCAATATTTTAATAATAATAATAAGAATAATAATAATCATAAAGCTTTATTAAAGTTCGAAATTTTATGCATACACAGGAGGAAAATTAATCTAGGGTTTGGACTGGAAAGCCCTTACAACTAAATAATGTTTCGTATTAATGTATCCTAGGTATGTTGCGTATCTATTTACTAAAGTAAGACATTTGCAGGAAAAAGCTAAACAAACCTTGTGTATAATTACTAAAAACTTATCAAACTAAACTTAAGTCTTAACCTAGGGCTTACTGCTCATAACTGCTAGGAAACAAAGAGAAAATGAGTGGATTGTTGGATTGTATACATTTGTATAGAAACATGCGGTGTCTGAGTACGCCTGTGTGAGAAATGTAATTGATGTAATTGATAAACTTTTAAAGTGAAAATTCCATTAGTAATTCTTGAGACAACTAAAAATCTTTAAAGCATTTTTCCAACTATTTGTTGCTGGTGTGTCCATGCAGAACATTTGTTGTTGATTCATTATCGGTAACTGAATATTGATATAAGCAAATACTTAGCATTTATTTTAAGATATTAAGTCTGGTCCTGTCAGACCAGCGGAGGGGAGTATGTTCGTTAACAGCCTCCAGTCATATGGTGATACTTTTATTAATTATTATTAATCAACTCAACGAACGCGATGAAATTAACATTTAATATATTAATAATATATTCTTCTAATGTTTTCTCATATTAGTGATGTGTTCTAGTGCGATCATTCTTACTAGGACTACAGTGCGCGAAATAATTATATCGGACAAAGAGAATATCGGGAAAATTATTTGCTGGATACAGATTCAAAAAATAAAAATTTAGTTTTATGTTTCATGCAATGATAACAAAGCAACAGCGGATTGTATCTTCAACTTTTTAATTTTTTTGTAGCCAGGAAGATACAATATTTCAAATTCATGAACGAAATAATTATAACGGACAAATCACATAAAAATGTTTATTATTAAAAATTAAAAACAATAATTAACACCAAAAGAAATCTTAATAATCTATAGGGCCTCCCTTATTTTGTATGATTTTGCATAAACGACGGGGCATGAAATTAACAAGGGATTGAAGAACAGATGTTCCAATTGGATTCCATTCCTTTATAATGGCCGTTTTTAGCTCTAATATGGTGTCAAACTGACGACCTTGTGAATAGACTTGTTGTGATAAGATACCCCACAGATTTTCCATGGGGTTCAAATCAAGGCTTACAGCAGGCCACTTTAATAGCGGTATGTTCCGGGACTCAAAAAAAAGTTTCGTGAATGTCGCAGAGTGTATAGGTGCGTTGTCTTGCTGAAACAGCCAGTCGTCTCTCCATAAATCCTCTGCAAAAGTGATGAGCACGTCGTCCAAGAGTTCAACATACTTAGCTGAGTTCATTTTATGTGAAATAAAACAAATTTCAGACTTTCCCCGCGAGCCGAATGCAGCCCATATCATGAGGGAACCTCCTTGAAAGTACCTTCTATGACACGTTTCCCGTTCTTTACGGACATCTCTCCTATATCCATAACAGCCATCAGGCTCGTCTAAATTGTATTTTTTTTCTCATCACTAAATATGAGAGAATCCCATTCATTTGTCCAAAATTTATACCGTTCAGCAAATTCTAAACGTGCAGATTTATGACGTGGCAGAAGCCTTGGTATTTGCAAGCGTTTTCCATATTTAACATTTTCATTATTCTTCAGAATCTGCTGAACTCTTCGCGTAGTGATGGGAAGATTCAATTAAAACCGTATTTGTGAGGGACTTAGCTTTCTTTTAACAGCCAGCTGGTTTACCTCTCTTTTAGACCTCTCACTGACTTGGGACGGACGACCTGATCTCTTGATTTTGGCGTAATTTTCGGGGTTTTTCAAGAAATTATTCACCGTACTTTTGTCCCTGTTCAACTTTTCAGCTATTCTTCTGATTGTTGTCCCGCAATCCCTGTAAGCTAAAATTTTAGCCCGCTCTTATGCAGTCAATGTTGTCCCCTTTGGCATTTTTATTGATTCGAACTGTAATTTTAAAAATTGCGAATTAAAAATTGCACGTGTAAATGCTAATCTTTATTAGTAGGCTGCGCATACCTTGGTGAACTAACTAGTCTTTTTTTTTAATACAATCAATACAATTAACTAGTCTTATAAATCTAGACGAATTATCAATTTTACACCTAGAAAATTTACTTCACGTACAACTGTCCGCTATATTTATTTCGTACTAGTAATTTGGGCTTCTGAATAAAATTAAACACCAGCTGACTACAACGAAAAATTAACAAGTAGCCTAAAATGCCGTTATATTGCGTTCGCTTGCAAAAGTGATATGACGTCATCACAAATAGTGTGAGACGATTCATTTTCTCAGAAATACCTAGTGATAGTTTGTATGTTATAATTATTTCGCGCACTGTACATTAGAGTAGTTTTTTTTAATTTAATAATAATTAATGAATAGTTTTGCATCGATTGTCACGTTTTCCTTTTTTCTCATTTGTAATAGTTTATCAATCAGATTAAGATTAAATTTGAATTTTGAAATACTGTTCGTTGTACATATTATTCAAGTATTGTTCCGAAAGTATTAACTTTAAAATAAAAAAACAATCTGATGCATTAAACGTGCGTATTTTTCTAAAAAAAAAAAAACATTTTGTTCTGAAAACTCGCGACTTGCCGATACTTTATCTCATTTTTTTTTGCTCTTGTGCTTAGCTTTTGAAAAACAAACGCAAAAATTCAAATGATTCAATTCATTGTAGGCATCTAATTTTCTCATTAGGTTCAGTCAATATAACTTGGCATGTTTATTTCTAAACAACCCTTTTCCTCTATCTGTATCTTTGTAAATTCAAAATTTGAAACATTTTTCACGCTGAATGATTTCGGGATTGGAAATTTATTGAAAAGTTCAAAGCACAATATTTTGTTTGCCGTAGTAACGGGTAAAAAATAAATTTATCTTAACATGCCAATTCGAGTAAAAGCATTATCACTCCATTATGCGTCCTAACTTAATACTTCCATCCCAGAAGCAATCAACTACTACTTTGCGAGGCATTCACGTTTAAATGAAATTTATTCATTTTATTATGCACACCGTTAACGGTAACTACCATTTAGTTGATAGCTCCATTAAGTCAATTCAGTCAATTGCATTCGCTACACATTCCGAGATTCACCGTGAAATTTATTCACCAAATTAAAGTCTACGATTTCAATAATATTTCTCTTTAACTGGGTGTTATCTTTATATTCGATTTTCTTCGCAATTTATCTAATCCGTGAACCGATTGAAAAATAAACGACACGAGTTTCCGCAATAACGCTAAGTGGTGCATGACTACGATTACGGGTTTCGAATGAGCAATGCTGCACGATAACACAGGTCGGGCGATAATGCGCTCAATTACTCCAATGAAATTTCCAATAAATCCATTTACCAGTTTTGGCATGAAATCCTATTTTCTTCATAGAAACCCCCGGAAAAAAGCCTTTCAGTTACCAGTAGATATTACGAGAAGGAAATCATTCGATACTTGGCAAGGAAGATAAATATTGAACGGTACACAAAAAGGCACAAAGAAATAATTCCCCTATCAAATCAACGCTATCATCGCATATCGTTCCGAGAAACTTGTTGATCGATTCTTCTGTAATACCACCACGGCGGAAAAAGGAAGACGTTTATTTCTTTTCATCGATGACGATGATGATATGATGAAAACATTGAGAGAGTGTAACCGTTTTCGTTTGGAACATTCACAGAAAGTTTGTAAAAAGCTGCCAATGTAATAGAAAGCAGGGCTATTTTTGTGCGAAAAAATTAAATAAAGCCGCTTTTCGTGACTTATTGCATTGATTTTTTAAGCCGTACCCAGTAGGACCAGGAATGCTTACTGCAGTAATGCAGTAATTATTCCCAGTAATCATCGTCGGATCGTTTTCGCATGACGGCACTGATGAATTTATCATTAGAATGTCATTATAAGTAACGATACTCGCTCCGTTTTGCATTACTCTACCCTTCACTGTGCATTACTTTGTAATGCAGTAAAGTAGTTAGTAGATAAACCCACATGGATTTCTGTACCACAATGATTCTTTTTTGCATTACTTGCACATTATATTGTAGTCCATTTTTTTGGAATTCATAGGCATTAATGAAAGAGTGCATGGTAAAAGTCATCGATGACTGTGGTCCTACTGGGTAGCTGACTTTGGGTTAGGTATATGTATGTAACATATGTATGTATTAGAAATGGGCAAAATGCCTCATGACACGTGAGGCATAGCTCTTTCTTACAGTACAGCGCCTGAAAAAAGCACAGCATAGTCTGTGAGTGAAAGCTTTCGTTTGAATAAACTTAATGAAATGCGAAGCGAACAGTGTACTGTGAGTACGGCGCAATACTGTAAAACACTCTAAAAAAGAGCGATCAGTGGTGTGTCGTGAGGCATTTTGCCCATCTCTAGTATGTATGTTTATAATTTTTGAAAATGGTAATACTTAGTTTTGGTTATTTGAATTGTTTCTTCGGCAAGATTTTTCGACGAGATAATATTTTTCCGGCTACTTGTAACTATATCTTCTCGTAGGCGTATAAAAAAGGTGAGGTTCTTCTGAACATATAAAAGCTGACTAAATCTGAGGAGATTTATTGAAAAATAAACAAATATTTTAAGTTTCCATATATATATTTTAGAGTTTTATTTTAGCTTTTACATTTTATTGACATTTTAAGCTTGGAATTTACTTTTGGCCTGATATTGTAATCATTGTGTAGATTACCAAAACTTGTGTAGTGTAATCGGTAGAGCTCTTATTCTTGTCATGCGGGGCTTTCGGTTCGAATCCAGATACGGACGGGAGACTGCGCACCAATCGCTTATTAGAGTCAGGGGCAAAGTGAGCCATGAAACTAATAATTTCACACTTGTCAAAATTTAGGAAGAAGTTATAGTGGGACATCTTGCACAATATAAATATAAATAATTATATGTATGTATGTATAATATGTTATTAGCTCTTGGACTGGTATTGTTTGCTATGAAAACTCCGTTGCAGCTAGCCGCTCTACTCTCAAAAATTCTTCTGGAATTAATTAAATTCATATTTCCACATTCCAAACCATATTCTTCCGTTAATATTGCTTATGCTAGAGTTACACTTTATTTATTTATTTATTTATCCCTTGCGCTACAGATATATGTAGTTCCAATTACAGCGTGAAGAAAGCAATAAAAGGAATGAAACATAAAAAAGAAAAAGAAATAAATAATTGAATAATTTGAAAACTAAAATTAGAACTAAGGTAAATAGCAATTCAAGGTAACATTTTCAATAAATGCTGGAATTATGAAAAAGATTGCGGAATAGGACCAAGCTTAAAGGCATTGTGCGTTCTGAGTAGACGCAACAAAGACGAATGGAAATAGACTTCCGTACGTGCAAACGGAACAGAGAAATTCTCCGAAGAACGACTTGGACGACTAGATGCACGTCTGGTTATCTGGTAACCAAGATCTGACAAAAAAATGCTTTGGCAAAGTTTGAAAAGAAAACTCTCATCGAGGAACAATCTCTAAGAGACGAGAGGAGTAGGGACAATAGGGGATATTGAATTTAAAACGAAGGAAGCGAGTGAGCCTGCGCTGAACAGATTCAATGGTGTCAGATAAATACTGAAAACGCGGAGACCAGATTTGGCACGCGTATTCGAGAATATTGCGTACTAAGGAGACACATAAATGAATACAGTAGGGAATGTTGGCAAACATATACGAAGAACGCAAGACAAATCGAGCAATCCTAGAGGACATGAACATAAAATCTTAATTTTGAATTAAACACCATACCCAGGTCTGTAAAATACTGGACAACTGACAGGGAAATACCAGACAAAGAATAAGAAAACACATGTGAAGTATTTTCAGACGCTAAAGACATCTGGTGGCACTTCCAAATGTTCAGTGGCAAAAAGTTGTCTTGACACCAGAGATTAAGAGCAAACAAGTCAGCTTGCAATTGGTGAAAATCGTTCGCAGACCTGATTGCTCTGTATAATTTTAAGTTATCCGCATACAAAAGACAGGGAGAATTGAAAACAGAAGGAAGGTTATTGACAAACAAGGTAAAAAGTAGAGGACCTAGGATAGAACCTTGAGGAACTTCGGATGTGGGAAATATAGGAGAGGAAATGGAACTATTAAAAGTAACTCTGCAGGGACGACTATGAAGATAGAAGGAAAACCAGGAGAGGAGGGGAATAAAACCACCGAAGCTATTAAGCTTAAGGAGCAGCAGGTTATGGTTTACAGAATCAAAAGCCTTCGAAAAGTCTGTGTAAACTACATCAACTTGACGTTAATAGTCGAAGGTAAAGACTACAAATTAAGTGAACTCCATAAGGTTGGTTGATGTAGAGCGACCCTTGATGAAACCATGCTGCTCAGGAGTACGTAAGGGCTGTAGAGAAGGATAAATTCTATTGTAGACAAGTCACTCAAGGATTTTACTGAAAAAGCAGAGGAGGGATATAGGAAGATAATTGGAAACAACGGAAGAATCACCACATTTGAAGATTGGGAAAATATTGGCGAATTTCCATGAAGAGGGGAATACACCAGATGTAAAACTGATGATGAAAAGGATAGCTAAAGGTACACAGAGCGAGGATGAGAGGGATTTGACGAAGATATTAGGAATACCATCAGGACCGGAACTAGCATTAGAATTTAAGGTATGCAAAAAGATTTAAACTCCCAAAGGATTGGTACTAAACATAGATAATTCAGGAGAGGCACGGGAGACAGTGGGAGTTATCGAGGTATTCAGTAGCTGTTTTTTAAAGGAGGAGGAAAAAAGGCAGCGAACAAATCACAAATAGCCTGAGGAGTGAAAGCAGTAAGATCATCAAGATTCATAGAATCAAAAACTAAGGAATTGGATTTAAGGGAATGGATGTAGGACCAAAAGGATTTAGATTGATGAACCTTGACATTCGAAAAGTAATTACGCATTGCCTGCTTGAGCATTTTTTTAGCATCAGAATGCAAGCTACGGAATTCCTGAAGATCAGTGGGTGAACCCGTCTTCTTCAGCTTTTCACGAGCTTTTTCCTTGGCTTTAAGAGGATCAGAGACTTTCAATGTGAACCAAGGGACATCATTAGGTTTGAGAGGATAAGGCTAAAAAAGAAAGATAAGGTTAGAAAAGAAAGAATAGGACTTGGACAATGCACGATCAATATCCAATCCTTTAAAAAATTAAAACCAATTGATGAGATTGATTTCAGAGGATATTTTTTGAAACTCAGCTTTAAAGAAATTGTATCGCTAAAAAGAAGGACATTTATTCCTTACCTGGAAATTGAGGTCAACATCAAGCAGGAAAAGAGGGTGATGAGAATCCGGGTGCACATATGCAAGAAGAGCAGGAGAGAGAAAGGGAATCTAAGTGAATCTATTGCAGATAGGTCAATTATTAACGTTAATTGGGTCAAACTGTGTGTAAAACTTTTCGATTGCTTGTTGGCAATCAATTGCCAGCATTTGTCAAGCAAATTACCAGTGAGTTTGACAGCAGTGTGAAAACCACTTTGGCATGTAATTCAAAATATTAAATTGTCTTTTAGTGTAGATTTTCCACACCATCTCTTTAGCTGTTGCAGGCTAGTATATCAGTCATTGGGGAGGTTGAAAATATTTCTCAGTTCCTCCGTGGTATTTCAAACGTCAGTATTTCAAATAGTTTTAATATTTTGTATGTCAGTTTGTTTGTAAAGTAGTGTCTTGTTCATTATGTTTAGTGTTTTTGGTTACATTATGGTTTGGAATGTGCTCAGTATACCGGTGATTGCCCGTCTTTTGTTTTTATGTACGAAGTCTATGAGAGTATGTCGATTGTTAGTTGTGGTGGCTACTGTCTATGTCGTCTCGTTACGAAGATGACTTGCAAAATCTCGGCACTTATTTGAATTTTCCACTTCAGAAAATATTCCAATAAGGTATCAATACAGGTTTGCAATTTTGAAGATGTAGCTTATGATTGCCTCGAGGTATACTATATGAACGTAACATCGGCTACTATTGCATTGGGTATATTGGGAATGTTGCTGTGCTATTGGAAGAGTGGTAAGACTTGAGGGACTCCAGCTTCTATTGTCCGCACTAATGGTTGTTGATTCTTACACAAAATTCTGCTCTGAAGAACTGTTGCAATAAATCATATGGTGAGTGGCGGAACTTGAAATGCATGTCGTTTGAAAATTAGTCCTGCATGCCAGACTTTATAAAACGCCATTGAATGATGGATTTTTCCCGAACTATCTTACTAGGTCGGTAAAGAAGAAGACACGCAATAATTTTTCCTACAAAGAATAAGAGACTGATAGGTTTCCAGTTTTGTGAGAAGTGAGGTCAACTGCTATAACTACTGGCTTCCATACTCTATGGAAGCTCCTCGTTCAAAAAATAGCGTTAGCTATGTTTGTCAAAGCCTGAAGTGTTTTGTCAGAGATGTGTTTATACCCATTTATACCGTACTGACTTAAGTCTAGGTATTTTCAGCTTATTCAGTCCACTGATTAACTGTTTCATTTTTTTGAAATCAGTTGGTCTGATTGGAGAGTCTCTTGCTGTCGCAGAGGCAAAGATTTGATAAACAAACTCAACAACTTCTTGTTTTTCCCTAACGTCATCCTGCGGAGAGCGGCTTTCTAAGAATTGAAGCCCCCAGTACCTAAGAAAAGGCCTCCACCTTACAAGTACTGTAAAATTTCAGCCCATGATACCCATGATTGGGAGCACTGCAACTTTTTTTTTATAGCAAAGGTAATTGGTCATGCGCCAATAACTATTATCCCCAAGTTCCATACTATGCAGAAAGTCACTCCTCTTCTCATAGCGAAACTGTGTGATCCGTCAGCTAATAGTGTTTGTAAACCGATTTGATTCCGTTCTTAAACTAGAGTTTCCCGTCCACTTAGCTCTTTTCCGGAAGAAAAAAACTACGACGATGAAATCCTGACATAGCTCATAGCGAACAAAATTTTTTCCAATCTGTTAAAAATATTTCACTCGAGTCTTTTCAAAAAATCCAAGCTCCTGCTGTATCGAAACAAGGATTTTTAGCAAGAAAACCGGTGGGTGTTTGGCGCCAAATATCAGCATTGTCGATGTAGCTTGATATCAAGATTATTGATCGGCTGGTACTGATTTATAGATTATTGCAGTATGTGGTTCTGCATTATACTAGTGAAACACAATCCCTTTTCTGTTTGCTAATACTGACCGTTTTTCTTTGATAGCTGCATTCAATTTATCTCCTCTGCTATCCCACTACAAATAGAACACCTTCGTTATTTTTGCCCACCCGTAAAAAGATTAAAATTTGTCACCACTGTGGCAAATATTACAAGGAGGCAATAATATGATTACATTTGCTCCTAATAAGTTTAGTATGCAAAACATTCATTAAAATTTTATAGAACTTTCAATTTTCACTATGAACACATCTATTGCCAATGGCAGCACTGGAATTTTAGTCTCTAGTTTCTCGTGATCGATTGGAAAACATGAATTCGCTATAGAAATCATATTTCCACGGATTTCTTTCAACGTTTTTTTTCTTCATCGTCTAACAAAATGAAAATTGTTCAATTCCTCCTCCATCAAGCACTCTCCGTCTCAGCTTGTGAAGACGCTCAGCTAGCAGAGAATGCTAGCTCAGATAAACGGAAAGAAACGTTTTTATTACACCTAATGTATTCGTTATGCAATGCTTAGACAATATCAAAGGGTTAGAGTTTCATTCGGAGCTCGAACGTTCCAGGACGAATGATGCCACGTAGGTACTTGTTCGTTGAACTGAACACAAGAAAGCAACGACTTGGGAATGAACGAAAGAATTCTCGTAAGATACGAGCAAGACTGAGTTGGAAAGCACCGACATTCAGTTGACTTATATGTGTAACAAATGGCAAATTGGAAAATGATTTCCCCAAGATTTACGGGACGGAAGAATGCCAACGACTGGTGCAATGTAAAGGAAAACAATGACAGAATAGTCTTTTATTTGTGGAATGAAAAAAAAAACATGAAAATCGCGAATCAGCTCGCAAGATTCGATTGTATGGAAAATCGGATAAAATGGTTTTTCGATTTTTTTTCGTTTGTAAGAACTCGCCTTTTCACCATAACGGTGATGACGATTTTTACCTTTATTTACTTTATTCGATGCTTTTTCAGCGGTTTTTGAGTAAACTTTCTGTGAAACTTGATAATTCATTGAAATAATTTTATTCACCTAAACAAAATGTTCTGGGCGACTGTTAAGATAAGCAAGAAAAAAATAAAAGTGTGTGAGTAAAATTCAATAGCAAGTTGTGAATTGAAGTAAGTTATAAACATTAAATATGTCAAAGATAAGTCTTTTTATTTTACATTTTAAACATATATACATACTACATACTACTATACAACATATATACATAGCCCATAGTGATTATTGACAGGCTCTTCATGCGTCATATTCATCGGTTTTAGGTCCCTCGTAAGAGATGCCGCTTTGGCACACGGTGGACGTTGCTTCGCAATCCATTACTCTCCCAGTCTTGAGACCGATAGAAATAACGAGATGGATCCTAGCAATGGCATAAGTGCGATGGAAGATTGAAGGAGAAAAGTCTATGATGGCTCACAATTTTGCAGCTCAGCATAGCCCAATCCTACGCTCTTTCGTGGCATAAATTATTCATATTTTGACTTCTGCAGTAGTGTTTCGTTGAGCTCGTGAGTTTGTGTCACAGCACTTCCCCTTAACTCTTTCACGGGCTCACATTTTTCACAAGTCATGATGAAGAAGGAACTTAACTCGACTTATGGAGTCTCTGTTATATTTACCGGCTTTTGACATGACATTTAAGATAAAATACCGCTGAATAGGAGGTCGATGTCAAATACACGGAAGCCACTCGAATTTTTCCTTTTCTCTGCGTCTTTTTTCTCTTCTTCGACGCATTTTCTAGGGCTGTCTTCTCAGCAAACAATTAAGTGAGCGTTCACTAAAAACGATAGTTTCTCGACAATCAACAGACATATCCCTCATACGAAACCGAGCCTGTTCGTAAAACGATACGCAGCCTACGCAGCAATGATTTTGCTTAGGATGACCGATGCAATAAATAATGCAAGCCATGTGTATGTGCCCTATGGCCTATGCGGCTCAGTAGCAGATTTTACAAAGATTCTTTCCCTAGTTTGCTGGTCGATATATACTCGCTAAAACCACATTTTTTCTAACTCATTAACGAATCGCTAAAAATGATTCTTCTCGGATGGTCATTTTAGTAAGACCAATGAATCGTTTTCGATTCATTTGCGAGCTCATTAACGACAAAAATATTCGTAAAATATGACTCTTTTGTGAATTAATTACGATGCATTTGGTTTACTGGGTTCCTTTTCGAAGGTGAAAAGAGCCTTGAAATTAAGAAGAATGTTACCTCCTGCGTCGGTGGTGAGATGTTTCTACCCAGCAAACCAAATGCATCGTAATCAATTCATAAAAGATTCATATTTTACGAATGTTTTTGTCGTTAACGAGCTCGCAAATGAATCGAAAACGATTCATTGGTCCTACTAAAATGGCCATCCGAGAAGAATCGTTTTTAACGATTCGTAAATGAGTTAGAAAAAATGTGGTTTTAGCGAGTATATATCACCTATATACTCGTTAAAAGTGATACTTTTATGAATTATTAGTGATAGTTTTAAGGATTTCAAATATATTAGCTTTTAAGAATCGAAAATGAGTTCGAATTATTTACTCTTAGTATAGTAAATTTGAAAGACTGGAAGAATGAAGCAATATAGGCTGCTAAAGATGAACATAAAACATCGTAAGATAAGAACACTTTTCGGCACTGACGAATTCGCAATACAGTCGAATTAAACTGAAATTTTGTTTGAAATACCGCGACCAGCAATCTAGGGGAAAAATCTGTGCAAAATCTGTTACTGAACCCCATAGGCCATCGGGCACATACACATGGTTTGCATTATTTATTGCGTCGGTCATCCTAGGCAAAATAATTGCTTACTTATCGTTTTACGAACAGGCTCGGTTTCGTATGAGGGATATGTCTGTTGATTGTCGAGAAACTATCGTTTTTAGTGAACGCTCACTAAATTGTTTGCCGGGTATTTTTTGGCGGCTGTTTCTTTCGTCGTCGTTGATTAGACCACCTCATGTTTTATCCATGTCGTTGGCGTATGTACACGCTGAGAAATAGCCGAAATAAATATATTAGCATCTTAATATTGTTATGGTAACAGCATTGTCACTAATACATAATTTAAACAGCGTAATATTTTATGTTAGGAAGCTATAATATTATATTTACAGTTTAACTTTATATATTAAAGTTGTTAAATTTTTATGTTAAGAATACCTGCGAACAAATTTCGACAAAATGTTTAACATCTTAGCATAAATATACTACTATGCCAACATAAATGAATTAACCAAGGGTGGTGAAATTGTTGTTGACCAAAACAAATACAGAATCGAAGCGCTCAAAAGCAGTGCTTCTCTCTTTCCACAGAAGTAACTGGTTGAAACATAGTTGTGAAATGATCTCGTCTGTTGCTAATTCGCTTCAGTTGAATTTTTGCGTGCCGCGTGAGTCGCTGTTTTTTGTCTGTGTCCAGTATGCCAAAATCTAAGTTTCGTTGAGAATTGTTATTTTAAGTTTATTTAAATAATAATACTAATCATACCTCAAACACCTATTCTAATAATAAATTTTTACACCTTCGAACAATCTTAATCGTTTTTGTTTTAAATATTTTTTTTTAAATAAAATATATATGAATGATAGCAGCAAAGAATCAATAAATTTACAAAGTGTGTTATTTCAAAGAAAAACCATACCAAATAGCCCCAATGACAATGCACAATCCTAGTATTGCATGTTAAGATGTTAATATTAAATATTGACATAATAATATAGGCGTTAATATAATATATTGGCATGTTAATCTTAACTACTGGTATACCAATATAGTATTGTAAGACGTAAATATAGCTTATTGCTTTGTTAATATTTAATATTGACCTACTAATAAACTATTGTAATAGACAAATTCACCACACGCATATTAATACATAAAATCATAAGAATGCTGTGTGCAGGCTATATGATGTTCATGCTAGGTCAATATAATAATGCTAAGGAATGTTTTTAATATAAATATATTAGCTGCAAAATATATTAAGGGTAGAACAATGACTTTTTAACGTGTAGTAGGTTTGGAAATAAAACAACAGTTCAACAACGGATGAACGTTCTAGTTGTTGAACTAACCTGATTCGATTTTTTCTAGCTTTTGAAACAACAAATTTTATTAAAAGACATTTTTTCCCTTGAGGAGTTAGATATATTTCAATTTCTTGACAGATATCAATATTTCGAGGGCAATCTGCTGACTTCCTTAGTGTTTAATAGTGTTGATACTAAACTAACCTTCACATATTTCTAATTCTCTATCTCTCAAATGAAACTTTTCCTGGTATTACAAGGAATTTGGCAGGTTTACAGGGACTTAAAACAATTCATTACTTTTTTCTTTACTTTTTTGTTTACTTTTCCTGAGGCACTTAGATTTATTTCCTGGAAAACCCGGTCCAACTGTATCCAAGAAAGCAAAAAATAAAAATTCAAACCGATTTCAAGCGGCATTATCATTACATTTTCAAATGGTTTTGATCTTGTAGGCCTGTAAATTTTCTAAAACATTATAACTTGTACTGTTTATTTATTTAACTTATTTCAATAATGGAATCTGATTTAGTAAAATATCATTTTGGAAATTGAACTTTGTACTAGTATATTCTTTCTCAGAAAAAAATACACCTAATATTTTTTCAAACCAGACCACATTGTGTCCAAAACAACTGATTATTTAGAAAATTGACACACCTATGTGTATAAAATCATTCGATCATCAACATGGGGCACTACAGCCCAAATCGAGCCTTAACCTCTTTAATTTTTCGCCTCCATTCGTCTCGGTTCAGTGACCGCGTCCTCCAGTTTGGTGCTCTCAGAAGTGACCTGCTGTCAGCAGCTATCGAAATCTTCCAGCGCTTGCGTGGCTTACCAACTGGCCTGGCACCGCTCGCTCGCCCCTTGAGAGACCGTTTGGGGATTCGATTGTCGCTCATTCGTTCGACGTGGCCAGCCCATTGTAATTTTGGTAGTCATTTGTACTTCCGGTTCATCATATATGGTATACAGCTCGTTGTTGTATCGGATTCACAATCCATTTTCTTCCCGTATTGGACCGAGGATACTTCGCAATACCCTTCGCTCGAATGTATTCAAGGCTTTTTCAGACGCCTGGGTTATTGTCCAGGTTTCGCTTGCGCAGCATAGCACAGGTCTGATAATTGTTTTACAGATGCAAAGCTTCGTATTCCTGTGTACGCATCGAAATTTCAAAGTCGGAAGCACCGAAAAAAAATGTGTTAGTGGCTAATTGAATCCGTCGTTTGATTTCGTCAAGCTCATTCCCATCCTTCGAGAGGTTCGTTTCTAGGTACACGAAGTTGTCTACGTTTTCAAGGTTATAGTCCCCTATCGTTATGCTTTGTTTTATTGGCGTCCTTTTCCTGGATTGAGTCATAACTTTTGTTTTTTTTTTTTTGTTTTTTGTTCGTTAATTTGAAGACCAGCTTCCTTGGCGGTTTCATCTAGAGCTACAAATACTTCCTTGGCTTCGTTGAACGAACGTTAAATAATATTGATGTCATCAGCGTAAGCTTCTAGCTGTGTCGACCTACATAAAAGAGTTCCTCTCTCTGTATTTGTCGAAAACGAGTTGGTCATATTATTCTGAATCAGCACTTGTGACGTGGAGTCGGTCAAGATCATTTTCACCAGTCGTACCAACTTTGCTGCGATTCCGAACTGCAGCATGATGTTATATAATGCAGTTCGGTTTTTCCAAAATTTGTTTGACCGTAAATATTTGGTCAGATTTCAATCATTCGATGCTTATTGGGAATTTCAGTTGTCGAATTCTGTAAAAAAAAATTGACAGAGTTTTCATTTATTATTATTGCTGACTCAACAGCATGCTCAATATAAAAACCAATCAGTTTCATGCCCATGAAGTATGATTTGAATTCAATAAAAAAAACAAACCATAAACAGTTTGGCGAAAAAAAAAAAATTTCCATAACACCCATCATATTGGATCGTTTCAAAAAACCACTTTTCTTTCACATGATTAAAATTTCACCCTAAACACAGTAATCGTAAAACGATATCTTTCACACCCAAATTGATGGACACATCCTCCCATAGCAAACAAACATTGCCAGGCCACAACCGTGTGTGGATAAACGGATGAGGTCTATTTGGAAGATAAGACACGGGCCTCCCATTATCATCTCATGGGCGCTATGTAAAGAATGGTTTCCTGTCACGATGCAGTGGGACTAAAATCCCACAAGAACCTCATTCAAAAAACACTAAACGACGATAGGTTAAGACATGTGGAAAGGCCAATTCATGTATTTTTACGTCCGCCATGTGTCATGTTGTATGTGAAGGACCCTTGCCACCATACACGACTCCAAGGTCGGCTTAACATCATTTCCTCTCATATGTGTTTTAGAGCCAGAAACAGATGAATTCTAGCGTCGAGGGTGGATCCATTGAAGCTTTGGGCGAGAACCGCACCGAATAGATTTATGGGCTCCGAACAGGCTTTAAAAGGCTTGGGTAGCAAAGAAGTCTCCTGTTATGACATACAATTCAATTTGGGATGCAAAGCTGTTTTGGATATTTACTTTGAAATATGAGCATGCTGGACTGACATTTATGCTCATCACAACCGCACACTTGGCGGCCACGTTTGACATTTTCATTTCCACATCTTTCGCTACAAGTGCTTTCGAGTGCGCTGGGACTACAGCTATTGTACACCTTTCTTATATGAGTGTATACGTCCACGATAAATGTATTACTGTTTTTCATAATGACTTTGCTGCACTCTTGAACTAAGCCGCAATTTAATCTTTAATAGGTTACTCTCAGCTGATGCTTAATGACAGCACCAGTTCATATAAGTATTTTGAATAGTGATTTCATTTTACTCAGAGCATCAAACTGTCAATATTTTCATTGGTGGACAGGCAATTTCGAAACCGTCTACATATTATTTCACTTCCCTTAAATTTCCGAATCAAGCCGTTTGCGTTTCCTGCCGTTCGAACTGCTATAAATTGATGCCAAACTTTAAATCGGAGCCCCTAAAACTTACACTGTTTTCATTGCCATACACCAGGCCCGTTCAGCCGGAAAGCTATCTTTACACAAACAGGTACGCAAATTTGGTGGAACCACTGGAAATATCATATGAATAATTCGAAATCGAATGTAGATCCGGATTCGGAAGGCATGTTTTATTTATGGCCGGACACGACTGTATTGATGACCTACGTCCGGGCATGAGTAATGTAGCACTTTGCAAAATTGAAATTTTTCCAACAAGCATATAAAGAATGTCAGGAACAATTTACAATAATACGCTAGAGTGGCCAGAAAATCGCAGTTATCAACTACATTTCAAGCAACAGTACTCCGTGTTATATCTTATTTAATGTGAACCGTTTCGATGTAGTGTATAAAGATCTAGGGAATATGCATCAATAAATCATCCAGAGCAGGATATTTCCATAGTTGTAATAATAATGAAATGAGCAGAATGTGAGAATATGTAAATAAAATGAGTTATTTACTTAACCACATTCATTTAAAGTCAATGAAATCCTCTTTCTGGCTGTGTATTGGGAAGAACTGCGAGTAAATGACGTTCGATCAGAAATATTTAATCACAATCACTACTACCTGATTAATTTCTGTTTTGAGTTGCAATTTGGAAGCAAATCAACTGTTAGTTGTGGAGTTATTTATCGTAGCTACCGGGTTGCATTCAGCAAAAGCCCTGCAGGCGTAGTTTTCGTGTTAATCAATATGTTTTGTAGCCTATGTAATGACCTAATTTTCGCAACTTGAAATTTTACAAACTTTCTTTACCAGCTTACAGACTTTTAGCTGCATGAGGTTTAAAATACCTAGAATATTATCCAGAATAAAGCCTAACCAGTTTTCATTATTAATACCTACTTTCTCCGAAAAATAAATTTTCCGCAGAATTCATGATATCTATAAATTCACTTCAACACCCACTCTCACTAATAAGTTATATTTACTTGTAAATTAAACGCAACTTTGAGTCTCAAGAAGCAAAGTCTCAAGACTAACAAACTAAACGACAATTTTCGACGACACTCTCTTTTATTTGTCAGCATGATCTGCTTCGGTAGTAATTTATTAAGCGCCACTCTGACATTTCTAAGCTTTTAGTGTAGAACGATTTGCCAAACCTTTCAAAATACACTTCAGTTTCGCTATCACTTTTTCATTGGTGCGATATCGCTTTTTAGTGAGGTGTTGTCGCGGTAGCTTGAATTTCCTAGAATAACGGTAAAAAGAAAAATAAAAGAATCTTCACCCTGCTCTAAAAGGGAGAACGATGGAGATTGATGCATAGTCATAAGTTATATATAAGCCGGGACATGGATTGCAAATTTTGTAATAGGCGATAGTTAAATAGACGTTAGATCGCGCGATATCAATGGGCATTTCACAGGGATATAACAGTCCACAGATCCAACACAATTCATAAACGCCACGAAGCAATACTAAATATAGGGCTATCCATTTCATGCTTGAAAAAATAAACTTAAAAAAATTGAGATTAGGATATTTTCGCGATGTAATTTTCATTTCATTGTAAAGATTGATCTTTGCCTTGATATGTGAAGTACGATATCGTTCAAATGTCCCCCACGGAATGTTTTACAAGACTCAATTCTTTTGAGCTAATTTTGAATGATTTCCGGCACATTTCGCGCAATATGTCGGCCATGACTTAACGAATATTGGCTCTAAGTTTGTCCAGAGTTTGGGAATTGTTCGCATAAACACGATCTCTCGCGTAACCCCACAGAAAGAAATCCATTAAATTGCAGGATCTTGGCAGCCAATTCACATTAGCCAATCGCGAAATTACATGTCCTGGATTTCACGTCTTGCATAAGAGCTTGATTTGCCTGTGTTACGTGACTTGTTGCTCCATAGTGCTGAAATCACATATCGTCAAGATCATTTTCGTCCAAAAATAATCAGCTAACATGCGGCCATAGTGCTCAGAATTGACGGTGATGGGCTTTTCCTTGTACAATCTCAAAAAAATGCGGCCCAATCACGAAACCAGACCATAATGCGCACCACACAGTGACTTTTTCTGAATGTAATGGTCTTTCTGCAATCCCTTGTGGATTTTTTGTGCCCCATATTCAATAGTTTTGCTTATTAACATATTCACAAAACGAAAATGGGCCTCATCACTGGAGAAAGTGTTTTTTTTTTTAAATCAGCACCAACAGATTGTTGTTCCTATTGTAAAACTCAACTGTTAAACGATCCATATTCCAAAATTGCAACTGAAAAAATTACAGCGTGGTTGTCGTGTATCTTTGACAAATGTCAGTATGCAGGGTTTACTTTTTCAAGCACGAAATAGATAACCCTATACAACAACACAAAAATATTTATAACACTGAACGACTATCACTCACTTGCAATTTTACACCGCAGCCACAAAAATCTAAACACACTTTCAAATGTACACCTGTCACCTTCCTGGACATACATGATATCTACACCTTTTCAACCCATGGGAATATTCAATATCATTTCGCCAACTAAGCATATTTTAATTGTTATAGATTAAGTAGATAAAACTACGGAGATCATTGTTGGTCAAGTATTCAGTCGACACAGTCGTCTACATTTTTAATAAATAGTACACTGAAAAAATTCACATGGCGCCCAGAGCTATGTAACATAGCGCATTATTTATGGCCCCATACGCTATGTACATAGTACTCTGAGCTATGCAATATGGCTCCCAGCGCCATAATGTCAGAATCTACATAGCGTGTGGTCCTATGTAACAGGGCGCAGCATATATGGTCCCAAACGCTATGTACATAATACCCTGAGCTATGCAGTATGGCTTCCAGCGCCATATTTACATGGCGCAGAAATTATGGCCCCACACGCTATACTACTAAGTACCATGAGCCATGTAATATGGCTTCAGTTGAAGAAGATAACTCCAATTATAACTCGCAGCCATACTGTGTGAGGGGACGTATAAATGTGAGTATCAACGATAGAAGCGCTGTGGCTAGATTTGGCTTATTCCCGCCAATTGTGCTATCCAGAAGTTAAATTGGTGGGGGAAGTTTTTTGATTTTGTAGGTTGGCGGATTTAGGGCTATATAATGTATTTGAAAAACTGAATTTGGGCTATATATTGTTTATGGCAAACTATATTTGGGCTATATATTGTTTATGAAAAACTATATTTGGGCTGTATAATGTTTTGAAAAACTATATTTGGGCCATATTTTGTTTTGGGAAACTATATTTGGGCTATATATTGTTTTTGAAACTCTATTTGTGCTATACTGTAAAACTTTTTAATCGGGACTCACCGAACCTCCTGAACAATCGAACTATAAAAATACCGCGCATACAATTTCTTAAAGAAAATGAACTCTGCACTGAAAAAACACATAGCGCCAGACGCCATGTACTATAGTCCTCCACGCCATGTACCATAGTTGTCCACGCCATGTACTATTGTCGTCCACACCATGTACTATAGTCCTCCACGCCATGTACTATAGTCCTCCACGACATGTACTATATATTACATGGCGTGGAGGATTACATGGTGTGGAGGACTATAGTACATGGCCTAGAGGGCTATAAGCATAGCGACTGCTCCTATGTACTTTTCGCCATGTATTATGGCGTGTGGCGCTATATTTTATCACAATCCCGAAATCAACTATGTACATGGAGCCAGAAGCCTATAAATTATGGCGTCTGGCGCTATGTGTTTTTTCAGTGTAATAACTTGCATTGCTCTTCTCATCACCTATATTCAAGAATGGAAATCGTAATGACGCATGCAACTATCGACACATTACATATAAAGGAAGTTTAATTTTTATTAACTAACTTCCCTGTTATTTTTCTATAACAAAGAAGTTTTTCCCTGCTTCGCTAACCTTTTTGCAACTATAATCACCGATATTGTAGCCTTTTATGTCAATTATGGCCTTAGACCAGCAAGATTTTGCAAAAGGCAAAACTATAACCAGGGGTGAAATTATGAAATTCGGATCAAGTGAAATTTTCGAGTATAGACGAATTTTTTTCGAGCTGAATTGCGCTTGAAGTTCAAAATTGTACTAAATCCGAGTTGAAAATGGAATAAAAAACTTTGTTTGACAACTCGAAAGAAATATTTTTTAGGCGTGTAATATTTAGTGTGCGAATTAGTCAATTCAAAAGCTTTTTTTGATTTCTTGTTGTTTTTCTTAAAGACATTGCTTGTTTAAATTGCAAGTATACATATTAGGTGCGTTTAGATTCCAGAAAACATCAAACATAGAAGTGTTTTCCTTAAAAATAAGTAAAAGCGCATATGGAGCCGAATCTTTAATACTTGAACAAATTTTTATTTGGTGCAAAATTGACGTAAATCAGCTGAAGTGATTCAATTTGAAAAAAGTGATATATTTTTTAACTGTTATTGTTTATTGTTATTTAAAATTTTAGTAAAACAAATAATATTTCAAGCAGTTAAGTATACTTTATGATTTCCCCAAAAGCCTTGATAACCAGTGTCGCAACTATCCCGGAAAACACTTTTTCTTTACTCATTCCCTAGATTACGTAGCATAGATTCAAAGCATAGATTCCCGTAACATAGATTCAAAGTTCAAAACTTTAACTAGCACGTGACTTGAAATCATCCGTGCAATAATGTGTAAGAATATTTTAGTACTTCATTATTTGCAACTTAATCCAGATTCTTAATTTCGATCCAGCCTTCTTGAGTTTTGTCATCATGTGACCAATTTAATCGAAGCTGGCCTCCAAATTGACCTTGTCTACTCAGATCCGACGAAAGCCTTTAATAAGCATGTTCACTTTGTACTCTTAGAGAATCTTCATTTCTTTCAATTCCCTAACTTGTTTTCCAACTAAGTTGACTCTTACTTAGAGACTTGAACCTAACGTGTATCCTTTTGTGGTGCCTTCTTATCTGAAATTAAAACCACCTCTGGTGTTTCACAAATTAGACATCTGGCCCTATCACCGATTCTTTTATTTATTAATGAAGAAGATTCCATTCTGCGGCTACAATCTGTTTTGATTTATGCCAACGACGCTAAAACGTTCAAAGTTGCTAGAAATCTTAACGATTACAATGATTTGCAGCGGGATGCAATAAAATTTGACTGCAGGTGTTCCGATAACAGTCTAGTCAATATTCCTGAAAAGTGTTCTATTATATCTTACACAAACTATATAGTCCTCCAATCTATGAATTTTCACCTTTTATAAGTGAACCTTTAAATGTATGGTAGTCGTATCAAAAAGTTTATATTGATCGAACTGAGTCCTGTCTCTACCCACTTCGAAAAAAATTGATGCACACGCTTTTTCGATATCTTTATAATCTCGCCTTTTTTAAATCGAGTGATTCAGTGTGATGAAAAATGATTTTGTTAGACTTGACATACCTATTAATGGCCAGTTGCCAGACGATTTTCCTGGAACTATCCCGAAGCCAATCATTAACCACCAGAAGATCCTGATATATGTATGATGACATCGCACAGGTACCGTGTTGTATAACCTGTTGGAACCTGGTGAACACTTTAATCGTGTTGTATAACCTGTTAGAACCTGGTGAAAATTTTAAGGCTAAACTGTCTTCCTCAGATATAACAATATTAACGTGCAGCGCTCGTGAGCAGAAAGGGTGTCTGCTCCTCCAAGGCAACGACTCCACTCACCATAAATACTCCAAATGTAACTAGCTGGGGAACTTTATCTTATCCACAATATTTTCCAGATATTTCGTCAGTAAGCTTTAATTATTTTCAGGTGATAGATAATTGGAAAAGTCTGAGATACGAACTTTACCGAAATTTTACCAAAGAATAATACTTCCATCTTCTGATTCTCTCTTTGCTATCTTTTCAGTTGAATAAAATTCCGAATGTTACTAACAGAGTACTTGATTTTTTTTTCTTGTTGACTTTCCTTTGCCGTCCCCTCATTAAAGTGCTGCTTCCCCCGCCTTATATTAGTCCATATTCTCACCAACTTTCTCTTGCATTAGATCGTTTCTTTTGAGAAGAAACAAAAATACATCTGTCCTGCGTTAACGAATTTCGCTTTTAACTGGTTTACTATTCGAGGTCTCAGTGCTGATGATTGTCTTCATATGCTTCATGTTTTTTTGTCTAATCTTATTTCCTGTCACACTCGCAGTTTCCGTGTTCGAAGAGGTATTGAAAATCCATGGCTAACTTTAGACGTGACTGCTCAGATTAAGGGGCTGGTTTTCTAAATTACAAAAATCTTCACTCGTTGGCTAAAAAGGTGACTAGAGACGTGATGAGTGCTAACAACAGTTATATTCTGACATCAGAAACGGTTTTACATCCGTTCTCTTAAAAATTCTCCCCGCGTTCCTCTATCATGTTCAAATGTTTTTGCTAGTTTCTGAAATACACCTTATAAGTCGAATACTTACTTGCAAACCTAGACAGTGGCGGGACCACACACGCTCCCGATGGCATACCGAATATTCTCACGGAGTCACTGTCGTCATTCTTGTATCTTCCTTCATCTGTCATCTTCAATCTTAGTGTTTCATCCCGCATGTTTTGTTTTTCCAGGATATCCGTAAATATTTTCCCATCCTTGTAGCCAGAGATTCGTCCTACGTCCCCAATTATCGTCCCATATCCTTTCTATCTTACTTCAGTAAGCTTTCTGAAAAGGTTATTTACAATAGAACCATGACACCCAACTCTTAAAACTCGATGGGCTCAATACCTTAGGTCAACTCTGCTGCTGATTTTCCTTGTTTCGTAACGATAAACTCTTGTTCTTCTTCTTACTTCTACCCTACTTCTGATTTTTCAAAAGGTTCGATTCATGTTCCTCTGCTTCTACTCCTGTTTATAAATTATCTTCCTTCACTCCTTAACTCCCAATGTCTTTTGTACACTTACGATCTGAAAATATTCAGGTTGATTAAGACATCAGATGGCTGCTACCAGCTGCGCTGAGCAACTGGTATTCTGTCAAATGTATTAACCTTAATGTTGTTAAGTGTTTCCAGATATTCTAAACATATAAAATTTTTCGCCTCACATTTTACTATTCCATCCTTGGCTCTTTCCTCAGTCTTGTTGGTAATTTCAAGGACATTGGGGTTGTGTTTGATACTAAACTAAAACTCGATGTCCATATTTTGTGTTACATCCAAGGCTTTGCGTTTGTGCTGCTTCCTTCTTAAGGCCCCCATTCACGAGCAGTCCATTAGTCCAAATGGTCTGAGACCAGGCCAAAATCTCACCGTGTGTGGGAGATCTCGGATGGACTCATGGACTGAAGGAATCAAATTGGATTTCTAATCAATCCAAAGTCCATGCACTCAGGCCATCGGGCCATTTTTTGGCTCGACCGTCTGTGGGAAAATAGTAGGCCGAGTTTGGATAATCCAGAAAATGGACTAGTCGTGTGTGTTTAAGCCTCAGTCCAAACAACGTGGCCGTCTTACTTCACACGCTGACTTGTGACTGTTTCTGTGATTATTTTCTTTAATCGAAAAATTCAGCATAATGGATAGTGGTGGCCATGATTTTGTTTTGGAAGCTATAGAATAATAAAAGTTAGATGAATGTATATTATATTACTTGATCCAAAGCCTGCAACTGCTTGCTAAGTACCGCAAAGTAGCGGCCAATATTTCGTGAGGAGTGATAGTTTACCTCATATTTGTATCGTTTCGTTTGATAAATGTGGTGACCAACCGTAGCAACGTGTTAAATGTCGTATCATCCATTCTTCATTATGTCAATAGGCGTGTTTTTTTGCTCCTCTGTCCAGTAGAGAATAGGATATACGCATTGGAAACAACAACACTCCTGCACCAGTGAATTCACTAGTACAGAAATTGTATTCGTCATAGGTAGTTCACGTGCTGAAGTATAGAATGTACTGATAGAAAAAAGAAAAGCTCATACGAAGTTGTCTTTTTTTCTGTGAGATGGCATTGGTTTTTTGAAGGTTGAGTTGAATATTTTGGTAGTTAGTCAATTAAAAAAAGCTCGCATAATGTGTAGAAAGTTAAAAAATATTTTCTGTTAGTCCTTTTGCTATTTTCTATCGATTGTGGTAGTGAATATTCGTTATTTTCTCCCTTTATTTTAAGCTCTTGAGTGGTACCACAGCAAATACAGCAACCTATGTCAATCTTAGCGAAAGCATCAGCTGTTTTGTGGTGAATCGTTTTTTTGCGTCATTGTTCTATTCTGTTCTGTATCGGAGCAAAAAACACGCCTAATATCTCATAAGCTAATATGTCAAGTGCGAGTTATTTTACCAGATCTCCGTGACTCATTTGATTCCGTTTGGCAAGCCATCCATTTTCCCACTTCTTCTATGGTTTTCGTTTACTTATGAAGATGCAAGTTCTAATTGCAAAAAAAAACTCCTCCATATGTTTCGGATCCATTAATAAATTAAAAATAATTTTTTCTTCAAGTTTGTTTTTATTTTTCTCTAAATTAATGACAGAAAATGAAATGGGCTGACTGGATCGAGGCTCTGCCATGAATGCCGAGGTTAATTGGACTTAAGGGGTTATACGCAGCTTAAATCGATTTTTTTTTTTTGCATTTTTAGAATGTTTATATAACTGATAATATTAGAGATATACGCATATTTGCAATCACATCTCGGACTGTTAGAAAGTAGGCGGAGTACAGATCGAAGCGCATGGGAGTACGCGAGAATGAAGAATGGCTCGTAGACAGCATCAAATCGAAGTATTAGAAGTTGGTGAGGCTACAAAGGGTACATTTTATGGCCCTAGAACAGATGAATCCATGTGACTAAAAAAAAATTATCTATGTGGTAACTTTTTCCGAAACTATAAACGCGTTTTTCTCAAAACTATGTTTCCAAGTCCAACATTTCTATAAAACGGCTGAACCAAACGGTTTGAAATTTTAACACAACCTTCTCAGATATATTCCTCAGGTACTAATCGAAGGAATAAGATTTCGGATAATTATTTTTGTTTTTTTTTAAACAATTTTAAATGGCAATTTTGGTCAAAAATTCGATTTTTTTTTACGAAGCTGCCATTTTGTCAAAACTCTAAATTTCAATTATTCCTTCGATCAAAACCTAGTTTTATCTATCTACTAAAAGAATCTGTTTGGTTTTTTGACTTCAAATGAATTATACCGGAGAAACCGTGGTCACCGCCGAACACCTTTTTTTGGAAGACCTTCAGGAGAACGGCTGGAGGAGCGCACCAGATCAATATTTTTACAAATTATTAGTGTCATTATAAATTTAGATGTTGCCACTAAATGCATATATACTTTTTGTTTCTGTAAAGTAAAATACCTTTTCACAAAAAATTAATAAAAAAACGTCTTTTTCCGACCTTCTAACTGCGTATAACCCCTTAAACAAAACGGACTCAAGCCAAATGGATTCAGGCCATTTGGACTGTTCGTGAATGGGTGTCCAGACTTTTTACCGATATTTTCTCGTGTGTACGATTGTATGTATATCTACTTCGTGTGTTGTATTCTCGAGTAGTGCTGTCAAATTTGGTGTTTTTATGCTTTCCAGTATGTACAATGCAGATTTTGTTGCTCGCTATTGCTCAAAGTTTAAATTTACCTACTGTGTGTATAGTATTCAATTTACCATCCTGTTTCTACTCTGCTGTCACATAGAGTGCATTTAGTCGAATATTTCTTTAGACAATTTTTAATAGTTGTATGATTTATATCCTCAGTGTGCAGTTTTCCGTTTGTGAACCTGAACGTTTAACAAGGTCTTTACTTACCTCTAACGTACCCTTTGCCCGGGCTTATACATATTTTTATTCTCTCCTTTTGCCCTTGCCAAGGCAACATAATTGTTTAAATAGTGGAAGTTTTCTATTTTCTAGATTTACATCTTACGAAAAAATTGAATATTTTACTGAATTACTTTTTTGCACAAAATTACGATACTTTTTCGTATACTGCTTTCTGTATGATCTGGTTAATTCTTCTCATTTGAAAGTGTTGTACATTATTTTACTGTTATTTTGTTTTAATTTTCAAGTTCACTCCTTGTCAAGAATTTAATTGGATTTGGATATGTATCTATGGAGGTAAACAATAATAAGTAAATGAACATATGCGCGATCAAGCTGGCCACCAAAACTTGAAATGCTCTAAAGGGTTAGTTCTCTTGGACAAAATATTTTCACACCTAACATCGGATTTGACAAGACAACATATGTATGTACATGATTGCCTGGTATTACAACATCATGCCTCCTGAATACAGTAAAAGTAAAATTGAAATCAAGTTTTGAAATAGAATTTCGCTCGAAGTACGCTAAACTTTCGACCATGCCTAATATTAGGTAAAAAAATACTTTCAGAACACGATTACACGAAAAATCATTTGTTTAACACGACTTTCGGTGAGGCCTATCGTACATCGTGATTTCGTTTCACAAAATTTCTGTCAAGTACATCAATCACCGTTAACACGATCCAGCGGAAATTAAAAGTTTAATTACAGTTACGAAATCCGCTTCATGTACTGCCTAAACTTACGTCACCTTCGAACAATTCCTTCCATCAATAATATACAATCATTCCTCGGAACAGTAAAGAAATTCCAAGAGCAATCCAATCAAAAAAATCCACTACAACGAAAGTCGTCATTTCGCCTTTCAACCGGAAATTGGCACATTAATCAATGTTGGCTGCTTTCGTGCCGCTGAAATTTCCATAGTCCATTGATTTCATTTTTCTCCGCTATTAGGACTCCGTCGAAAGTACAATAGCATATCTTGCACAATTCGACCGAAAAAACCCCGAAGCTGAAATGCACTCAGCGTAACTGCCATTGTTTTCATTAAAATATTCGCGAATTAAAAACCACAACAAGTTCCAATTTTTTGCCATTTTCATCATAAATCCTCGGAAATAATAAAGCGGTTTCATGAAGCAAAGACCAGAAAGCTGTAAAACATAAAAGTGGACATTACAATCAATGAGCGACTGATACCATCAACAGCTGCGTTCTCCGAAATTAATACACAATTGCTATTTTTACAGGAAAATTATTGTTGCTTTTGGATTTTTGAAGCGTGACTGCGTTTTTGACGTCCTGCGGTTTAACATTTGCACCCTTGAATAGCTGCAATGATATGTGAAAATTTTAATCGAAATCATATGCTTGTATTTATTCAGTTGCATGTGTACCTAAGTATGTATAACTTCAAGAGATGAGTACATCGGGTACAACTCCATCAATATAGGAATATTTACTCACAGATTTTTGAATTAAATGTTTGTGCGGGTGAAAGCGTAAAGGTTTTCACATTTAATTTATTTACTAAGCTAATTACTGCATGCGCATCGTGTCCGTGTCAAATCGTTGATTTTTGTATTGCATCAATTTTAAGAGTTCTTTGCTTTCCGTTTTGCAAGAGCTTTAAAGCAAAGTAGAACAGGAAGAGGTACTGTGGCATTTATGCATGTAGTGCAACAAAGAGTTCGTTTCTATTTTCAGCACTATTATCAGACTGCTTACCTGATTCGCAGAGATGGCACGGTAGAGCCCGCTCTACCATCTTCCTTCAGCATGTCTTCATTGTCGAGAGTGTAGACTAAGTTTTATCTGATCTATGCTACAAAATTTCGAAACAACATCTCATGTAATCTCAAACGGATGCTGAGTACTTTATCTTCAATTTGTTTAGCGTCACCTTTGTCGTCGTTTCGTCACGGCGTTCATAGTCCTGCTAGTCCTACTGCACCGGAACGGAACATATCATACGTTCATGTGTATACTTACTAGCATCAGCGTCCTGTGTGTCAGCGGCTGCAACGCGGATACAAGTTTGTCACTGAACTTAGTTTGACACCATTTGCACGTGGTGATGTCCTTTACTGAGTTTATTTTCCGGGATGTTTTCGCCACGAATGACAATAATGAAATTTTCCAATTTTCATGAAGAGGTGATTTGATTTGATTTAGTCGCAGCATAACCTACTCGTTAGTGCACTTATGGGACAGCCAGGCACATGGCTGCGAAATATTCGCTACTGAGATTTTTTTTATGGATATACCCGAAGAAACTTTAATTTTGATTTTGTTCCTTTAATTTTCGATTATGTTCCTTTGGGGGAAAATTCCGGTTCGCCATCAAATTTTTTTCAATCTGATTTTATCAAATCAGAATTGAAACGTAAAGGTTACAAAAATGAAATTCTTTGATTATTGGAAACTGTATATGCTCAATGAAATCAATTCAACTACGAGTTATTGGTGTTGATTTGATTATTGCTGATTGTTTATACAGAAATCAGTGTGACTAGCAAATTCAGGTATGACTCCAATTCTAGACTTTTCTTATTGAGTGTGTTGCGGAACAGCGGTGAACAGCGGCCACCATAACAGAATTTTCAACTCGACTTGTTACTCCCGCGAGCTATTAACTCCGTTTTAGGGTTATTCAAAAAAAATATACAAACTCTTCCTTGAATTTGAAGGAATAAAAGGACTTTTCACTTTTAAGTTTATATATATTTTTTTCTTTTTGATTTAACACTTTTAACAATACAAATGTACCAGAAACTTGAACTGATGAGCTGAAACTAAAGAATTCGAAAACTAAGAAATGACTGGACTGAACTCGATTCTAATGCTATGCACTTTATATAGGTTAAATTATGCTGACTATGCTAAGTAGGATTCTTTGCTTAATAAATGTTTGGTAAGCATGATTTGTTTGGTAAGATTTTAATTTGATTATGTAAGCTATGCATTTTATGCAGAATTCGATCATCGTATGAATGAGTCATGATCTTTGAATAGATTATGACTAATAAGATTTATGTTCGGAAATGTGAAGATTTGTTTATATTTAATTTTGATAAATAAAGAATGATTAATACTTTCAATGAAGGAAACGAAAGATGATCTATGCATGGACTGTGTATGTTGGGTGCCAGTTAGTGACCGGTGGTATGGGCGGATTGGAGGGACAGGTCAAGCCTTAACTGCGTCAGTCATCTAGTATACATGGACCAACACAAAACTTACGGGAAGACAAAATAGGGACCCCACTGACCCATTACTCTATTGAAATTAAATATTTTAAGGGCTTACCAACCCAATTTTTTTTCAATACATATAATAAAAGAAAAATTTAGCTTAAAAAGAGCATCAGAGCTGCTTAACGAGCGCATCAAAACTGCAAGAAACACTAATGTTCGATGAAGAGTAAATGAATAGTGCAAATTTTGAGTCCAGATTTTACCATATTTGCTTAAACCTGTTTCGAAGGCCATCCACCGTTTTGATCCGAACAATGCATTTAAACTCATAGACTGGAATTATTTTCAGCGTTACCACTTGCATGAGTTTCAAAATTTAGGAAAGTTAAACATTTGTTACTTATATTCATTTTCGATTTTTTTTAGTATTAAACTCATATGTGCCGAAAATTCATATTTCTTTACATATATATATATATATATATATATATATATATATATATATATATATATATATATATATATATATATATATATATATATATATATATATATATATATATATATATATATATATATATATATATATATATATACTTATATATATATATATATATATATATATATTTATATATATATAAGTAAATATATATATATATATATATATATAAGTATATATATATATATATATATATATATATATATATATATATATATATATATATATATATATAAGTATATATATATATATATATATATATATATATATATATATATATATATATATATATATATATATATATATATATATATATATATATATATATATACTTATATATATATATATATATACATATATACTGACAAACCTGGTGAGCTTACCGATAATTTGAAGCAACTAACTTGTTCAATTACCTCTCTATCTACACCCACCTCTAATTGCCAAATGAAAGATAGAGGCTTGCTCAAAATAATTGATAACAAAATAACGATACTTATGACAACTCAGATTGATAAGCTGTCGACTAAAATGTTCGATGATATTCACGCTACCGAAAAATCAATCAGCAATAAACTAGAGATCATTGAAAAGTTTGAAAAAAAGCTATCTATGGAACTTGTGTCGTTTAATCCTATTATCAACGAGCAGTCGCTTCACGAAGAAATGGCTAATGTCAATATCAACGTTAATGTACCAAAGGAATTCGCTACTCAGGATGCAGCAACCTCGCCCATTAAAGAGCTGCTAACGAGCACGGAGACTCATGCTGGTTCTTCGCCACGGAAATTACAATTTCAATCCCAAGCAGGGAAATCCTTAAAAAAAATTTTATGTTCGGCATATACTGGTCAGAAGATGATTGGTACAAACGCATCGACAAAATCAAATGTTTGAACTCAAGTCACTACGATTCTCAACATGACACCTCATTGTCAAACAAAAAAAAAGGGCCATTTTTTGTTCCAAATTTTCCAAAAGTTACAAATTATTCAAAAAACGAGTTGAAATTGTTACTTCCGTTTTCACACAAATTTTAACTTCCGGTGCTCAAATCTAATGTAAAATTTAAAACTCTGGCGCACCTGAACCGCTAAAAACACTATTGTTCGAAGAACAGTAGAAGAATCGTGCAGGTTTTGAGTGCATATTCCACCACATGAGCTGCTTATTGCGGCCAAACTGTTTCAAATGCAACGTTTTACTTTGGTCTCAAGAATGCATTATAACTCATATGGTAGAAGGTTTCAGATATTACCACTGGCATGGGTTTCAAAGTTTATGAAAGAAAAACACTTGTTAATTATATTCGTTATCAGTTGCTTATTTCACCAAACTTTGAAAGCAGCATCTCATATAACATCAATGAAGAAAATGCTCAGTGCCTGCAGCACTGTAACTGAAGTTGGTGTTTGGGGCTGCGATCCGAAAAATTTGCAGAACTTAAGGAATTGAAACATCGGTTATTTATTTTCATTGTAAATGTTTCCGGTATGAATACTAACTGTAAGCATTTATTGATACAAAAGTAGCACAACCGACTCGTGCTGGCAACCTATCGACAGTATCAAAGCCAAGAATATATCACATCTGCTTCACGTTGTTATATTACATTCGAAGTTATAGGAGTATAAAGAATTTTAGGGTTACCTGCAGCGAGTTTTTTCAAATAATCGAAAGCTTAATATTTGTTGTTTATTGTAACTACAATATCATTACCAATTGAAAATTCTTCGATAAAACCGCTTAATAAAGATATTGCAAACAAACACAAAACCAACAATAGCTGGCAACCCTATCGAGGCTTTTCAACCAAATTTGGCCTGAATAATGCCTAGAATAAGTTCCAGTAATTGTATGAAATTCGTATTGATTTCATGACTGCACTGGAAGTTATAGGGCAAAAAGTTTTATTTTCCTGAGAGAATTCTCAAAACCAAAGATACAAAAACTACCATAGCTGGCAGCAACAATCGTACTTTTCAACCAAATTTTTACCAAACAGAGTTTAGAGTTAGACTACTGCGTCAATTTCATGAAAATCTGGTTACTAATTCACATTTCATAGGGCAAAAAGCAGTTTTTTTTTCTTTGTAATTTTTCAAGATAGCACCACTGGCACAGAGTTGCCCACAATTCAAAATCGCTTCTATCAGACCTGGTTCTACTTAAGTCCAATGCATTCTGTAAATTTCAATTGTATCTGATTATTGGTTCGTGAGTTCCCGTGAACAGAAGTTTTTGATGCTAAAAATATAGGTTAACTGGGAAAGGGTTACCGTTCTTGTCCGACATGAAATTTCCAAAGTTTAACTTTGAACGTGTAGATAAAGCATAAGATTTGTATTCAGATTGGTTTTATTGTAAGAAACGGACATTTTTTAGGATATTCGATGATTTGAATGTTTTCACTTCCAAATTTTTATTTTTTCAAATTTAAGACACCAAAATTATCATAGCTGGCAGCTCCAACTGAATTTTTCAACCAAATTTCTACCAAACGTGTTTGAAAACAAGGTCCAGCTACTGTGTGAATTTCGTTCAAATCGAACGATTCAATCAGAATTTATAGGGCTAAAAGCAGTTATCTTTTTTAGTGATTTTTCAAGATGGCACCACTGGCACAGAACTGCCCGCATTTCAAAATCACTTCTATCAAACCTGGGCCTATTTAAGACCAATACAGTCTGCAAATTTCAATTAATTCTGCTCATTGGATCGTGAGTTTCCGTGAACAGAAGTTTTTGATGCTAAAAATATAGGTAAATTGGGCAAGGGTTACCAGGCGTGCCCGTTATACCATATCAAATTTTTTTTTTGGTCTATGTAAAAAAAGCACGAAATTTACATATGAGTGGCCTTTTTTTGAAGAAGCGGCATTTTTTCAAGAGAGACGATGATTTGGAGGTTTTCATTTTCAGTGCCAGCCCTAGCTTTAGGGTTGCCAGCACGCTTATAACAACTAAATACACGAATTAACAACTAAATAATACCAATACATCCTGAAAATTTGGTAATGATTGAATAGCTTTGTCAAAAGTTATCGCAATTTAAAAATTTTCAATTTTTTCCGTTCTCTTTTTAGGCACCCAGCGCACACATGGGGTTAAAAAATTCCAAAACATTATCCGATTCACATGTAAAACACAATCGAAATTTATTTCGTTAACTTTATTTTTGCAAAACTTATTTGTGTACGGAATAATAGGTATATTAAAAATATCACTAAAATGGCCGCCGGCGCCAAAGGGTTAAAGATTTTCAACTTTTTCTGAGACCTGGCACTATTCTGCATATACGTCAAAGTGTCCTAAAAATTTCAGTTCAATCGAATGGCGCGTTCCTGAGATTTTTTCACTGAAATTTTTTGATGATATATGTATATATATATATATATATATATATATATATATATATATATATATATATATATATATATATATATATATATATATATATATATATATATAGAAATATGAATTTTTGGCCAAAGTGATTTTAATACTAATGTTCTTCTTCGAACATTAGTAAAAAGAACAGTTAATTTTCTACACCAATCAGTATTTTTAATGTTTTTTAGATATTTTGAATCTTAGAATCCGCTTCCAAAAAAAAAACCTTTCATCATTTTCATCCATTTTTCAGAAGCTCATAGCTCGGCAAATTAACCTCATAGAAACCGAAAACTGTGTACCCACGTTCTTATCTTCTAGAAGTACCATTATACGCAATATGAACGAAATTCAGAACCTCAACTTCTTTTCGTTGTCCGCTTCACGTGAAATGCCCCTACTATCAAGTGATAATAAAATGCCTGACCAGAAAGCAATATTTCAAACAGTTTTGCTCTATGGCTCTCCGACATAGGGTCAATGATTGGATTTCCAAATATTTTTTTTTAATAGCGCCCAATCAGATATTTCTTCGAAAATCAATTCTTCCATATATTTTTGTACTGAAAAACCATATACATACATATGTATACTTCTCAAACATTATTTATTTATTGACACAAAAACTTTTAGATTTTAAACGGTCTCAGGCATCATCTGGTATTTCCATATTTTTTTATAGCTGTAAATATTAATTTGACTTGTTTTCTATTAAAATAAAAATAAAGCTACCAAAAAAACATTAAACAATGATTTTGCGAATTCCGTCGATTTCACTTGTGTATTTTTGGATTACAAAACCATTCTTTCACGGAATCCAGCTTCACCCCATGGATTGTACTCAAAGGCCAATTGTACAAGGTCAATTAAGAGATACGTATGATTTTTAGAGTAGCCAGTGTCAGTATAAATATAATTTTTAGTTATTTACATACATAAATTATACTACATATGTATGTATAGAATTATCGAAAAATTCTTGGAAAATGCGAAATTATTGGCAAATGCGTTCACTGTGTATGAATTTCATGAATTTATATTGAAATTTGTAATTTGGAAGCGTTTGCGATTTTAATGATAATACTTTTTATTGGGAAAACCCGAGATTAGTAAGCTCACTTAACAGAAGTATTGATATGCCTATAAAACAAGCTGGTTTTTGGAATACAAACAGTTGTTGGTTAACTTTCGAGCTGCTAATTTTCGTGCGGAGCCTTGCCATGGAGTCGAATTTCGTATATTTTTATCTAGCTGTGGTGTTTGTTTCGTGTTGCATTTTTACGCCAGTATTTAGTTTTCCCACAGGAGAAGACAATTCCCCAACTATCAAGAAACCGCGTTCAATTCTAGTTGAACGTAACAACATATACTGCATTCCTTGTAAAGGTCGGCTTGATCATCGCGGTCGTTGCCAAAAAGTATAGTAAAGTGAGTTGTTTCACAGTCTTAACACAATTGTCTACATATGACAAATTTTAATAGCAGGTACCTTGGAAATGTAACAAAGATGATAACAATAAATATTCCAGGAATCAGGAAGTCCATTGACAATTCAAACTATGTAGATAGCCGTTGCAACAAAATCTATAAACATGTGCCAAGCATAATATACAGTGGCTCACAACTTATTTGATACAGTGCTTCTTTAAAAAATTAAGTTGCAATAACTCAAAACATAATAACAATATCAAACAAATTTAAACACCATTTTGAAGAAAAATGTTTGTTGTTTATTAAACAAGTTTATATTTGTTACAAAGTTGTTGTTTTACATCTTAAAAAACAAAAAACTAAAAGTAATAACAAATTTCATGTCACAGCTTATTTGATACAATTTGATTAAACATTAAAATTATTGTGAATTATGAGGTTCCCAGTTGATTTCAATACTTCGTATGATAGCCTTTAGCCTTAAGCAGAGCCTGGAGGCTATTCGGCATTGATTCAACGAGTTTTTTGTGATGTTAGGAGTAATTTTTTGCCATTCTTTTAGCAGTGCTTTCTTCAGGTCTTGTTTATTAGAAATCTTGTGTTTTCTAATGTTGTTATCCAACAAAGTCCACAGATTCTCAATGACGTTCATATCTGGTGACTGTGCCGGTGGAGCCATCAAATGTGGGCAATCCCAAATTGGCCAAGACTGCACAATTCTCGACTTGTGTTTTGGATAATTGTCTTGGAACAGCCGAAATTGGTTGCTAACACCCAGTTTTTCAGTGGTTTGCAGTAAATTGTTTTTGAGTACATTAAGGTACTTTGTTTGGTCCATTGTTTCCTCAATAAACTTTAAATTTCTGACTCCGGCTGCGGACATGCAGGCCCAAACTATCAGATCACCACCACCATGCTTCACAGTAGCTTTGAGGTTCTCCTTGTTTAGCTCAGTGTTTGCCTTGCGCAATCCATATTACATTCCGTCGGAGCCAAAAATGTTAAACTTGGACTCATCCGCAAAAATAACCGTATTCCAGAACGCAGATGGCTTTCCCACATGCTCTTTGGCAAAGGCAAATCGGCTTATTGTATTTTTTTTGGAAATGAATGGCTTCCTACGAGCTACTCGCCCGTTGAAATCATGGTCGCAAAACACTCGTCGGACGGTTTCAGGACTACATGACTTCCTTTATTCACGATGAACCTCAGTAACCAATCTTGGAGCGGAAATCTTTGTGTTTGCTTTCACTTTCCTTACAATGTATCGTTTGTCGGATACGGCGAAAATATTGTTTGGCGCATTTCTCCTCTTATTTTCTACCCGATTTTCGTGAACGAAGCGCTCAATTATGTGCTGCACTGTAGAGACACTCAAATTCACACTTTCAGCAATTTTTCGAACACTTTGTCCTTTTTTAAAGTGGTTTAATACCAATTCACGCTGTTCAATTGTGGTGCGATGACCCATTTTACAGTTTTGGCTCATTTTGACACTTCAGCTTACAAGATCTTGGAAAAAATTACTTAAGCCAATGTCTTAACACAATCAAAAATTCAAGAAACAAAAACAAAACAGATTAACGGCGCGACAAATAGAAGTTTATTTGCATTGAAGTGTCTGTATCAAATAAGCTGTGAGCTGCAATTTTTCTGCGCCATTGGCATTTCTCTTTTACCGGACGCCGAGGAATATTGCAAGAACATTTTTTGTTTGCATTGTATTCGTTGAACATGCATCTAGTCAAATACGTTTAAATTTTTTGAATAGGGTTCTTTATTTCAAAGTTATAGTGATTTGCATTTTTAAATAGTCACTGTATCAAATAAGCTGTGAGCCACTGTATGTATACTTCTCGACATTATTTAAATATTTATTGACACAAAACCTTTTAGATTTTAAACGATCTTAGGCATCATCTGGTATTTCCATATTTTTTTATAGCTATAAATATTAATTTGACTTGTTTTCTATTAAAATAAAAATAAAGCTACCAAAAAAACAGTAAACAATGATTTTGCGAATTCCGTCGATTTCACTTGTGTATTTTTGGATTACAAAATCATTCTTTCACGGAATCCAGCGTCACCCCATGGATTGTACTCAAAGGCCAATTGTAAAAGGTCAATTAAGGGATACGTATGATTTTTAGAGTAGCCAGTGTCAGTATAAATATAATTTTTAGTTATTTACATACATAAATTATACTACATATGTATGTATAGAATTATCGAAAAAATTCTTGGAAAATTCGAAATTATTGGCAAATGCGTTCACTGTATATGAATTTCATGAATATATGTTGAAATTTTTAATTTGGAAGCGTTTGCGATTTTAATGATAATACTTTTTATTGGGAAAACCCGAGATTAGTAAGCTCACTTAACAGAAGTATTGATATGCCTATAAAACAAGCTGGTTTTTGGAATACAAACAGTTGTTGGTTAACTTTCGAGCTGATAATTTTCGTGCGGAGCCTTGCCATGGAGTTGAATTTCGTATATTTTTATCTAGCTGTGGTGTTTGTTTCGTGTTGCATTTTTACGCCAGTATTTAGTTTTCCCACAGGAGAAGACAATTCCCCAACTATCAAGAAACCGCGTTCAATTCTAGGTGAACGTAACATTATATCCTGCACCGGTTGTAAAGGTCGGCGTGATCATCGCCGTCGTTGCCAACATGTATAGTAAAGTGAGTTGTTTCACAGTCTTAACACAATTGTCTACATATGAGGAATTTTAATAGCAGGTACCTTGGAAATGTAACAAAGATGATAACAATAAATATTCCAGGAATCAGGAAGTACATTTACAATTCAAACTATGTAGATAGCCGTTGCAACAAAATCTATAAACATGTGCTAGGCATTATATATGTACATTATTGAAAAACAATTAGTTCAAGGGACATTTGTTATTTGATGCAGTTGCATGTGTACCTTATCGTTGTTATGTGTTTAAGTGAGTAATAAAAAGAATCCATTCATGTCAAACTGTAGTAAATCTCTGCGGCTATTTCATTTGAGTTTTTTCTTGATATGACCTTAGAAAACTTTTCTTTATTTCAGATTCGTACAAAGTAGACTGCACACTTTGATTAGACTGCACACTTTGCACTGGAGGCAAACTACAATCGAATCTCATTTCACGAATCTTGTCGAGCTATTACCCTAGCGTATCAAGCAATGGAAACTTAGAAGCTCATTGGAGAAACCAGATTCGATTGTAGTATGTCTCCAGTATTAAAGTGTCACTTCGTACTGTAGTTACTTTGGGTACCCAACTAACAATTTGCGCCCATATGTTACTAAATGCAGTTTTTTGACGCGAATACGTCGTGAATACTATGTCAAGTCGGAATTATTTGGTCATTTTTCCTTCAAAGTAAAATTCCTTGATAGGCAAAATTTTAGTAAAGAAGTGGTAAAGGCTACTTCTAACGCATCTTTATAGGCATTGTGTCCATAAGGGATTAGTTCCTTCAGTGCAACTTAATCAAAATCCCAATAAGGCACATTGTACGTCAAAGTTACCACACAAAATTCCTTTAATATGCCTATGCCTATCAGGGAAACTCGCATGTAATGGTTACGTAGTGGTGCCTAAACCCATAATGATTTCGCTCTGACAATTCTTTAAACGTCAATATGGAATCCCATAAAGCGGGGCTAATAAAAAAGTCTCGACCGTTCAGGACAACTAGTTCAGGACAGGACATAGCTTTAAATTTACATGGCATTTTAAGCCAATCGGTTATTGGTACGCTTTCTGCCATTTTCCGCTCTTTTTCAATGTCCCGCGATTTCATATGAGATGACCAGCAGAGAAAATTTTTCTTTCCTCATGCTTCAGGGACAACAGTGTATTGTTTGCCATTACTACTTTTAACATTACTTAAGGGGTTAGGTACAACTGGGACGTAGCTGATCACTGTAGCTTGTCACTGGATCATCCGAAATAAAAAAAAAGCGGAGAATATTAGTTAATGACATAGTGCTCCGGACGAATGAAGGATTTGGGCAGATTTTGATTTTTCGAAAAATGGCGGTTGTTGAATTCAAAATTGTATTTTCGACCAAAATTTCACTCACATTTTCAGCTATTGAAAAAAAATATCGTCCAATCGAAAAATCCTTCGTTCATCCGGAGGAAAATTACATACGGAATAAGTGAGGAAAATTTCATGACGATCGATAAAGCCGTTTTCAAGTTACAGTGATCACCGACTTCGAGAAAAATGCTTTTAAAGCATTCAAATAAGGGCTTTATGCATTAGAGACGACTTAATTCAAAGTTATTTATCTCCATAAAGATTATACGATTCGTCTGAAATTTGCAGAGAATGCTTTTGAAATATACAACTTTTAGAAAATGGAAAGAAAATAAAATCGATTT